>OU427004.1:3833995-4008995 GCA_911387935.1 Dolichovespula saxonica | reverse complement strand
GGCAAGGACGTCGTCGGTGCAAAAAAAAAAAAAGAAATCATTAGTTCTAGTTGGTACGAAGTATTTGAAATTACGTAGATTAAATTATAAGTAATAAAGTGATTTGCAACGACGTCATCATTACGTATATTACGCGTAATGTTAAACTTGAATAAATTCGAGAACGTAGATATATATGAATAATAAAACATGTTCTCGTTACTCTTTAACTATAGATCGCTCGTGAGAGGTTTTGTAAAATGCTTGCGGTGCTTCAATTTGCCTACTGCTCTTAAAAAGGGGGGAGAGTGGACTTAATAGCTAGCTCTGGCTAAGCCTATGTGATGTATATTCTCATCGAGGTCGCATCTGCAACGTCTTAAATACCCCTTAAAGAATCAAGATCATCGATACTTTAACAGGAATTTCGTAAAAGATGCCTGAGAACTTCATCGTTTTTCTTTTTCCCTATTGGTAGGGGGCTTGTTTTAGCTTCCGTCTTAATCACCCGTCCGGCTTGGTAGAAACCTCGTCCATCAAGGAGAATACTCGATGTTTTGCCGCGCACTTTGTCGATCCGTCTCGTTTATCATGCATCGTCATTAGTCACGCAAACCACCGAGCACCGAGAATTTATGCTTCCTACGAAATTTAACGCGTCATATTTCAACCGACTCATCGTACTTCGCTAATTTGTCCTGCAAAACCGTTACACAAGAGGAGAACTCCATGCGTAGGAGCATGTGAACCTTTTGTTCACGATAATCCAGTAAAGTTAATGAGAAAATCTCGGGAAAGTATTTAAGTACTGTGTTGATAAAGAAAAAAAAAAAAAAAATTGTTTAAAAAGAACATTCTCCTTGTTAATCTCGTCTGAATGAGTTAACGAGAAATTCGTGGACGTTAATCTTTCTCAATCGGGGACGATTCAAAGGACAGGGCGATTGAGAGGATCTAAAAGGATGCAAAGTCTCAGAGTTTTGTTCGACGTTACAGATACGGCTCCCTCGATCTAAAAGATTCCTTAAATAGGGATTTCGTCGTTGACGATCCCAGAAGAGATTCTAGGATTCGAAAATTTATACGTATTTGATCGTGATACTCTTTTGTAGATGGGTACCTGAAGGGAGGAGGATCATTTTCGGTAATAGACACTCACTTTTTCAAAGGCACTGTTCCTTGGGGCCCCTGCCCTGCGCCGTTCCTCGTGTCGGTGACCCGGCAAGTCACCATGTTATACGCTGAAAGCAGTTCTATAATGTTACAAAACTATGTTAAATACGTATGCGTTCGGTTTCACAGGTGCTTGTCCAGCCCCTGCGATGCTCGGATCGTTGTCGTCGTCCTCTAATTATACATCGTGCTCGTACTACGTCAGATAATTTAAATCTCTTTATCAATCTCAAATTTCATTTAAAGTTAATCATTCTAAATTTTTACAATTACCTCTAATCCTATTTAACAAGTTCTTCTAGTATAGCACGTAAGTGAAATAAATACCTATTACACTCCCTGTAGATTTTAATGAAAATATCGTTATTTCATATATAATCCATTGTTAATTATAAGTAAGAGAAAGATCGACAAGACCAAGAGCAGAGATGCAGGCCGGATACAAGACATGTTCGTTGTACATCAAACTTTTTTTTTTTTTTCCACCAAAGGAACGTCCTTTAACCATACCTTTCTCCTGTTTTCGTCTTTTCCGCTTATTGCAAATCTTCACTGCGCATATACTCAGGATAATGGCGACGATGAAGAAAAGAATTCCACCCACAACCCCGGCCGTGATCGCCTTATGCTTTACACGGGCAGGCACAGGAAATTTCACTTCATCGCTGGCACCATAATTTGTCGCTGAGTTGGCGAACACTTGGAAATAATACGTCCTACCACCGACCAGATTCTTCACTGTTAGCCCGAAGCAATAAAAAGAAAATTCGTTCGGTGTAAAAAAATGATTTCATTGTTCAATCGAATATTTGATATTCTTAAAGCTATTAGAGTAATATATCTCGATAAATTATTGACCATTGGATCTGTAATACAATTTTTAAAATGGCTTCTTAAGAAGGTGTCAACTTTAATTACTAGTTATCCTTTCAACTTACCCAAATAGCTTGTTTCCTCCGGACGGATTTGTCCCTTGTTGAGATTTTTCCAGGGTCCGTCCGTTTTGTATTTAATAGTATAATGTTGAATGAGATGATTCCGTTCCGATGGAGCTTCCCAAGTAATCAGAAAGCCGTTGCTGACCTCGGTCACCGTGAGATTTTTCGGTGGACCTGGTTTCGGTCCTGTAAATACATCGACGTATATAACATTAAAAAAAATTGTCGTGATAATAATAATAACTACATATCGAATTTTTAAACATAAAGGAATCGAGCCATATTATGACAAGTTATTTCTATTATGCCTTCGCGAATGAAACTTCGACGTTACATTTTTATTGAGATATTTTAGTTCACGAATAAAAGAATATATTAGATACGAGAAGAAAGAGGGAGAGATCATTCATCATTCCCTTTAAACGTTTCTTCTTTACGAATTCCACTTGTTATTGAATGTTTTTTTTTTTTTTTTTTTTTTTTTCTAAAAATAAGGTCAGCCAGAATTAGGATTATGTGCGTTAATAAGGGTAACGAATGAATCCCGGAAGTAATTAGGCTGTAACATCATACGCTCTAGAAGAGCCACGAAAGATGACCTCACGCTTGTGGCTAATCCTATTAAGAAGTACATCAATATCGTTTCATTACTACCCACTGTCGTTTAAAGTCTGACCATAAACTTTATCGTCTGTGCAAATTGATAGATAATTTATAAACGAAATTAAATTGAATTCATTGAATTTAATCTAAACGGAATGTCTAATTGAAAATATTTCTTTCATTTACTCGTACTTTTAATACGCGATATCGTAAATAAAGAATAAAATTAGGTATAAACGTTACTAATCCATGAAATGAAAGGAGAAAACTAATACGCGAACGAGTGGATTAATCTAATTTACAAGGATTGTGATAAACCCTGAAAGAAAACGTATTCGGCCAAATCTAACTTGGTTCTTTTCGAATAGCCGCACGAAAAGGGGTGGTTTCACGAGTAATAGTAGTGGTGGTAAATGCATCGATCGAAACGGAAGAAACCCGTGGGAGGCGTGAAGCGAGAGGAAGGCAAAAAAAGAAAAAGAAAAAAAGAAGACAACAGTTGGTCCACCGTGTACAAAAATCCAACGTTTCTCTACGTTTGAAGTTAACGAGATTCCTCCCATGCTCTCTTTTCCATAGAGCAAACCTTAACAAAGGTTTCTCTGCCATTTCTCTCTTTTTCCAAGATAAACTGATTTTATCGTAATACTGGTAAAGAAGAGATAGCGAGGATCTCATGGAGCTTTTGAAGGAGCTCACTTTGATTCCAATTTTCTATTCGAGAATTCCGTAAGGAATTCGTTAAAAGTAGTGACGATATGTGAAAGGCCAGCCACAGGCGTCGGAACAAATGTTTTATTTGACCTGAGCTTGTGAAAATTAGCAGCGAGCTTAGATACGAGTACTTTTGCCTCGTTTAAAATGTATGAAGTTATATTCTCTCACCATCTACCCGTTACGTTTCTAAATTCGTAAAGTATTTCACAAACGCTTTTGTGAAATTAAATGGATCAAGTCTCCCTTTTTCATTTTCATTCGATTTCTTTTTTTTTTTTCTCTATTTCCTTACGAGACACTTAACATCGATCTGTTTATTTTTTCATCTCTCTCTCTCTCTCTCTCCCCCTCTCTTTCTCTCTCTGTATTTGATTCTTTTCCTTACATCTCCCTTCATCTTACGAGCACAAGACTCGAAGTCCTTTATTGCGGAGCAATAACGTTTAATCCGGTGTGCTTCGAGAGGAGAAAGATTATATGGATAAGAAACGACCAGGAAGCTTTGACTTTCTTCTTCCGACAAAGAGACGGCAATAACGTTGCTAGGAATTTTAATGATAGATTTTATAAAAGCTCCTTCGCGCGTGGTCCTTTCAATGGTGATCCCAAACGATCGATCTGAAAGTTCTCTGAAAGTAAAAGTGCTACAAATTTCCCTTTTGTGCTTTCGTCCTAGTAAACGTGCTGTACAGAATTTTTACAGTGGCGCATTCTATCGTACAAATATTAGGGAAATCCGTAAGATGGGATGAGGTATATGGAAGATGAGAATTTCGAGAGTGGACGTCGCGTACGAGAGTCACTTTTAGCACGTCGGATTTAATAATGGGGGACGTGACGACGCACACCTCTGACTACTTGCTCAGCCCGTATTCCTGGGAACGTACATACGTACATTCGTGTAAAGTAAACATGAAAGGGGACAAAGGTAGGAAGGGATAGTTCGTCTGAAAACAGATTAAAATATTGCCTTTCCGACTTTCGTCCGAGGAGGCCACGTACGCGAAAATTCACAATTTTACAAATGAAAACAACAGAAAGAATTATAAAGAAAGGAAAAGAAAAGAAAAGAAAAGAAAAAAAGAAAAGAAAAGAAAACACAGTTGTATACCTTTCGGCCTTATGATTGTCGGGAAGACGGGATTTCCAGTAGAATCGGTCGGTAATATGAGTGTACTATAATCTAAGATGTCTGAAACGAGAAAACAAAACAAAAGAGGAAAAAATCGATTGAGAAATCAAAGAAAAGCAGGGAGACATGTTGTAGTCGCAAGATAAAGGAGGTTGAGGGTGGTGTTCGTAGGGCGTCGTAGGTGAACCGGAAGAGAGATTCAAGCGTACGAACATGATCCCCCCAGGAGTATCATTAATCTCCTCTAATCCAGTTTCTCGAGGCAGACTAACAAGCAAAGCTGATGATGCGTGAGCGTGCATGGTAGCTGGTAAGGGTGAGTAGGTTGCTGGATGAAAAGAAAAGAAGAAAAGAAATAGAAGGACAGAAATCTGTAGGTGCTCGAAGCATCGTATGTACAAATGAAAGGCAATGAACCGTTGGATTCGAGGAAAGGAAATAAAAGCGGAAGCAGAACGAACGGCTCGATGGGTTTTCCGATACGATAAGTCGCAACGGAAGCCTCCGTTCCCTTTCTCTACTTTTATCTCTTCTGCTCTTACGTCTATCTCTTTTTCATTCTCTCTCATTTTCTCTCTCTCTCTCTCTCTCTCGCTCTCTCTCTCTCTCTCTCTTTCCAGATTTTCCTTTCTTTCGCCAGTGGTGGATCCTCATTTATGACCGAGGATCTTCCATATAACTTTTCAATTCTAGTTGCGTGCAAATACTCTATCGAAAGAATCGTACGTATCGTTTGCAAAAGAGTAAGCTATTTTTCTATTCGTTCGTGCATCTTTTTTGCATGTTTATTCGCACATAAAGTAGTTTCATTAGTGACGTTCACGATTGAAAGGATAGATAATATTTGGAACGCTGATCCTTCCTTCGGTCCCATGTCATTTCTTTCAATTTGATTGAAACTATTTTCTATGATATTTCATTTGAATTTACAGAAATTTACGAAAATATTTTGGTCGAGAATGAAAGCTTACCGCTTTGATCCGTCGCAGCAGCCTGACCACTGGATGACGGAGTCAGTGCCACGTCTTTGATAATGCAGCGATAAGAATGAGAATAATGAAAATTTGAAACGAGTAATAAAAGAGAAAGATATCAAGCAAGAATTATAGATCTCTGTTAGTAATGTAAAAGCCATTTGAGTTATTATTTATATTAATTCTACTTCGATACAAATACGATTCTGTAACTTCGACATTATTAATTAGTTCATTCATATGAATCAGAATCTTTTATTACCGAGAGTTCTGACGGTGATGACTTTGCTCATTGTTCCATCGCCCAAAGCGTTTTTGCCGATAACCTGAAACTCATAAACCGTAGCAGGTGTCAGTCTGCTGATCGTGACCGTAGTACTTCCCGATGGTGTCACAGGTATCATTTCCCAGTCTGATATACCAGCTTCTCTGTACCTATAACATTGAAATTAGACGATACCGTAAATGTAACGTGAACGTAATTATCAATGTAAAGAAAGAATTCGTCAATTTTATATCGAGTTACTTGCCATATGGTATAGTCTTGTTTATAATCGGGTCCACCAGAGTAACCAGGTAACCAATTCAACGTAACTGCGAATTCTGTGGCATTGCCAGTGACGTTGTAAGGTGCGTGAGGTTGCGTACCCTCGACGATCAGTTGCGTCGAAGTAGAAATTGTAGCAACTTCGTTCGAAGCGACGCAATGATAAAATCCAAAGTCAGCTCTTCGGAGACTTTCGATCGTCAAATTGCCCCCGTTGACTTTCGATCGGTTGCGTTGAATCGGTGCACCGTCTCTCTGCGCGAAATAATTCAGTATAAAACGTCATCTCGATGCGATCGATCGCTCAACAAGCGGATTTCTATTCTTAAGAGGAAGAGAAAATTTCGATGGCCATACCCTCTGCCACTGTATAGTCGGTTTCTGCGTGCCTTCTGCCTCCTGAGCGTTGCAATGCATTTCCACGGTCTCGCCAAATTTTTTCTGATAAATCGGTTCGGGCTCGAGCGTGAAAACCGGTGGTTTTCTAACGAGCACTTCCATAGGCGCGGAACTACCCTGGGTGCCGTGGGCGTTATACGGAGTGCAGGTATATCTTCCCTGATGATTCTCATTGACTCGCGTGAACAGCAGGGAGCCGTTGTTCATTATCACGATTTCCTTCGTCTGATAAGGCTCGAGCAGTCGCTTGTCCTTCGTCCACGTTACGTATTGTAATTGCGGATTAGCCTTGATATAGCACTGAACTACACCAGCAAGCCGGAAGGGCAGATATTGAACCGTCGGCGTGAATGTGACCTTCGCTGGATCTGCATAGCAAAGTGTAACGTGATGATATCGCTCGATGCTTTTTCTTTTCTTTCTCTCTAAAAAAAAAAAAAAAAAAAAAAAAAAGAAAAGAAAACTCGTTTATCTCAACTTACACTCAACGTTGAGATAGGCACTGGCACTTTGGGGTTCGCCAATACCGTTGGTGACCTCGCAGAGATATTGACCGGAGTCGTCGGCGCTGACAGGACTAATGACAAGGCTACCGTCCATCCTGATGGAAGCTCTCGTGTCCAAAGACGAAACTTCCGTGACGGGTGCACCTTCCCGAAACCAACGTACCGTCACGTTACCCGGAAGAGCCTTTGCCTCGCAAGAAAACTGAACCTTCTCTCCCTCGAGCTTCGTCTGATTCGACGGCGGTACCATAATGACGGCTCCTCCTGTCGAAACGGAAATTAAACGCACCGTGAAAAGATTCCGTCTGTCCTTATCACGCTTCTCTCCTTTGATCGACGCTCCTTTCCTTTTTCTCTTGTTTTACTCTCTCCCTCTCTCGCTTCTTCTTTTTCTTTTTCTTTTTCTTTTTCTTTTCTTTTCTTTTCTTTTCTACAACAAAATGGCGTGTATAGCTTAATATCGTGCCAGAATGGGAGCGTCGAGTTCGAAAGCTTCGCAGAATCGCTTTTACATTCGGGAACGGGGAAAAGAACGAGTCGAGTGGGTCCTTAGATGATCGTTTAAAAGGAAAGATACTAGGAGCAAAAGCGTTGCAGTTCCACGCTCGTATGAACAACGTGACGAACGAATATACTCGACGATCAAGAATAATGATATCGGATATTCTCGAATGAAATTCAATTAAAATGCAAATGCACTGACTTCCCTCTTCGCTGTGATATCTCGAGAGAAGAAGAAGAAGAAGAAGAAGAAGAAAAAGAAGAAAAAAGAAAGAACAAATTTGAAAGAAAGGAGCCGAATAAAAATTCGCGAAGCGTTGGATCCTTTTCTTAATCGTGGGGCGTCCTTCGATTCGGTCCGCCATCTCATCGCGTAAATTCGACCGACGATTAATAGCGGAATGAAAATGTAAATGAGATATCCTCGGAGTGAAAATAAATCTTCGTGAGTCGTCGCGACGAAACTTTGCCGACGTAAGACGGGGCTGCACGCTTTTACATTTCAAATGCAATGCCATTCGTATTCGATTAAAATGCGTGAATCAAACGGAGTCGCCCCTCGTCATTGTTCTTTCCTTACGACGTTAAGACGATCGGCCCGATTTTCTTCTCAGTTTATTAATCTTCTTGATTTACGAATATAGTAGATGATACTTAATGAAATATTGCAGCGTTATATCGAAATTAGAACGTGAATATGTTTATCTATTTTCAATGCAAAAAAAAAAATCGAATATACTTATCGACTTGCCCCGTCTTATTTATTTTTATACGTTGGGAAAGTAAGCAACGATCGGCAATGTACGTTGCAAACGGCAAATCGTTTCGTTGTCGGTGATGACGGAAACACGGCTAGGGCCGGCCAATATCCTGGACGAAAGTACGAAACGGACGGTGGCGCTTTTAATGTTAGTCCATGCAGAAACAGTACGTGGAACGAGATCGTGCCAGTATCGAGCCGTAATCTACCCTCGCAAATAGGAACCCTCGTAAATATATACATGGGTAAACTAGAGGCCAACTTGATGTGGCCAAAAATCGAAGGACAGCCACGTTATTACGTTACTCGTATCACGATCTGATCTTTCCATTCGCAGGTAAAGCACATTTCTCTCTTTGACGTTTTGTTTATTAGATATTGTATCGTTATATATTCGTAGATATTATAATCATTTATCAGTTTCGTTCTTATCGAATGTTAATTATTCGTCAAGAACGGGATAATGGTCGCGCACATAATACAAGTCGAGCACTTATTCGTGAATATCTCTACAAATACATTGTAAGGATGCGTATTATATCGTTGCCGATACCTGACGGAATTTTTACTTTAATACCCCACAAGAATCTGGGAACTCGGAGCTTTGAGCAACGAATTCGATGTTCCAGAAGGGAATATCATTGTAGCTAGTATATAATGGAAAAGTAGTAGAGATGGGGATGGATGTATGAAAGAGAGTAAGAGAGTAAGAGAGTAAGAGAGAGAGAGAGAGAGAGAGAGAGAAAAGAGAGAGAGAGAGAAAGAGTACGAAAGAGTGGATAAGAAATGAGAGGGTGGGGATCGATCTCAGCCAACAAAAGGCTGAACTCTTTCTTCGATTCAGCAATATTTTCCACAATCCGATCTGTCGTCACTTGCAGGGATTAAGGTAGGTTTTATGTATCCGCGCGATGCGCGAGACGCGCTTCTGGATTTCAACTCTATGTAAGAAATATTCGAAGAATCGTAGATCTTCCGAATTGAGGAGGATCCATTCTTCGCCACGAGAATTCCGACGCGGAAGTTCAGGTTTATAAGATTCTTTCCCGCGTAAAAGACGCTGACATAACACGTGGTGGTTCACGTAAATGGTGGTAAAACGTTCGAAATAGGAACGATATATGTTTTCTTTGATGCCTGACATTATCGTGATATATTTGGGCGGTCTATTGATTGAAAGGGGTAAGTGTTTCTGTATCGTAATATCTCCTCGATCGGATTTAAAATGAGTTATTATTTGTAACGAATGGGTAACATTTAATCGTGAATCGCTTTTTATGCAACGAATGATTATCATTCGTTTCGGTATACCTACCTACACTTCTTTGAAGGACGAATAAAAGAATGACTGTCTCTGTGAATCGTCTCTTGAAAAATACGTACCAACGAACGTATCGCTACTTGTGTTGGTATATCCTACGCTTTCGCTTTGCGCCGAGGGGGTGATTCAAAGGACCCGTATTCATTTATTCATCGTCCGCAGAAGTGCACTGAAGTTTAATGGTGACTATTTCAAAGGTACCTGCCCTACCGTCTTTCGTAAGACGCACGATTCTTATCAAAGCCCAGCCAACTTGTTTCCGTTCTTTTGCTGCAACTAAATAAGTGGACATCCACGTACGTGCAACTATTAAATTTGCATTACACGTTTCAATTTACTCGCCGACCCGACTATATTTTCTAAAAATTATCTCGCATTCTTTTATGAATATAAAAAAATCGTAAAAGAACATGTCTACTACTCCCTTTCTGAAGTATTCTATTTGTTAATTGCAAGGATAAAAGGAGTTTATTATAATTAATTGTGTTTCCTCATTTTTCTTTGCTCTGTTCGCCCAACAGAAGTTACATCGTAGTTATCGCTAAGAGAAGCAACTCAATTTAGCAATTCCGTTAGATGTACTTTCTCGACTCGAAGAAACATTAGAAAGGAGGTCAATGAAATTCAAAACTTTTTACGAGATCTATCGTATCCAATGATTCACGATGACGATAATTATAATTAATAAATTATGAATTAACGCTACAGTCGGCAATTAGCGAGGATATAATTTATTATCGTGCGATTATATAATCACATTCGTACGATTCTATTGCATATTCAACAACGCGGAGAGAAACGTGCTATGCGTATATAGACTTTAAGTTTGGCACGGTTCGCGATCCAAAAGTAAGGAAGATGGATTCAGGAGCTTCGCTAAATATTCAAAGCAAGATTTAAAAGTTTCCCACCGATGACACTAGTGATATATATATATATATATATATATATATATATATATATATATATATATATATATATATATATATAAAGAGAGAGAGAGTTAGACAAAGTTTAACTTCTTTGTCGTCGTTTGAAATACTCGGCATTAATGCAACCGACTGTCACTATTATTTCATACGAGATAGAAAAGGAATTGAAAGATTAGAGAGGTAGAATGACGTCTCTCTCTCTCTCTCTCTCTCTCTCTCTCTCTTCCTCTCTCTCTTGCTCTCCCTCTCTCTTTCTCTCTCTCTCTCTTTCTCTCTCTCTCTCTCTCTCTCTCTCTCTCTCTCTCTATTTCAATGTTATATTCTATTTTCTATTTGCAGTCAGAGAAATATTAAGACGAAATTTTTATTGGTTTAAAACTTTTTCAATCGCGAAAATCTCGATGGGAAAACGTTTAAAGATTTGTCCCAACACGTTAAGTTAAAAGAAAATTATTAATTACTCGTCCTTCGATTCGTACTCGATAAAAATTTGTTAAGTTTCTGGCGAACTGTTGGGAAAGAAGTATCTAAGAAAAAGTATATGAGATCGTTGGGTCAGAAAGAAACATTAGCCGAAGGGGTGCTGCGTTAGGGGGAAAGTAGACAAATCGTCTTTTAACGCGAGTTTCGCGGCGCGCGAGAAGCACCCTTAATTGGCCAGAAGGAGCCGGTGGAGATGTAGGTAACCAGGAAAATGGCGACGGTGGTTGTGGTGGTTGATGATAGCAGTGGACTGTAACCATTTTACCTAATGCGAATTTTATCGTTTCGAGGAAACGACACGCACACAGAACGATACGCATCGACACATAAGATTTATAATGTATATCAGGAGTAGAGATACCCCGTACTCGAAGATCATCCAAATTTTAATCATATAAATTTTCCTTACATGATATATATGCTTCGTTGAAATCGAAGTCACTCATGTTAATCGATTGATCAAAGAAAAAAAAAAAAGAAATAAAGAAAGATAGAAAAAGAAGAACAGAAAGTAATGAAGAAGAAAGATATTCGAGTACCGGGCATTGTAAGTGTTATCGCTCTTTACCTTTCGATGATATATGCATAATCATAATGATAACGTAAAAGCTGAGAAAAAAAGTAATATAAGAAAAAAAAGAAATGAGAAACTCATTAGAAGAAAAACTTTTCCAGGCTTTAGTGGATGCGCAATTGTGGGGTACGTCTGTTCGTCCGTTCTTGTTCCCTCGTTATTTTTCTCCTGCTCCTGTCCATTATGGGACGAATAGTAGAATTGGTTTCATCGAGGTACGTTGCTCGATCACGATCGCTATCTGTTTTCGTCGATCGCTCGGTGTTGGCACGAATGAGGTAAAAGAAACCATCGACAATGTTGTAAGCGGATGCTAGAAACACTTAAAGCTTTGTCCAGTCGTTCCGTGAGCATTATTAAGATACTAAAATGATCGCATGTGTGTGTGTGTGTGTGTGTGTGTGTGTGTGTGTGTGTGTGTGTGTGTGTGTGTGTGTATGTATGTATGTGTATATGTATGTATGCCTGTGTGTAAATATATAGTATGTACGTGTGGTTCGATGAACAGCATTAGCGATGAAACGTTTCCAGCGTGTAAGAGAACAACAAAACCTCTGTGAAAGATCTTTGTAAAAATGAATGCCGGTGATGGCTGAGAAACACTTTCAATAATTCGCGAGCTCTCATTCTCTGCTTCTAATAACGAGATATTTTTGTCAATCAGATTATATACAATTTTATAACGATCGTGAATTAACGTTTCCCTTCTCCCTTTGTTTCATCCTTTCTTTTCCTTATCTCACTCTTTTCTCAATATTTTTTTTTTCTCTCTTCCTCGAGCTTATTATTACGCGCTTGATTTGAACTACTTTGAGAGCCACAGTGATATAAGTCAATTACTTCTCTTCACGAGTTCAACACGAAAAAGTATGCTAAAAACTTGATGGTAAAAAATGTAGGCAAACTCCAAGGTGATAAATATGGACATGCAATTCGGCTCAAAAATAAACTATTATCTTTACTAGCGTGATCGAGTTACAAAGCAAATTGGTACTAAAAATTATATATATAATATATATATATACGAAGAATGTCATGAATGGAAATTGAAAAATTACTGAATTATACCACTTTGACTTACTTTGATTATTTGATCGTATCGAGCGTCTATGCCGATATAACAACACCGTCAAATTACTGGTTCGCTTTGAGGTATTCTCTGATACTGTGGTTACCGGAATTTCCATATCGGTATTCGCTCGATCTGTAATTATCGAAAATATTTGTGTCTAATAACGCTGTGTTCGTCAATAGCCGTCGCAATTCAGTTTTTATTGATTATCTGATAAACGTTGTACTTTCTGCGTAAAGATACTCTTCGCGATTATATTTCCCCGTAAAATATGAGTTATGCGTAAGCATCTATACATGTACGAATATGCGACAACAAAATTACTCGAGCTCGTACCTCTTTCGGAGAACGAAAAATCATAAGTACGCGACATTTTTCGCACGCGACGAAACGCTGATAAGAATAATCCTGATTACACCATTGTCCTTGGTCGTACCGGAATAACAAATTAAAATATTCTCGTTGAGTCTCAAAAAGAAAATATAATATCTGCCTGTCCGTGTCGTAGAAGAAAGTAATAAAAAAGAAAAAAGAAAACTGGAAAAGGCTGCTTGTCTTACTTATTGTCGGCTTGATTTCTTTGCGAGATGCCTGCAATATTTTTATCTCACTCTATCTCACTCTCTCACTCTCTCTCTCTCTCGCTCTCTCGCTCTCTCTCTCTTCGCTCATTTTTTTCCTTCTATTCTTCCTTCTGTGTATTTTTTCTCTTTTTAATTTTTTTGTCACACCCTGACACAAGAAGGGGGATGGAGCAGGATCGTTTTCTACGTGGTAGGCGCCTCTCGTGGTCGTCGTCTCGCAACCGCGAACCAAGTGGATTAAGCCGCATCATGGTTCTACCAGGGCTAATGCGTTTCTGTCAGAAGTTAATGCTTAATAGCATCCGCTAATGTTCCCCGCGTGATATTTGCGAGGTCGCATGGAAAAATGAGTTATTACTTCACGTTGTGACGCGATTGAATCCGACGTCGACTAGAAAGGACACCGTATGGACTTGTAAAATGTCAGAAAATGCTTTCACAATGGATTAACGCGTTATAAAAGAAAGAATAACAACGACAGGAAAGATAGAAAAAAACATTTTTTGTTCTTTTTTTTTTTTTGTTCTTTTCTTTACACTTGGCAAGTTTTTAGAACACCGAGATAAAAATTGTTGTTTCCTATTTTTAATTTCCATCGTATCAAGTTGACGTTCGTCTAGGAAATCTTTTTTCTTGGTTCTTTTTTTTTCTAATTATTTCTTTCTTTCTTAAATGCAATATATAAAATATATACATATATGTAAAACGCAATAAATAAAGGATTAATGTAAATAAAAGAAGGACTTACGTGATCGACGGTAAAAAGCTAAATAGAGAATAATAACGATCGTTATTGTCGACGATCTCTTGCCGCTACGCGTTCTCAGCATAAACTGAAGACAAAGCGAGCAACAATGATGCCGTTCGAACAGACACGATCTTAAGTTAGGTGTTTACCATTTTTTCAGTTCGACATGTGACAATAAACAAACATTTTGGGTTATAATCAAATGATCCGTGTAAGTGAGTAATTCTCGCTACAACTTTAGGATAAATTACAATTATGACTGAGTACCTTCGGAGAAGTCGATTATTTTCTTCGAACGTTAACACGTTGAGCGCGGCACTGGTCCCTGGTGACCAGCAGTGAACTTTCCGTTTGGCCGGCGCCGGTCCCTGGGGACCGGCAGTATTAAAATTAAAAAATAAATTTAATAATTTCAATGGAATTTATTAAAACACTCTAAACAATAATGTAGCTTGGATTTACACATATTACAAAACGTAACAACTTTTTTGGTCAAATTTTTGGCTATCTTGCGTCCAAGTAGTTTTGAATTATTATCATAAAATCCCGAACAATATCCTCGGACTTTATGTACGTCTCCTTCCTTTTTATTTTTGTAATTTATGAACAATTCTTCTTTCAACTCGGATTGGAATTTCCTCATCTAGCTGCCATGTGAGTGCATCCGTCAATTGTCTGCGAAATGTTGCTTGCTGCCGGCCGAACGGAAAGGACAGCAATTTCGGCGCCGCGCTCAATGTGTTTAGGATAAAAGTATATCTATACTAAAACAATAAAATAATGATTATATTCTCACCTGCAATGATGACTCGCGCGGTGTGACTGATCTGACCCTCTCCATTTCTCGCAATGCAAGTGTAATCACCGATATCCTCGTTCTTGATGGTAGCAATTCTCAATTCAGTACCATCGTTGAAAATCCCGATGGTTTGCGATGGTTCGACAGGATTTGCGTCCTTGTACCAGAGAATTTCAGGCGTCGGGGTACCGTCGGCTTGGCAGTTCAATATTATTCCATCGCCCAGATTCACGTAAATCATCTCCTCGGGCGTTATACTGAATCTGGGTGGCGCTGCAAGAATATCGAGTATTATGTTTTTAAAAATTCGTTCCACCGTTCGTTGGATTTCTCTTTAAAGTTAAAAAAAAAAAAAATAAATAAATAATAATAATAATAATCATATTCAAATTTTGCACATACACGGGCTCACGATATCATCATTATAATTTAAATTTACTTTAATTATTAATTTAAATTTATAAGAATAATCTACTCTGATAAGAAATCAATTAAATACCGTGGTCCATATTTATCTATAAAAATAAAACGAAAATATCTTTCGAAAAAAAGATAGAGAGAGAGAGAGAGAGAGAGAGAGAGAGAGAGAAATTTATTTGATTAAATTATCGAAAAATTCGATGAACTTTCGACTCTCTCATTGAGGTGGGGGTGGGAGGGGACGGTATAAGTCGAATATAAAGCAGAAGCGAAGGACAAATGGTAGAGAATGAGATCGAGAGAGTTCTTTTCGTCCTCGTATAAGCGTATAAACCAAGTATTCCACGACGAAACCAATCCAAAATTCAATTCGAGTGTTTACATGTCAGCGACTTTATACGACTTGCCGAGCGCTACAAATTGGACGAGCGCCAAACTCTACGCTTTAGACGTCTACCGCAGATGCAGAGAAAAAGCTCCGATGGAAGATGATAATTTCTATCCGTCGAATCTCTTCGAATCTCAATCCTCTCGTATTCTCATTAGAATGACAATCGGAATGGCGTAGTATCGCGCTAATGCTTCGGTACCAACGACGTAAAATCGTGAAATTTACATTTGGAACGAACGAAGACGTTACCCCCCCCCCCCCCTCGCCCCCTCTCTCTCTCCGTGAAAAAAATTTCGCAAAATTTTCGCGATATCGGCACGTAAACTCCTCCAACGAAATTACAATTTTCTTTTCGTTCTATCTTAGCGGAAAACATTGGGGATCATTAATTGCTTAAATTACGCGATATTGAAATAAATAATTGTAAGTAGGCAGTCCTTCCTTCTGTCTCACCGTTAGTGGATCGTAATTACGATTCGGAATATAAATTACATACGAAGGTGGACGATGTCGTCCGGACGACGTCGGAAAAACGGACAGTACTATATCATTGTAATGCGAGCTCGACGGTCGAACGGAGGCACTTCAGTGAAGGACAAAGGAGCCTTAAACGTTTTTCCGGTGCCCCGAGTATTTTTCTCTTTGATGCCGAGTCTATCGTCGTCGTAGTCGTGGTGGACGTAGTCGAGTGTAAGCCCGACGGCTCGAGGCTTGGTTTCGGAGCAAATGACGAGGGGTGGAAAACACGAAGGGAGAGAAAAAGGGTAGAAGGAATCACTTTCTTCCTTCTCTCTTTCTCTCCTTCCCTCTCTTCTCCCTCTCTCTCTCTCTCTCTCTCTCTGTCTTACTCTCTCCGTCTCTCTTTCACTCTCTTTTGTTCACAATCTAAATGCTTTTCCTTTTCTCTGGCCTTTCCGCGACGTTTATGGCCAAACAAAACGCGGCAATAAGTTTTTCCCTCCCTTCGGTTTTTTTTCTTCTTTTTCTTTTCTTCTTGATTCTTTTGCTCCTATCTCTCTCTCTCTCTCTCTCTCTCTCTCTCTCTCTCTCTCTCTTGTTGTCGCATTGACGTTGACGAATCGGGAAAACGCTTGCGCGGTTCTTCACAAGGCAAATATCTTTGTTCTTCCTTTTCTCTTTTTCTTTTTTTTTTTTTCAATTTCTCTACCATTTTCCTCCTCGTCTTTCTCTTTTGCGACGAGGGAAATTTAAAAATCTGAGATAGAGGAAACAACGCTCGAAGCGTTTAACGGAGCATGAAGAAGCGATACTCTCGTAGGTATTTTGCCGAATTCTCGCGAAGATACGCGAACGAACCTTTTACCTCTTTATTTATCTATTAATAAAGAAAATATCTAGGATTTGTTCGTCTTACAAATACGTACATTCAATATTATTTATTACTTCGTAACAGGAAATAAGATGAAATAATATAAACTCGGTGCTCGGAGAGAAATGATGTTCGAGTTCGAAGCGATTTCGATGTCGTAAAATTTTATGTAACACTTGCGAACCGCCTTCTTCCCAATTTCCAAGCCACGCGAATAGAAAATTTATCGTAAGAATGGAAGAGGAGAGAAAAAAAAAATATGTAAGCCTCGTCGTAAAGTTAATTCTGTTTAAAATATGACAGAAATACGTTATAGTTGTAGACGTATAATCTGCTTAAGCTCGAAGTAATATTAAGAGGAATAGGAAGGAGGACTCAAGAGGAAACGAGGTAAGAGGGAGATGAGTTTGGGGTGAGCGCGATGTAACTTCGTACTCTCTGACGTAAGTCGGATAAAAGTTTCGAAAAAGTAACTACTACGCGAAGTAACTACTGTGGGTATGAAACTTTTTCAGTACCCATCGCCCCTACACGTCGATCGGTATCCTTTATTTTTACATAGGACGAATATCACGAAGAAAGAAAAAGCACGGAGGAATAATATCCGTTTGTCAACTTCGTTTAATTTCGTATCCTTCTAGCCCTTCGCTTTTTTTTCTTTTTTTTTTTTTTTAATGCGTGTATGTGCACCTTTCATTGACGTTTTCTAAACACGAGCCTTTGTTCGAATAATATCCTGTAAGTAAAATCATTATGGTAATAATAATTATTGTAAAAAAATTGGCACGCACCGTGAACGTCGAGATGAAACCAGGTACCGTTCTTGTGACTGTTAGGCGACCTGTTGAGGAAGACGACCTTGCACTCGTACCAGCCTTGATCGCTCTCGCGGATGTTTGTAAGGTTCAAGCTGGCCACTCCGTAATTCGAATTCGGGCTCACTCTCGAGACGCGACCTTCGTACCCTTCGCCACTGTGGGTCGGATACGACTCGTACCATATGTATATCGGTATCTCCTGCCCCTTGCACCAACACCAACACGCAACATAAACGAGGGATCGCAATGGACGCGATAACCGATGCGAGTGTATTTATTTATCTCCTTTACCCGAGGGATTATTAATTCGTTGCCTTCGAGTTTAATGTATCTCATTCTCCAATTAGGTCTGAAATCGCTCGCATCGGTCGTATATATCATGAAACGATGACGTATGACGAAACAAAGGTAATGCAGCGATAAAGACGAAGATAAAGCTTTTAAAATGTTCTCCTTTTATTGGAGATCGGGCACGACGGATGAAAACGGCGGAAAAAAATTTCTTTTCCCTTCTTCTCATTTCAGTCCAAATTTTCATCTTTATAATGTACCAATATACTCCTCTTTTTTTTTTTTTTTTTTTTTTTCTTTTCATTCACGCTTTCAGGTCCATCGTGCCGTTAGTTGGTTAGCGATGAAATTACCGTCGCGCATGCAAGTTACGTGTGAATTTCGGGTGCGAGTTCTTTCCCCCCCCCCTCCAAAAAAAAAAATAACAAAAATTAAAAAAAAAAGAAAAGAAATAAAAACTATGAAAAAGAAGGAAAGGAAAGAAAAAACAGAAAAGAGAGAAGAAACGATGAGAAAAGAAATAGGGCGATGAACGAACGTGGTTCGTTTACTTGATCAACGATAAAAGATACATGCAACTATAGTTGTATCGTGCTCGTGATGTTCACAGAAAAACGTTTTAGAAGGATCTTCGTTCGAAAATCCAAGCGCAGTTTCGGATTACCAGGGGATTCCGATGCCGTTCGTTTTTGTCTCAAGGATAGTAACATAGCGAGGAGATGGGTGTAGAGGAGAGAGAGAGAGAGAGAGAGAGAGAGAGAGAGAGAAAGAGAGAAGGGAGGTCGTACGAATTGCAATCGAATCCGATCGGATCGTAGTATCCACTCCAATTTCCGAGCCCAATGATTCGGTCTATTGGAGCATCCGCATCGCATCAAATAGTTCGAAATCGAGTCATCTGCCTGATAACATTTAACTCTCAATCGAGAATCGTCCTGTTTCGTGGTGTCAAAGAAGAACGATTTAAATGGCCTCGTTCCTAGAGACAATTCTTTCGTGTTTGCCTTTTTAAACGGAAAATTACTAGCATGCAACGTTGTCCATTTTATTTTAGAATAGAAACTTACTATAGATTATCCTGGATGAGGAAATAATAGAATTAATAGCAGGACAATACTAAAAGAGTTTCCTTGCTTGTCGCATAGAAAGGAATGTCGTTGGGCATTAGCTGCCCCAGTTGTGACGGTTTCTATTTCAAGCTGGCCTAGTTGCATTGATAATAACGACGACCACGATGCTTACGATGACTACGATGCCGAAGAGGTTGGACTCGACTCGCGTGATTTCAATATCGTTTTCCCTTGAGTCACCCCGAGTTCGTTTCGGTATCGTCATTCGGTTGCGATGTACTGTGCGGCTACCATGCCATGTAAAATATAGACGTGTGTATACATACATACATACATATATATATATATATATATATATATATATATATATATATATATATATATATATATATACATACGTATGTATCGAGTCGCAGAATGCACTCGAGCGCAAAGTGCCAGAAAAAGGTCGTCCTCGGTTCCGCTTTCCTTCGGGAATGCTACACTTTCCTGCTCGTTTATTCAGTCCACCCCCTTCCATCTCTTCTCCCACCAACCCCGTACTCTCACCGTTCCCTTCCTCTCGACTTTGCCTCCGCGATTACTGTAAAGTATGTCCCTCGCAATGCTCGATTTTTCGAACGAAACGTGAAAACCATTTACCGCGCGGTTACCCTTTTAACCCTCCTTTTATCTTTTTCCTTTTACTTCAAAGTAACATTTCGCTCTTCCTTCCTGAAGAAAGAAAAGGAATCGTACTCGAGCCGAGTAGCGTGATCGATAATGACGTCTTTCTTTAATCTTCACGATTTTTTCGTAATCCTTTGGAAGGATTAAAATTTGATCGTTGACCAGAGACAGTTAGAACTAAAATCCGTTGGCCATTTTCTCCGAAAGTATTTTATAACGTTCAATGGGGATTGGGAGGAAAAACTGTAGAACGGGTCGAAAGTGCAGAGAGAAAGGAGTACGGATTAAAGCAGGAGATTTGAACGTAATGAAAAGAAGAAGAAGAAGAAGGATAAAGATGAGCGTGGAATAAATTATGAGAAAGCATTTTAGTTTCCAAAGTGGTCTTGAACCTTAGGTTCTTTTTTTTCTATTTCTTTTCGAATATCATACAGACAAAAAGGAAGTACGAAAGAGCATAAGAAAAAAAAAAGAACGTAAGAGAACTAGAAATGACCTGTAGACGTTGAAAACCCCTTCAAGATGGCACGATATATGCAGGAAAGCATAACGTCATCGCTGGAGTATCGTGACCCTGAGTGAATAAGCGAGAATAACTCGCTCTCTTTCGTGCGAGCACCTAGACGAGTAGGCGTTTTACACCTACGCCTACGACAAGACCGTCGACATATAGGTCGCTTGACTTTTCTCTCTTTCTCTCTTTCTCTCTCTCTCTTTTTCCTTCTTTCTCCTTTTGTTTGCTCTCGGCCCTATTTTCTCAGCAACGCTCTCAGTCACGTTATTGTTCGAAAAGCATACGATCATCTTCGCGAATCCGCCTTTTCATAGGAAAGAGTAAACGATGAATCCAAGATTGGATCGCTGAGCTTTAATCATCACGCTGAATTCTTTGGAAGGTTCGACGTAATTGACCATAACAAAATTTACTTTAATTCAACGAAACAATTTCAAATGATCTTTCGAATAGGCGAAAAGCGTAGGGAAAATAACTGGGACATAGGAAGAATGAAGGTCTGATTTTATGGATGCGTAAACTCTCGAGAGAAGAGAATCTTGATAATTCAGTCGTGGAGGAGCGTAGAAGTGGGAATGGTAAAAAATAAAATGACAAGGGGAGGACGAACGAATGGAAGCTGGCTCGCCAAGCGAAGGGGATGAAAAAGGAGAATAGAAAGAGGTCGTTCTCATTCCCTATGCGCACCACGACCGTGCTACTTAGGTCACTCGAGAAAAGGGAGAGGAGCTCGCATGCGGTACGTGTTGCGGAAATTTTGATAATTCATCCAGCCAGCAACGCGATGAGGGGAAATGGACGTACGTTCCGCGATGGCCAATGCGACGAGACGGCTCGTAGGGAACCTGGATTCGTGCACTTTGATATTTAAGCCGAGCCACGTATCCTCCGGAGATATGACTTCAACTTGGAACGGCCTTGCTCGTGAAACGTTAATGAGCTCGGCATATCTCGAAAGTCCGATATAGCGACACGAGCAAAATCCCGAGCTATCTCTCACAAAATCATGCGAAATTGACTTCCCCGATTGAATTCATTTGAATTTCGGATCGATACTCGAAGAGTATCCAATCGGTACCCTTACCATTATGTTATGTTTCAACGAGTCTATTGTTTGAGCTATCTCAAATTTAACTTCGTTAAATCACAAATTCGTTATAATTTTACGCACAACGAGATGGATAATTAATTACACCACAAGTATGGTGTGGCATTGTTTCGAAGAAAATTTACAACCGGCAATATTTCATTATTATCTCTCTCTCTCTCTCTCTCTCTCTCTCTCTCTCTGTAACCTAGTAAAATTATTTGCGGCTTCCAAATGATAATTAACCAAATCCAAAAGGATACGAGAGTACGTACATATAAATCTAAATTGTTTAATTTTCATCCTTCGATCGGCTGTATGTAATTTGACTTCAAAAGCGAAGATTAATTACACGTCCTAATAACTTTCTCATACCTCGAGAAACGATACAATGACATGTTCCTTTACGATAAGGAAATATTTCAACTTATTTCTACGATGTGATATCATTTTCGAGTTTCAGAATGGAAGGAAAATATCTAAGAAAATCTATGACAACGTTAGTGGCATCAAGGGAGAGAAGTGGTAAAGAAGAAGTAGAAGACCGGTAAAGAAGCTTAATGGGGCATTGGCACTCTGCAGAAACTCGCTTCGTTTACACGACAAGTTCTCGAAAGTACTTTCTCAGAAAGTCGCCGGAGCTGATATCACTTTTGGGAAAAGGCAATCGAGTCCGTGGGCCAGACGAGAAGTAATTCTTGGATCCAGAATGATACCTAAGAAACTATTCGCAATATGAACGCTTTAGCCGACGGTTTAACACGTGCACGAGAAGGAAAAAGCACATATTACGCTCGTGAGCCCTGCGAGAAAATGAGAATGCCGATCGTTATTATACGTGAAGTAGTGACGCAACGATCCTGCTGGAACCAGCTGTTTCTTATGTGCGAATGCCGATTTTACTGAAAATTATTTTCGATGATATAGCAAATCACGATTCGAAGTCTAGAAAGGAAATCTATTTCCTAACCGGCTGCTACGATTACTTACGTTTTATCTACGAAGCTGCATCGTGCATAGCATTTGAATCGAACGAGCTTTAATTTTTTATCGTAAAATTGCAGCTCGCTCGCGACACAGACGTCGTCGGTGTCTCGTTCCCTTAGACAAGTGTAATCATTTTCCCTTGGTAGACACGATACCTATACCTCAAGGTTGTCATTCAAACGTTTTATCATCGCCGTGAATGATGTTAAAATATCGTAGCAAGTTTATTTATTATAGATAACAATGAGGTTTCCTTCAAACGGAAGAAATAGTAAATATTTCGTTTCAAGTAAATAGGAATATGTAAACTCTCTACACCAGAGAAATACCGAATACGTCGCGCGTAAAGGAAAGGGGGAGGGGAGGGAAAGGAAGAAACGGAATGTTGAAATTCACGAAATTTGCGGCGGGAACGTTGAATATTCTGCGAAGAACGTAGATTCCACGATTTCCGTTTACAGTCAAGTCACGAAAGCGAGAAAATTGTCTTCGTTCAGGACAAACAGGTTTTTGGTGTTTACCTTCGCGCCCCGTGCTTTGGTATTCCTATTCCATCTGTGGAAACAATGCACGTTGTATGAAGAGAATAAGAAGGGAATTTGTTTTTTTCTCCCTTCGGTGAAGTCGGATATGAAATTGCATTGGAAAATTCTTTCCCTCGCGACTCCCTATCCGAGGATATTATCCTTGGTCTTAGCTTGGAAAAATCTCAATTAAATGTTTTTATCAGGATCATCGCGTTGAAAGACACACACACACACACACACACATATATATACCAACTGTATCGATTTTACCTCGAAAGGTAGTCTCGAATAAAGGCTGGGTCGCGACTTCCCTTTTAAAAAAGTCCGAGCCTCGACGCATGATTCGCGCTATCCGACGGGCGCTAATTATCTCGTTAGACGGACGATTTCAAATCGGCGTCCATGCAGACGACAATGGCTCGCGGAAGATAGCGAGCTCACCAATTAGAAAAGATAACGAGCGTTAAAAAGGATGAATCTCTAGATCCTTTCTCGGCCTCTCCTCGTCCTCTCGTTGGTGCTACGTCAGAATGAGAATGAGACGGTTACGAGGGAGTAAAGAAGAGGGTATCAGGGTGGGTTTCGGGGGAGTCGAGGGATGTGAAACGGATGAGGGACAGGGTCGAGGGTTAAATCTACCACGCGGCACCGAGTAAAGGTGGGGTGGTAACCCTGACACAGTTGAATAGTTCTAGCCTCCGTGAGACTCTGCATTATGTATGTAGACCTCCTAACCCCTTACCGCGGTCTCGACTGCGTCAGCCAACGGCACCAACCTGCACTGTACTTTACGTACATACATATAAACCTCGCGTTACCTGCAAGTAACGACCGTGCATGTTCTCGAATCCTGTAGAGGCACGCGCGCGAGAACTACAAGAGGAATCGTCTAGGCCAGGGCCACGAGCCTTCCCCGGTACTGTACGATCGATATTACCAGCGCTAAGAATAATTACCTCATGGATTCGCGAAAAAAAAAGAGAAAAAGAAAAAAGATATACGAACCTTCGACTCGTTCGGATTATAGATTGTGAAAGCTTGTTACTTCAATTGAAACTTTTACGAGGTTGTTCGATGTTAGATATCTTTATGAAAGGTTGGATAAATTGATGTCGAGAATGTTTACGAATAGTTCACTGATTGATATAACGAAAGAGAGAAAATATAAGTTTGAGGAGGGAAATACTGTACTATGGTTAATCAAGATTCTGTAATAACGTATTAGATATATTGTCGGACAGTGAAAACTTATTTTTACAAACTATTATAAATATACTTTGATAAAGGGCAATTATACTTTTTTCTTGAAAGTTGTTGAAGTCTCTTTAAGTTATAAATAAGAAATTTAGACATTTATAAGCTGTGGGAATTCATAGAATACAATTCCTTTCACGCGTAATTTAATAACTCTCTCTTTCATGGTCCGTTTTGTTCGTATTCTATTTCTCGTGAGATATAATTACCGTCCGAATAACAACCAAACATATCTTCAAACTTCTATCTGCGAAAGTTAACGTGCCACAGATATTTCAAGTATAATTACCCGAGAGTACCAATAATATTCTACGTAAGTTCGTCCGTTTATAGCGGAATCACGTGCGCGGATATACACCGTTACTCCTCCTTCAAACTTTTTGGAATTATTAGTTCTCTAGAAGGAGAAAGAGAAAGAGAAAGAAAGAGAAAAAGAGAGAGAGAGAGAGAGAGAAGGTGAGTGAGTGAATGAGTGAGAATACCTAGTTTCACGTAGTTTCTAATTTATAATTCGATCGCGAACGATGACTTCTACGCAAATATATGAAATTCTATACGCATGTGTACAACGAGAAAGCTTCAAGTAACTCCAAACGCTTCAAGTATTTAACGAGTTCGTAGCAAGTTCATCGAACGACATTCATCCAACAAAAAGGGATAATCAACGGTTAAAATCATTGAACACAAATCTATGGATACAACATCGACGAGAGGTAGATAATAAATTACACACTCTTTATTTTAAATTCACGATACCGTAGAAGAATTTAAATTGCACGTTACGAAGGATATGCAAACAACTTCACCGAGTTTCTTTCTCATTTCGGAATAATTCTCTTTCCGAGATAATGTTTTATAGTAAAACTTCATAATATCGTCAGGTTCTACCCCTCGCCTACCCGCGAATTCATTGCCCTCCGTGCAACTTAAATTAATTCCCTTTTCCGTGGGCATCTCATAACTAGAATCGCTTTACGCGTTCGAGAGATTACGATTTCAAAAAAAAAAAAAAAAAAAAAAAAATTACGTTTTTTAATACCTTCTAAAATGGTCGCTGGTATTTCGTAATTGAAAGAATCAAATCAATTTTACCCTTGGGTCACTTGTTATCGTTAGCGTTATTTTAATATATCCTTTTCTTACGGCGAAACAAACTATTCCTATCCAGAAAGAAAAATATCAGGCTAGCCACAACAACGAGAACTACGCTGAAGAGAACATTTAGTAGAACCACGAAAAGAGAAAGAGAGAGAGAGAGAAAGAGTCTGACGCTTTGCCACGCGGTTAGAGTGGTTGAAAGCTTCGAGATGATTTCCAGAAAAGAAGTTATGAAGAAGAGAGAAAGAGGGAAGAACTGAGATTTTGCTCCCAGCGGTAGCGCGTATCTACGAATAGTGAAACGCCAGTGAAATTGAATTGCAGGAAGGTACCTTTCTCTTCTCCATCCTACCTACCTTTTCTCTCTCCGTCTCTCTCTCTCTCTCTCTCTTTTTTCCTTCCTTTTACCCTTAGCTATCTTCTTCATTTGCTTTTTACTATCTCTCCCTCTGATTCTATCCTCGACCAAAGCCGATCCTCCTTTGCCTCGAGTGTTTGCGCAGTTGACTCGTGTCCCCATTTGTTTCATTAAATCACACTACATCACCCACCCTCGTCTTTTAAGCCCGGCCTATGTTTCCCTCTGGATCCAACACCCGGTGGATGGTCTTTCCTACCAAATACCTTATCTCCTTTTTTCTTGGAACGAGACGGAAAAATATTTCCATTATGAGTGCAAAATATTTCGCATTATTCTGTTTTACTCTTGAAAAATCGTACTCCGTTTAATAAACCCCACGTAAAATCTATGAAATATAGTCCGACGGAAGGATGATAAATACTTAGAATTTTTTTGGTAACGCGAATTATAATTAAATGATCATAGATGCAAGCTTGGATGGAACGCATTAAGAAAATTAAAAAGTCATCGTTTAAAATGATGAAGATTTTTCACACCCTTCCTACTCTTATCTCTCTCTCTCTCTCTCTCTCTCTCTTTCTCTCTTTCTTCTGTCTCGGCTTAGCTAGTCACTGACGGATAAATGCAAATAGACGCATATGCAAATTACGCGTGGTTAAACGCTAGCACGAGTGACATGAAGGGAGAGTATGTGTATATATATATATATATATATATATATATATATGTAAAGACACGAGGAACCTCGGAACAGAACAGGCGACGCTGCCATTCGGATGTGGATCTGATCCCTAAAGGAATATTACGTGAAGCACACGACGACGTTATGAAGCTACCTCCCAATACAATGTGTATGTATGTGTGGATGATTTTGTGTAGGCGCGTGCGATACATTCACGTAGTCATCTCAAATAATATTACCTGTCAAACTCGACAGACACGGATACATGACGTGATACGAGATACGCTCGAACCTTTCTACTTCGTATATATTATATATATGTGTATTGTATATGTATATGTATACACACACACACACACACACACACATATATATATATATAAATATAAATATAAATATATATTTCATCCAAACATATATTTATAGATTTAGCTCACATTTAAATGTAGAAACTTCACGAGAGAAGAAATTTCTATGTAAGATAAAACGATAAATATCCCTGGAATAAGGGATTATTATTTCACATCTTCGTGCCTATTTCGCTTCTTATTTGTCCAATTCGTTTGACAGAAACGTACTTATATAAAAAAATTGTAATAAATCTATCTAACCATGTGATTAATAATGTACGCCATTGAAAAGAATGAAACTTTTGAATTCGCCATCAAAAGTAGAAACCGGGGGATGAAATAAACGGGGGGAAGAGTATCACGTCTACGTAGGAACCTTTATACGATTTTCCGGTTTTTCATTCCTCTACGCATCCTGACGAAAACCACGAAGAGCCGAATAAAAACGTATTTTCCCCGTTTTGCTAGTCCCTTTTCCAACCCTCACACGTTACGTCCGTGCCGCGCGGGTACGAACGCTTCGAACTATAAAAAAGAGGAAGGAAGAAAACGGGAAGGAAAAAAATCGACAATGAATCCACGAGCTCGGCCATAAACGGAATGTCGCTCCGTTGTTTTCCGCGAAACGCGAAGTGGCACGTTGACGATAGCATAAATCAAGCTTTCGATGTTCGTAACCATTTTTCATGCTCTGCGATTCGGAAGACGTTTCTTTTTTGCGGCTTCGCTCGTCGTCCTACGAGCTTCGATTATCATCGCACACTAAACCAAAACCGTGAAATATGTCTCGATGGACGAGAGCACGACGTTGAAACGCGGAATTTGATCCGACTTCACGTCGATTTTAATTAGAATATAGATGAGCGGTCATTTTTTTCCAATAGCGCATAGAAAGACCTTTCCACTAATTAGAGAAGATTCTCTTTTCACGTCTATTTTTTTCCATATCATGTGCCTTTCTATATTTGTCAAAATTTTGTTTAAATAATTTGTTTATAACAAATAGTTTATAACAAATTGTGAAATGTATATGTTTTTGCATGTATGCATATATATATATATATATATATATATATATATATATATATATATACGTTGATTAATTATCATGAGTCTATATGAAATTATTTATAAAAATTAACTATTTGTTAATAAAAATATTACAAGAACATAAACGACAATCTATCCGTTAAAATGAT
Source organism: Dolichovespula saxonica (assembly GCA_911387935.1). Taxonomy (NCBI): domain Eukaryota; kingdom Metazoa; phylum Arthropoda; class Insecta; order Hymenoptera; family Vespidae; genus Dolichovespula; species Dolichovespula saxonica. The sequence goes on along the minus strand of OU427004.1, from coordinate 3,981,205 downwards.
CTTTTTCCCAAGTCTCTACGACTAATAGTTTCGGAGATATTCATATGTAAGTAAACGTGAGTATATTTAATTGTTTATAACAAATTGTTTAACATAACAGTATTACACTTGATATGTTTCTGTGTAAATATATTTAAATTGATTGCTCGGTTTTGGTTCATAGAAAATTTCTAATGAAAATTATTTATAACAAATTGTTTATATCAAATTGTTTATAAAAAATTATTAATAACAATATGGCAAGATGATAGACAAAAGTTATCTCTTTAAAATGGTCTTTGTTCCAAGTTTCTACGATTCTTAATTCAGGAGATATCAATATGTAAGTAAACGTCAGTAAAGAAACTGTTCCATTGATAGATAATAACTATGTAATTTCATTAATTAATTATTGACACAGTGACCTAAATAAATTCTTGGAACTTATGCACTACTAATCCAGCGTAAATAGTTTTTTGTATTTACTACGATTCATTCATCATATTACTACTCTCGCCGGTTGCTTATTGAATTTATGAATCGCAAATTTCAAATGGAAATATCTTTGCAACGGGAGGTCGTAGAAATATGAAACAAAGACCGTTTTAAAGGGGAAAATGCCCTCTTTTTGTCTGTTTACTTTCTATCTTCATATAACATGAAATATGTATAATTCACATATGTATTCATAACGTATTTCTCAATATAAAGTCGTACTTTTTCGTACAAGTCAAGCTAGTTGGAAAGAGAAACTTTTCATCTCAGGGGAGATACTCCCATGTGCTATTAATGGCTACTCATACACATGTGTCCTTGATTTGAATGAAACGTGTCAATGAAGGAAATATCGATTGTATCGGCTCAGCTTTTAACACCGATAGCTTTAAATATCCTTGTCTTTTATTTTTTTTTTTTTTTTATTTCAGAAAACAAAAGTATCTAAAGACAATATTACATGTAACGAAAAAGAAAATATAGAAAAAATTACTTTTACCTATGTATCTTTAAAACGTATAGCTGTATTCTTAAAAGGTTCCTATTATCTTTAAAAACGAAATGGACCTCAGTACTTCACGTGAAACGGGTCTAAAAGTGAACTAAAATCTGGCCTTTCAAATATGTAGGTTACAAGTTTCATTAGCACCCTCGATATGCAGACCCGTGTTTCTGCCTGCGTACGACTAAAAGTGGTACAAGAGGGTAAGAAAGCACGAAGGGCGCGAAAAACGAGCTCGCGCGAAGACGAGCCTACAAGAACTAAAAAAAGTTGGACGAGAAGAGAAATTAGTTGTCAGACACAGAAGCACTGGATGGGTGCCGCGTCTCGGCCCAGACTTCTCCCGTGATTTATGCGAGATTCCAGGGTCTCTACGTATAAAAAAGAAAACAGAGAAAATCCTCCCAGTGCTCTGCCACCTTCTCCTCGTTTCTACGGTGATACAGAAATTGTCTAAGGATGAGAATGCTTGACATAAAATTCTTGTGCTTTACTCTTTCTCTGACTCTCTCTCTTTCTCTCTCTCTCTCTCTCTCTCTCTCTCTCTTTCTCTCTTTCTCTTTTTCTCCTTCGGTGAAAATTTATGCACGAAAGTAGACAGAAAAATGTAGATAGAAGTAATCAGCCAAATGACGGCACGGGAATTAATATTAATAATTAGAGATCGTTGGATGAATATTCTAGAAAGGGATGTACACGAAATCGTTATTTTTAACGGAGATGAACTGGGTGTAAAATTACTCTTCCCAAAAATTGAAAGATATATACAAATTATGATCTACTGATTCTGTAACAGCCCGTTAATCGCTGATTTAACGCGCATTAAAGGGAAGCAAAAAAGATTACTTCCGCCGCATTGCGGGCTTGGGATATTTATGAGATCATTGGACTGGTGATCGGGTAGACTAATTGCCAGAACAATGGCGCAATTATACGTCGAATTAATTTATATCTCTGCCGAATCTGCGGCAGAAATTTGCGAACACATACCCGCGCATATATACCTCTCTGTCTCTCCTTTTAAAAGAGAGAAGGGAAAGGGAGAAAGAGAGAAAGAGAAAGAGAGAGAGAGAGAGAGAGAGAGAGTGAGAGGAGAGGAGCGAATGGGGGGCCCAGGCAGACACGATGATTGTCATTGCGGCAATCATAGTATTGTCCTGCGGGATCTATCGATCGATTAATTAATTACGGGAGAATGGATACGCAGGTTTGCGGAGTCAATATTGAATTCACGTTAATGCGTTTCGGGAAACCAATGCAGTCTCGCACGGTAATCGTCTCGGGATCCGCTCTCAAGCACGGATCGATCACATTTGGCTTGAGACTTAACGATAAACGATTTTCCTTACATTAATCGTGTCCATAATATAGAGTCAAATTCAACGTTTTGCCTTCTTCATACCGCCTCAAAGAAATATCCTCAAATACTCGGCTACTGCAATCCTTACACACTTCGAAACGCGTTCTACGATGTTATCGTGCTTTCAAGACTACGGGGGATGTTAATAACAGTCGTTCAATATGCGTGCTTAAATTTGGAACGTCATGATAATTATGATTTACGTGACTCAATTACACGAGCACGCGCATACAATACAAATGGATTACTTTCTAACATGCAACAGTACAGCCATCTACGATAGTAATAATAATAATAATGATAATAATAATAATAAAAAGGAAAAGAAAAAGAATAATAATAACAACAACATCAATAATAATAATAATAATAAACTGAAAGTAGAAAGAAAACGAAAGGTACGATTTAGTTTATCTAAAAGGAAAGGAGGAAATAAAGGTAAATTTGTACGCTCTTGGAGTTAAAATAAAAATGAGAAAGAAAGAGCATAGTAATCCTAAACGCACGTGAAACAACGGCACGGAATAACCTTTCTTTTCCTCGTTGAATTACAACGGTGATATCTTTGATTGATCCGTCGCGTCGTTGGCACGTGCGTTAGCAAATCATGCAAAGCACCAGAGGTGGTTAGAGAGACAGAGACATGATTTTTCGATTATCCGCCTTCGACGAGAGAGAGAAGGAAGGAAAAAAAAACACAACAGCTGGGGAAAGAGGATAGGAAGAGAGGAGGAGGGGGAGGGAGTGGGGCTGGGGGAAAAAGGTAGAACGGGAAAGTGCACTAGCCCGCATTATTTCGTGATGGACGAGCTCGCCGTTCAAAGGGAATGTGATGAATTGAAAAACTGTCATAGGTCTTTCGCGGCAAAATGATGAAAGCTTCCTTCATGTACGACAATGATGAAACATTTAAAAAATTTTTACGCTTCTCTCTTAATGGAGACCAAAGTGAACAGTCCGAACAAACGATTCGTTCTTATAAATAAACGATTAGCTATTTAACAATTTTATATTATAATTTATTGTAAAACCGAACTCGTCGATCGAATGAATCGTTTCTGATCCATTGTCAAAGGCGGAAAAGAGGAACGCATCAATTCAAGTCTAAGCAATTAAGCGATCGTTTTTTCCGAATTATCCTTTGACAAATGAAGTCCAGTCGACGGTAATAGCCAACGTGTTTCTTTCCTTCTTTCTCTCTTTCTCTGTCTCTTTCGACTTCCTATTCGGGGTTCAACGAATTCTCTCCCCTTCCACAGGAAAAAGAAAAAGATTGATACGTACGTTTCGTTCGTTCGTTCGTGGATCGTCCCGGAAATAGGCTTGACATGAATAAAAAGGCAAAGAGGAAGGGGGGGGGGGAAAGAGAGAAAAGAAAAAAGTTTTTCGAGCTGAATACTATTGATCAGCGTTCGAAAAACCATCAGAACTCTATATACATGTATCCGATATCAAATCTGTTTTATCCCCACTTCATCTCTTTTATCTTTCCCTTTTTCCAAGCTCTGGATACGACGATCGATCGGATAAATCGGGCTTTTTAAAGCTAGTAACACTGATTAAAAGGTTTCGAGGTACGCGCGTATGGCTGATTAAAAGGGGCCGATTATTTTATCCGTAAAGATATATATATATATATATATATATATATATATATATATATATATATATGGAGAGGGAGAGAGAGAGAGAGAGAGAGAGAGAGAGAGAGAGAGAGAGAGTGAAAGGGAGAAGAGAACAAACGCGCGTAAGCGACTTTTTACATTCGAAATCAATTTGCCACGATTTAGACCCAATCAGCGTGTCTCCATTTCCCTTTTCTCTCTCTTTCTCTTTTTCTCTCTCTGTCTCCTCTCTACTTTACTCTCCTCTTTATCTTTTCCCTCTCTTTTTATACCTTTATACGTAACTCTGGGTCCACGAACGAACTCGAACGTACTAAATATATACGTGTATGGTCCACACCGTTGATCGACGCGTAACATTTATAAATATACATGTATTAAAGATATTCAAGAGTGAAAATGAATGGAGTTAGTAGAATAGATTTTTTTTTGGGGTTAGTAGATACAGAGATCGAGATATGATTATCGTGTGTATGTAACGTCGTTCGTTCGAATGAAAAAAGTATGCTCTGCCCTCTCCAGTCCGGATTGTTTAACGAAAATTCATTAAAAGATATTACACATTTATCTAAAACGAAATTTAAATCTTTACGCGTGACTCTTATTTTCAGGCAATAACAATAATAATAATAATAATAATAATAATAATAATAGTAATAATAATAATAATAAAACGAAAAGTCGAAATAAATCAATTGACTTTCGACAAATACGTATGGTCGCACGAAGTTTCGTGGACACGGCGCGTCCAGTTCGCCGTTTGCTCTTTTCATTTTCCAACGAAAAGGAAGGAATAAACAATTAAGCGCGTAAGCTTAACGAAATGACATGTCGCGTCAAAGCAAATTCAATATACAATAATATAGATATACGAATCTTGACAATAATTCTTGCAACTTTGAAATATATATCATATAATAACGGGGCCCTGCTCAAGAGCATTCTTCTTGCTGCCAGCTGATCGTTTTATGAAATATGATGAAAATATATTGCGACAATAAAGAATCCTTATTTAATAGAGAAGAATGAAAGTAGACCACAAAAATAAATAAATAAATAAACAAATATATATATATATACAAATATATGTGAGGACAGATTAAATTATTATTTAAATGTTTATTGTTGAGTAAAATAGAAGAATAAAATAAAAAATTCAACGGAAATAGGGAAAAATGTTTTCCTACTGTTCGAACTAATTAGAAAAATAATTCAAAAGCTTTTGCCAAACGGCTGAACTCGCGTAGCCTTATTAAAAAGCTTGTTCATTGCTTGTCTGTTAGAAAAAGTCCCCATGGGTGGACGATCAACCCCCGCATTCAACCGCTACCCGTATCGCGAACCATGTATTCGTATAAACAGATACGTTATTATATATATATATATATATATATATATATATATATATATATATATACTTCCACGAGTATAGTATATGTATATATAGACTTTGAAAAAGAGAGGAAGATTCGATCGCAAAGCTCATAGGAATACTATTTACTCAGGCAGAATACGCTTGCTTTCTGTTTCTCTCTTTCTCTCTCTCTCTCTTCATATTTCTTTTCTATTTTCAGTTCACGCTCCACTTGGCGATTACGCAACGTAAAATCGAGAAATTAAAGAAGAGCAGTGAAATTGCGAGCTACGATATTTTCCGGGCAAAGAGCTCTCAATAAATTTTACGTAAATGAAGCTTATGTATGTTTGAGTTTGAAAAACGATAAAAGAAAAAAATAAAAAGATATTTCAATATTCGGGATGCTCGATGATCATACAATCCGAAAATAATTTTCCTAGTACGATAAACGCTGAAAGAATATTTCCGATGAAAATATTGACCTCTTCCCGAATACACGCAACTTCTTTTTTTCTTTCCCGTGTTTTTAAAATGTCTAAATAACGAGCACTTTACAGATCGATCTCGTGTAGTTTACTTCGTTATGTCCTTTTCGATCGAAAGCAATATATAATAATAGAACTTGTCTCGAAAAAGAAAAAGAAAAAAAGAACGAACAAGGAAATGCATAGAAATGAATGAACGATCGAGAAAATGCATAGAAATGAAAGAACGACGATGTTGCTCGTCGTTTACCTACGAGTGACCATAAAATCGAAATTGCTCAATATCGCGATGAAAAAAGAAAACATATTCCTTTTTTGTCTTCTCTTTTTTTTTTTTTTTTTCTTTGAAAACGAACATGCAATGCCAAAAGAAATGAAAATACATATTATTAACATCGCAGAAGCCTCGAGTAAATATTATTCGTAATCATTTTGTTGGAATATCAAGGAAGGGCATCCTTTAAATTGTTCAATGGATTTCATTCACGTGAAATTAATGTTCGTTAGTATTGTGGGGATTCATGTGAATAATGAATTAAAATGAAATTATACAATTACAACGATAGGAAAGGGCGATTGGAATCGATAATAACGAGAGATCGCTAGATTACGATAATGCTGAAACAATGAAGCTGTGAAATTTGGAAAAGTAATTTTATTAATGAAAGTTTGCGAGATAATCGTTCTGGCAGCAGGAGTACGCTCGTTTAATCGAGCAGGGCCCACGTATTTAACTCACGGATATTAGAGAGCAGAGGGTGTCGACGTTATCGTACCTTGTCGCCTACCTTCTTCTCCCATTGGAGAACGTAGGGCACTGGGTGCTCACCAGGGAACTCTACATGACAGTTGAAGACAACACTCTCTCCCAATATAGCCGTTATGTGCACCGCGTCCTGATGACAAAGTCCTGAAAGAAAGAAAAAAAAATATATATATATATCTACATTAATATCCGCTAACATATCAATCTTCAATATTGTTCTCTCTTAAGAAAACAAAATGTTTGAAATCCATTATTTATACATGTCATTTGAAAAATTTTATCGGCGTAATCCAATATTAGTTTTACGATAAAAGAGTAAACATTATTTTTACAATAAAAATTCTGTTTCAATTTTCTTTTTTTTTTTTTTCATACTTGAAGAACATTCAAGTGTTCGGTTGATTACCTTTTTTCTTTTTTTTTTTTTTAACGGTTGTACATATATCATAGAGAACTATAATTTTTTCTAACAATTTTTCGCACGTCCTTAAGTAAGAAACATATACATTATTTTCTTACATGAATGCATCTTATGTCACTGTAGACAGATGTGTCAAATCTACGATAATGTATACCATTCTTCGTTATTTTATGCTTTTGAACTTTCTCTTTCTCTCTTCTTATCCTAAGTATAATATCTCGAACGTTCTTCCGACGATGGTAGAGCTAGTCGGAGGAATAAATTGAATCCCGTACTCGGTCGGCGCACTTAATGCAATTTGAATGTTCCAAGTTAGAACGTCCAGGTAGAAATACATTCTTCGAAGTTCCCTCGCGTGAAGTTTTGAACCGTTGACTATTGCCAAGAGAAACGCGAGAATCCATGGTTTCTGTCTGTTGTACGAAACGTAAAACTTACTGTTGTTTCATACTGAGAGAGAGAGAGACAGAGAGAGAGAGAGAGAAAGAGAGAAACGAACTTGATGAAATTCTTTTAAAAATACAATATGTCGGTGCGAGAAACGACTGGAATTTATCCTAACGATGATGAGTAACGAATCCAGACTAATTTAATTACTATTGTGTCTTATTATGCATGAAAAAACTTCGTTGAATTTATTACTATTAGAAACAGTCGTATCTCAAGGATCCTTTGTGCTTACGTATTCCTTTTTTGATTTCATTCGATTTAAGAGACTTTTCGAACAGCATTGAGAGATAACTCGATGAAATTGCGACACCATATGTTCCGCAACTAGCTTTCCCTTCGTAAAGTTATTACCCGGAATTCCATAAAGGGATATAGTTTACGGAAATGTAGCGTCCACCCTTTGTTAGGGAACGAACGTACCTTACAATGTTAGCCTTATGACGTAGCTTAATGCTCGAGAGCTAACTTTCGAAACAAACATGTCTCACGTCGAAAGTTCAGATCAAAGGATTCGCTTTGAACTGCACGTCTACCGAAGCGTATATATTCTTCTATCCCGACCACCTTCGATAAGCTGTTACACGAAACCCTGTAAAATCTGTAGGACAGAGAAAAAGAGGGAATCGTGATATATTTCAGGAACGAGGAGTCGTGTCTTAGGGAGACACGACGTAGGTTTCGGTTAGTCGAATAATGGAACCCCAGACGTTTCGATGTCATTTCCTTTGACGTTGATATGGGGGATAGGATCGTGGGTGGGGGCGGGTGCGGGGTAGGGGACGGCAGCGGAGGTGAAGATACATTTTGCATGCGATTATTTCCAACGAAGTAAGCTCGTCCGATCGATCTTCTCCAAAGCTTCCGCGATGCTTATGCAAAATGGTAACCGTTTCGCGTTTCGTTGAATATACACGGCGATATCTCGATTTTTCAACGTATTTCATAGTAAGACATCGCGATACGATTCTATAATAATAATAGAACTTTCTAACCGAACGATCGAAAAATATCACGCTCGAATACGTCGTAGAATTTTCTTTCATCCACCCGCTTGATATCTTCCCACGGAAATGAGCTGAAATAATCGTAAGTTACATGATTCGTGAGAGAAAAGAGAATAAAAGGAAAAATGGAGGATAGGGCGAAACTGTCGTTTCTATCGCGCGTCCTAAGAAAAATATAATGAATATTAAAAAAAAAAAAAAAAAAAAGAAACTCCTGCGAGGCATTAAAACACCGACCTCTTTACTCTCTCTCTCTCTTTCTCTTTATATTTTTCAATACCTATCGAATATCTCAATGTCTCAAATGCAGATACTCTCCAAGTTTTGATCCAGGACATTCTATCCTTCACAGAATGAAAGCGATTATTAATCAAAATCGCAGTTCCCTTTTCTAAGTAAAACTTTTAAGATGACAATTCGACCAATCGACTCGTTAGAAGATTAATGATGATTCGGTTCATAGCACTGGTATTATAGAGAGAATACCTTTGATCGGTGCGTTGGTTTCAATCGTAAGGAGGTAAAGCTCGTCTCACCATAGTCGAGATCTCGTTTGCTTCTCGCGCCTTTGAACGGCGATCTATCGGATAACTCTGCGGTGAGAGCAAGCTCATGGAAAGCCAACTGGAAATACCTTTCATCTGAAGCTGCTTGAGCGTCCAAGAAGTCTTCTCTCCTTCTCCCTTCCATCTCTCAGATTCCACGCTTCTCTACATCCTAAGGTAAGGTACATACATACATAACGTCGATGGTAGTACGTCCTTTAAATCGCTTTCGCGTTTACCCCCGTCGCCCATTTCCTCGAAATAGTTTTGCTTTCCCCTTTTAGATACGAAAACCGATGTCCGCTTGCTTCAAAGCCACTATCTCTAGAAGCTAGTTTGCTCTCCCTGTTTGTTTTACCATTGGCGATACTTCAAAGTCGTACGTCTCGTATCGTCCATCTCGTTTGTTGAGTCGAGAAACGAACGCAGCGTGTACCTTGCTTAATTTGCTCGGTATTAATTCTTTGATGTGAACACGTGTTCTGATTAGTTATTTATCTATGACGAAAATAACACATTTGTTTATTTATCCCTTTTCAGAAACTATTCATTGTATAAACTAAGAGTAGTTATTAAGAACACGTTATCTTATTCGTGGTTCATGATTACTCTATGAAACTTGCTAACGAGAAATTTGCAGGTTTGTTTTGGGATGCATTAAAATCAGGAAGCTGTAGGAGAAGGTTTGTGTCGTTAATTAACCAAACGCAAAGACGTTATAATGAAACGTGAGAAAATATTACGGTAATATTGCACGATGTAAAATGCACACGCTTGAGTTCATCGAATCTCTCTCTCTCTCTCTCTCTCTCTCTCTCTCTTTTGCAGTTGCCTTTAGAGAGAAAGAGAAGAAGAAGAAGAAGGACAGGCAAGAAAGACCCTCGAACATTTTACCAACCAAATTTTCAAGCAGCGACGAAGCGTGAAATTAACGAGACGTTGCATCGGATCTTTTGCTCTCTCTCTCTCTCTCTCTCTCTCTCTTTCGCACGCAAGCACACCACGACTGGCGTAAGTTAAATAGTTAAAGCACCTGTTTAAGTCTGCTTCGCTTTTGCCGCTAACGCTATGCTTCTACGCGCGGTTGAACCATGCCCGAGAGGAGAATAACGCAGACCGGGCTAAAAGCAATTAACCGATACTAACGAGTATTCCACAGCCCTTATATTCTGAAGACTCAAGAATTGATATTAATTATTTAGAAAGAGGTAAGCGGATATTTTCGAAGTCGAGAACCAAAGGCGAAGAAGAAAATTGCTAGTCTTTAATTAAATTGGAAGACAAATATCCATTGTACTCGATTATCAAACAATTAAAAGAAGTATTTTTAAAGTGATATTAGAGTGCGATTTATAATATTGCTATTGTAATCAAACATCGGCGAATTAATTTTTCTTGCGAACTACTACCTTAATAATTTTTCGATACCGAACGATGCTTACTACCGTCATTACCATGATTCTCCTCGCGGAACGTCATCTGTGCGATGTTGCTCGGTCTCGCCAACCATCTGTGCGATGATCACGACCAATACCATAATCATTCTACGTATTTCCAAGTAACGACCCGAAGTTATCGGATATATTAAACGGCGATACTCTTTTACCAATGATTAATAGCAGTTTTAACAGCGAGCATGATTTATACAACTTATCGCGATGCAGTTGCTATTTTAAGCGAAGATCACGAAGTTGTAAACTTCTCGTAAAGGTCGTTAAGATTCATGGAAAAAAAAATTTATGACCGTGTAACGTCGTGTCGTTAAAAGAGAATGAAAAATTTTCTTCCTACAGTAATCATCGTAGGATCAATCGATTTCCACTATTAATTTTCAAGACAAAATTCTTTCCGTTTTTTCTTTTTTTCTTTTCTTTTTTTTTTTTTTGCTTATTATCATACAACCCCAATTCATTCAACGAGATTTACGAGAAGGATATAAAATTTCCTTTGCGAAAGTAAATGTCTCGATTTCACCTTTTCGTAGAAGAAATTACTCGATTCGACGATTTTACGTGAATTTAAAAGATATTACGAGAGCAGAGAGCGAACGGAAAAGGCGAACGACGCTCTGTGAATTCCGGTTGAAAATAATTGGGAAATAAATAAATTACGAGCGTTAGGCGGCGAAGTTTTGGTAAAACGGCGACGACGTGGTATGGTAAGGGGACAGGGAGGGGAAATAATGCCGCACAAGCGGCGATCACAATGGCCGCTTTACACCCATGCCCCAACTTAGGAAACTTTCTATATTAAACAACTTTTCCGCTAATTTTGCTATTCTCTTTTTTCGTCATTTTCTCGTATTTTCCGTTTCACCCCCAGTCCACTTTCTTCTTCTTCTTCTTCTTCTTCTTGTTCTTCTTCTTCTTGTTCTTCCTCTCCTTCTTCTTCTTTTGCTACACGCCTCCAGTCCACTTCAATTTCTCTCTCTTTCTCTTTCGTTCTCTTCTGTACCGTTTACAGCGTTTCTCGGTAATTTTGTTCCTCGATCTCTCTCTCTCTCCCTCTCTCTCTCTCTCTCTCTCTCTCTTTCCTTTCTTTTTATTATTTTTTTTTTTTTTAATACCCCTCTCGTGCACAGCGTGGCGCTATAAAAACGTCTGCCATCGAGGGCGGAAGCTCGAAACTTCTCACGTTCAACTTTCCCGCCGTTTTAATTACCAAAGTACTATTCACTCGAATCTTTAAGGAAAAAAAAAAAAAAAAGAAAGGATAAGAAAGAAATAAATCGTTGCTATCGAACCATATAAAATTAATTATTATCGCATAAGAATATCTTTCGTAGGAACGATTTAATTATTTCTCATAAGATCTTTTCTTATTGAGTTTAATTACGTTCTTAAAATACGTTTTCGTAGCTATGTTAAACGTCGCCCATTTAAACGCGAAGATCCTAATTAGAATGTTGCGACGTTCACTCCGACTTTCAAATCCATTCTCTGTTGATCCTTTGTTAAGCTAATGGAATATAATTAACATCCAACTGCGACAAATTTTGTTGTGGTAAGTCCAACAGCGTGTATCGAATGTTTATACGTATCTATAAACATACGAAAATAATTTGTCGCCTATGCGATCGAATTATTATAAAATTTTCTCATATTTCGTCTCGCATTTATTTTTCCTCGAAAAATTTCGAAGAAAACTCAAGTAATCCAAATGAACGTAAGTACGTGCGCGTACTAATACGAACACATGTAAACACGAATATACAAAAGATCTGCGTCTCCTACATCTGTTATTTACGGCGTATAATTATGACAATCCCTTTTTAAAGGAGATTTAATAAACGCGCTCTCATTAACGATAACAACGAGGATAACAAGTGCGACACATCCAAGATTGCTGTGCTTTAATACATTAACTGTGTATAATAACATACACGAGCATGAACCAAAAAAAAGAAGTGGAGAAGTAGATAAAACGACCGACGCTTTGATGCATTTCAAAGTACTTACAAGAGATATAAAAGTGATATTAAATTCGATAATTACGCTTGTACGATGTGGTCGTACACAGTCGAGTCTGAAAACAGTTGTCGATGATACCTTTTTTGTTTCTTTCGCGGCTAATAATTGTATTGATAAAATATTCTATAATTTCGTTAGTTAACTATTAACATGCTTCTCCTTTTACTTCTTTTTTTTTTTACACTCGTAATCACTGTGATTATACTTATACCACTTACAAACGTTTCTTCCTTTTTCCTTTCGTCCTTTCTTTTATCAATTAAAATATATTCTCTCAAAAAGATAACGTCACATAACTTCAAGAGAAATCATAACAAAGTAATCGTGCTTAATGGAAAATCCTTAAGGGAAAATGTAATTGCAATTAGGCGTTTCAACGTTAGAAGAGGATTATTAATAAAGATAATTAAAGATGGTAATCTCTTTGAAAGAGAAAGAAAGAAAGAAAGAAAGAAGACGTCATCTTGTTCTAATTAAATGTCTTACGTTATTCACGAAAAAAGGAAAAAAGAAGAGAAGTAATCGAAATGACAAAGATTCATTATACCGATCGTTGAGTTTAATATTGAAATGTTACTCCAATTTGTTTTTATTATTCAACTATCACTTTTATCGAAAAAAAAAAAAAATAAAGCTAACGTTATAATAAATATCCTTAAACCTTTCTTACCAATGTTAAGAATCTTTTACATTGCTACACAAAAATCACGTCTTTTCAGTTCGATCGTTAGGCCGTTGAAAGAAAGTCATTTTCTCGACCGATTTTGAGGATAATCCAAAAATAAAGGAAGAGAAAGAGAGAGAGAGAGAGAGAGAGAGAGAGAGAAAAGAAGAGAGAGGAAGTAAAAAAAACGAAGTCCTCCTCAAAATTGTTCAGACTCGTCGAAAAACTGCTTCGCCGGGTAGGACGGATGCTATCAAAGCGAATTCAACGCTGCAAAAGAGTTCAAAGTCCCGTTCTCTCTCTCTCTCTCTCTCTCTCTCTCTCTTTCGCTCTCTCTTTCTCTCTCTTTCTTTCTCTTTTCTCGCAATAGGCGACCCATTCACGCTCTTGGGTGTGTAGCGTCGGACGGAAGCTCTTTCAAATTGAAATTCGTATAACGCGTCACTCGTTCCACCGCAAAGACACGTTTGAGTCTCGTGAAGTAAAGAATGCCGGAGTGTCGTATCTAAGCGCGTCCTAATAGTTTTCTAGAGACACCGACGGTGAACATAAAAGTCAAGATGTGTCTCTTGCTTATCGTTGATAGCTTACAACTTTTTCATAAATTTTTTAAATCAAGATTTTTGTCTCGCCGAATGAGAGATCTCTCTCATTCCAACTGAAGTATACGTAAATTCGAATCGAACGTGAACGTTGAAAATCAGAATGCTGGGAATATCTTGAATAGTAATTAATTATCGGTTAATTGGACACATAAGTACCATCGTGTCGGTACGCAATCCACAGTTATAAGTCATCTCGCTCTAAATTGACATCGTTACGATTCCGACTTCGGCGTATCTGTGCACACTACACCGAATTCGGAATCGATCTATCAGTTCTACTCGAGAGACCATGGGGTATCTATCAGTTTGGTCGGAGAAACCTAAATTATCTAACGAGATGGATACTAATCGATGATACTAGTTTTACTAGAGAAAATCGAAATAGCTGATGTTCTATATAATAATAGATGAGAACTATATAATAAATGGATTATTAGACGTTATCGATATAAGACGAGCTGTAAGAAATAATTAATTCCAACAGCATAGTAAACTTATTAGATTTTAACTAATTGAAAAACGAAACGTAAAACATTATTAATCGCTAATCTTATCAAAGATTTCGATTAACAGATTGGGACAAATATTGTACAATTCCGATGAAAATTTTCTTTTACGAATTTCGTCAGTAATTAATAACAAAATAGAAGTAATTAGTAGTAATTAATCTCATAAGTTTTACCTGGTGTGACGAGGAGCACGATGCCCAAAAGCAAAGTCCTTGTCGCCACTTCCGCAATCCGCCGGAAGTCCCTGCGACACCATCGCAGTCGCTGTTTCCTCTCACCTTCCCCTTCCGTCGTCGCTTCCGCCTCATTCTCGATGCGGTCGAAACTTTTCGTGGAAAACCTCAGCTTCCCGAGGAAGGAGCCATCGGATCCTATTACACGCCTCAAAATTCTTCTCTCTTCCGTATCCTCCTCTTTCTCTCGACGTTTATACGTCCGGGTACCTGTACACGTTGGCTGGCCGGAAACGAGAATCGCTCCGAACTCAGCCCTTTAAAAAGAACATTTACTGTACCGTATCTATCTATAACGTTATCGATTTATATGTGTGATTTATTTTCTCACGACAAATATTTGAATGAATAAACGCCCGACGTATGTTATTACATGAAAATTAAATATACATATGCATTTTGTTGTTTGCCCCTTCTTATTATTAATCTAGAAATGTAGTTATTCGACTTGAAAAACTGTCTGTACGCTTATGTAAATAACCGTAAATAATTATTCACTTGTATCCTTTGTAATTAAACGCTCAACGCGGTTCCGCAAACTCGAGTACACTGGTGATTTGTGGTCTTGCAGAACGTACGATCGGTAATATCGATTGGTAATACCTCCTTCTAACGAGATTCTCACTAACTCCATGTGACAAAGTGTACGCTTTGATAATTAATACCGATTAGCATAATCGTTAAACGCGTAACTATATATCTTTTCGTAATTTATTAAAACGTTCTCGATCGATTATAAAACTAACGATGTATTTATTTAATCGCAATTACAAAGAGGATGTTCCAAAGACGTATGCTTAACTACGTATTATTGGAAACATCAATTACGTATATAAAAATTACGTAAAATAGAATAGAATGAAACGACAAATTGGTCGTTTAGTTTTAGTTCGTTCTAGAAAAGAAATGGCGATCATTGACTTCGAATAATGTTCGTCGGTTCACATTATTATTTCGTTGCGCATCACTTACTTGTCCTCATCCTCGCAAGTGCCATTCTCCGCAGGTACGTAGAAACCATCTTGCCTTAGGGAAAGAGGATTCTCAGAAGAATTTCGTTCGCAAGACTGGGACTCGAGCCTTCGCCGGAGGTCCGTGGCTTGTAGCCCTCCTCCGCCCCCCATACCCCCGCTCCCATAGTATCTACGATCACAAACACGATTCGTGAAGAGGTAAAGTCACTTAGAGCGTGTTTACTCGACCGTTCCGTCCGTTCGGTCTAACGTCGTCAGCGAGACTGACGAGATTTTATGTACAAAAATTCAACAACGTAATATCATTTGCGTATTGTAAACACGGTGTGTCACCTTATGAAAGATTTTACGTCGATTTATTTATTTACTTTATACAATTCACGTGTGAGCATACTTCCGTAATAAAAATATTATTTTAACGAAGATATCTTATTTATTCGAATGATCCTTTATAAAATACTCTAATGCATATATCGAGTTCTATCAATGGTTAATAAAATGTCGAACGCGCGGGGGAGGTTGATAAACTTCAGAACGGATAAAGAAAAACGAAATCGGATAATCGGTCTTTTATTATCCAACTCAAGGACTGCTTGCATCGAGTGTAGACCAAACGATTCTCGTATTCGATGCGATTGAGAAACTAAAGAAAGATTTTTACGTCTTCTCACGAACGAGTTTACTCGACTCCACTTAAAAGCCATCGAAATTCGATGGGTATTGTCGATAGCATCGTATCTTATCTCCTTCATCGTCTCACTTTCCAATCGGAAAATGAGATTCCCCATTGGAATCGTTTCTCTTTAAATCGAACATCGGTCTACGCGAATCGATATAGCTCTTTGAAATCGAGATAAAGGCTATCGTCACGATATTTCCTGTTAAATAATTCTTCGAATGATTCTAACAACTTCGAAAGAGATAATTGCGAGAGTAAAAGGAATTCGAACCTTTTCTATATTAATTAGTATCGTCATCGATGTTATTATAATTTGTCACTAAATGAAAAAAAAAAAAAGAAATTTACTATAAAAACTATAATGAACGCACGAATACTTTTTACACTCGCTTTATATCGATCGTTCTAATTACAATCAAATTTCGAAGAACATTAGAAAAGTAATTGGAGATAATTAAAAGAGATACGTTACCCCTGCCGCTCCGCCGCCACTACCGCTCTCCGGATCGCCCGCCTCGTTTGCCGATTTTCACGATCCTCCTTGGCACTTCCAGCTTCTCCTCGAGAGCCACCTTAACCACCGTAGCGTGTTGCTATCATCACCTGAAACGAGCGAGATATTGCGATGCTTTAATGGCGTTCTGCATGACAATATACGCCCGACGGGATATACATTTTATGGCTAATGTTACAACCACGGAATATAACGCAAACGCCCGCGCATGCGTAACCCCTTTATCTCGCCGAATTTTCCGAGTAACGTGGCTTTAAACGATACTCTCGTGTTACCTATACACGTAAATATATATCTATATGCACATGTATACGTGTATTGCGCGTGGGCGTACTAAAAGAGGTTGCTTTGAAATCGAGTCGCATAAAATGAATTCTCTCTCTCTCTCTCTCTCTCTCTCTTTCTCTCTCTCTCTCTCTCTATCTATCTATCTCTTTCTCTCTCTTTCCGGATAAGGCAAAGATCAATGCAGCTCGTTCTTACCTCAACGACGAGACCAAGAACGTCGAGAGATCTTGAATTGCTTGATAAAAAAAACCTCGCGTTAAAGTCACCAAATAAAATGATATTCTGATTGTAGCTTTTGGAACGATTAGAGATCAAAAAGCATCCGGTGAAAGCCTCGAGATTTTTGAATCATAACTATTATGTCGTTGTCGACATTATTATATCGAGTGTTATTCATACGTTGCTTGAAGTATACATAAACATATCGTCCTACTTTGCGAGAGTAATTTTCTTTATCTCTTCGAATTCGAAAGAAAAATTGCCGTCCTTTGTTGTGCCAAACTCATTCTAATTTTCCGAGATTTATTCAATTACATTTAAATCATCTCACCAAACTTTACAACTTGTCCAAAGCTTATGTTGCTCAAAGTAAATAATCTTAACTAGTCATGAACCCTTCAACGTACTACCATTTGCATTGTTAAAACAACTATAGTTTCAATGCGAAGGAAAAGTTTAAATTGCATCAATTGCGGTGAAAGCCTTCGCTCTCGAGCACGATCGAGACTCGTGGAATTCCCTTCGTGCCGTCGACGGTGATTCGACGTAGTAGAAACGTGAATCGAATCGATTAGTAGTAGCTTGCACGTGTTCGTGCGAAGGGATCAGAAAAGAGGGGGAGAAAGGGAACGAGAAACGATAGAATCAATTTAGATTGAACGGAAAAAGAAGAGTGATTGTTAAACCATCGTCATAATCGTAACCCCTTCCACTATTCGCAAGGATATCGTGTGATTCAATGATAATAAAGACAGAGAAGTATGTAATTAGCCTATCGAGAAAGTAATCCCTTCGTCTCTTTCGTCGGAACGATCGTCAATATTAACCGAAGGTATTGAACGGTATTAAAAATCAAGATAAAAATTCAAAACGAGCGGAAAAAAGAAATTTTAGAATTTAGTTCTTCCCGATTCACGAACGAGAAGTATCGGTAAAAACGTGGTACAACACCGGTGTAATAAATAATTCAAAAAAGGTAATCGATGATTTTCTACGTTTCTTCGATGATCCTTAAAGAGCTCTTGCCCGAGTTGGGAATATCTAATCTATGTAGATAAGTGCGAGTTTATTCCCAAGAAACATGTCTGTCTAACGTTTACGAGCGTGTCGATAGTAAAGCGCCGATCCTGGCAATGTCCTAACCAAGTGTCTACTGCCTATAAGGACTCCCGCGGTGATTGACTAGAGTCAACGACCATCGAAGATGGAAAGGAAAGAGAACTCTCCCCGAGGTAGTGCGATTAGCAGTCATTGTGAAATTTATGACCAAAAAGTAAAAGGTAGGCAATTTGAAAGTAAATAAAGAAGGATTTTACGAGAGCGCTGCAGCAAATTGTCACACGCACGATTTTTATTCTTTTTTTTTTTTTATTTTTTCTTCCTTTTTTTTTATAGAAGCTTCAACTAGAGGGTCAAAATTCTTTGACAAAGCAATGCTGGTAGAGTACTTCGTTACGGTGTACGGTATTCTCTGAACGTGAACGTCTAATGTTTTATAATACCGAA
This sequence comes from Dolichovespula saxonica, assembly GCA_911387935.1. Taxonomy (NCBI): domain Eukaryota; kingdom Metazoa; phylum Arthropoda; class Insecta; order Hymenoptera; family Vespidae; genus Dolichovespula; species Dolichovespula saxonica. The sequence goes on along the minus strand of OU427004.1, from coordinate 3,962,555 downwards.
TCAGAACGAACATTGTTTGTAAAAGGAACAAAGGTGTCATGAGATCCAATAAACTCAACGCGTTTGACGTGCTCGAAAGATATGTCAGAAAGTAATAAAAAGAATCATGAAATAGAAAAGCTTTTTTCGATCTCTAATTTTATTTCCTTCCATCGTTCCCATCATTCATTCCACGTTCCAATAAAAACATCAATTTCGCTGAAATCTATTCGAACACCATGGGGTCGTGGAAAAAAAAAAGAAACATTATTGCAAGTCATAAAAGTCAACGCTAGTAACAGTAGACAGACAGGAATATTCCGAGTGGAGTATTCGAGGATCGAGTATCGGGTAACTACTCGTCTTTATCACCGTTATCACTCTTGGCGTAAAGTCACGTTTTAGTGGCCCACGGTCAAACTATCCTAAGCCCAGATGCTAGTCGGCTGGAGGTACTTCTTCCCTCACGATTAAGTCGAATGAACCGGCTATAAGGTGTGAGATTATCTCTCTATTTCTCTCTCTCTCTCTCTCTCTCTCTCCCCCTCTCTTTCACTATATACGAACATACATGTATGTACATATATGAGTAGTAGATAGAAGTCAACATGAGAGTAGATAGATGTGTATGTACGCGCATATCTGTGATAGCTGGTTTATACTCAGAGAGCCGTCAGCACCTCAGCAAGAAGGGATGATACGAGTGTGAGAGGGAGAAGGAAGCACAGTGCTAATAGAAGGTGCAGAGAGCGAACTGTTTGAACAATGGCACATGTCGCCCGTGCAATTGCGCACCGCCAAACGGGCCACGACACCGGCTGTCATAACCCGTCTTCGTGTTCCTCGGTTATTAGCACCGAGCCGGTGGGATTGACCAATTTCTCTCACGGTATCTCTTGCATATCGTAATCCAAATGTCTGGTTAGCCGAATAAGTTTTAACTTCTTAAACCCTTTTACGTATTTTACCTATCAAAACACCTCCCTTCCTGACAACGAATTCGTTGAGAAGATATTTTAATATCGATCGTAAGGTTACTATAATCGTATGTTATCGATCGTAATCGTTTAAATAAATCAGGATAAACTCGTTTGAAAGTACCGTTAAATGACAGGAAAGGCTTGTTGTAGAAGGCAACCAGGTGTCGAGGACGAATATTAGCGATGGTTAAGAACAGACTACTCTGTAATTACGTAAATTACTGTGAGGGGTAATTGAAAGGGAATCCTAATGAACGTACGGGCTCGTATCGCGACTGTATCTGTTCTTAACTGTGATTACTTCTAAATGAAGAAGAAGGTAATTGGAAAGTAGGAATTACTCTTACGCAGTACTCATGCTCAAAGCATTCCTATTTATTTTCTATGCTTCTATGCCAAAAGGTACCATATAATTATAACTTTAAGATACAAGAATTCTCAGTGATTATTGTTAAAATCAAACGTAAGTTTCACGTAATACACGAAGTAGGACGCTTGACTCAGGAAAAGAAGATACTATAGTTACGAGAACGTTTTTCTAGAAGTATAAGGAACGGTTCTCGAGGACATCTTTTAGGCTAGAGTCTTAACAAGAACCTTACCAAGACGGTCAAGCACATTACGCATGCAATCATGACTTTGTTTGTTCACGTTCCAATTCACTCGGGCAAGCTTGGTCATTCAGAAGAAAACTCGTCCACTCAACTTTGTAAGAAGAGGTAGAACATTAATGGTAACCTTGGACTCGTCCCCGAGCTTTAAATCGTCGATGTCAAAAAACTAAGCTCCGTGAAAGAACAGAAAGAAAGAGGAAATGGCAAAAAGGGATCCATCAAAGAGGATGTCACAAAAGACGATGTCGCGGGCCAAGTCAGGTAACATTTCTTCACATCCGAAAATTCCCTAGACATGCAACACGTAGATTATTTTTTAAAATAAGACTCTCCATCAATCGGCCACAGTTATACATTCAGGATCATAGTCCTTCAGTGTATATATATATATATATATATATATATATATATATATATATATGTATATGTATATATCAAAGCTTTAACGGTTCCTGCTTCATTATATAGATTCTCTTCCCTTCTATCCTTCTCTAATCTCTCTGCGCGCGCATGTCTCAACGTAAACCATCTCGAGGCCTTTCAGCTTCCATAACCACCGAGCGTCTATCCGTCACGAAATCTGTTTGAACGTCCTCCTGGCACGATGATGAGGATGTTAATTATTACCGTCAAGGTTCACCCTAACTACGAAGAGAGAGGAGGGAGAACGAGTGAGCAAGAGAGAAAGAGAGAGAGAGAGAGAGAGAGAGAGAGAGAGAGAGATCTACTAACAGCACGCTGAAATTCCGGGATGAAAGGGAAGGAAGGTGAGGTCACTCGATAGCATTGCTGATGATTCTTACTGACCAAAGTCCAAAGAGAGAGAGAGAGAGAGAGAGAGAGAGAGAGAGAGAGAGAGAGAGAGAGTTCCTTCTTGATGAAAGATTCACATTGGGACACGTGTCACGTCTTCTTTGAAGGAATGTTTTCTATAAAATTTCAATGAAATTCTCTATTTAACATATTTCTTGAAATAATAGTATTAAAAATAGATCGCTTTGGAAATTCGCAATTAGAGAACGATCGTTAAAATATTTCGATGTACGGTCGATTTATTCTTAGAGCCAAAACCGTTACCTTAGTTTAAACTGCCTATCAGGAGTGAGCCAGCGTTCATAATCGCGTTATACTCACACGGATACGGAATCCGCTTTGGCCAGAACCCTTCGTTCTGCTCGCTTCATCGAAGATGCGGATTCGTTGAAGACTTAATTATTCAATCTCAATTAAATCTGCTTGGTCTCTCTCTTTCTCTCTTTCTATCCATCTATCTACCTTGCTCAACTTCTCTGTTCCTCTCTACAATTAATCCTATTATGTGCTGGTCAAAATCGAGGAAGAGAGAACTCTTCTGGTTTGCGCGTCCCTCACTTTAACCCGTTAAACGGATTGCTCCGTTGGTGTACATATTTATTTTATCTTCTTCCTCGCATTATCAGAGTTATTCTTTCACGTGAATTTTAAATTAGGGACAATGCTCTTTTCAACGATTATTCGTCAAAGTTACGGAATACATCGATCGTTCCAATATTAAACTTTTCCCTTTTAATATTTCATTAGTTTGTTCGATAAAACTATTATGGATCATAATAGCGAGAGATTACACTACTATAAAACTTTGCATTTTACGTTTCAAAGTTTTTTGCGACGAAAGACTCAAAGAGACCGTAATCAAAAGTTGTTGAATACTGTGCGATTTGAAAGATCGTAAAAGCCCAATTCGAGATATAAAAATCATGGAAGTGGAATGGTAAACATCAGTCGAATTTTTGTTCTCGCTCAAAATAAAGCATATTTTGAATAATATGAACGACGAAGTGAAAAAGCAATTTGTATTGTTACTTTGTAAATAAAGCAACGCTTTTGTGAACGTGTAAAATAAAATATTGAAAAATCAAGCCAATGAAAGTTGAAAAAATAGTATAAATTCAAACGCCCGTGTTTTAGCAAAAGCTTTTATGTAACAGGTATGCATTGAAGTTGAGGAATGTAAGAACTAAAAAAATATAAAAAGAAAGATGCACTGATGCAAAGTGAAAAAGATTGAGGCGGCTCGAATGTGAAGAGTAAAATAAAGCAAGATTGACTTGAGAGATAAGATATAGACCCTTGATATTTTTTACATAAACGCGTTGTTTGCTCATCTCTATCATCAAGAAGGAGATATTCAACGAAGACTAACGTTTCTTTTTTCAGTCACGTTGTCTCTCCTATCATGGGGAAACGAGGAAACAAACGTTCTCTTTTCTGGGAAAATAAATCAAGAAAAAAGTCGAATTTTTTTTCTAAACGAAGTTTTTAAAGAATTCGAACGCTCGTAAAAGAAACAACATCGATACTCGACATGTAGACCACTTTTTTCTTTCCCGAAGAAAGACTTATACGATCGGATCGAGTTGCGTGATTTATTTCCTTCGCGAGAAAGGAATAAATCCGGCGAATTTCTGAATCCGCTAAGCTTCGCGGACCGCGAAGAAGGATGCTGCGCCTCGCAACGTATTTTCAACGTCGTGAATCGAGCCGAGAGAGAGAGAGAGAGAGAGAGAGAGATAACAAGATGGCAAAATGAAAATGTAGTATGCATAAGTCGAGTAAGGAATAGGAATGGCGAGGGACGCGACGTTGGAGTAGACAATACATATTATGCAAATCTTGGTCTGAAATAGCTTCGAAAGAATTTCGAGGAAAGTCGAGATATCGATCTGACTTAAAAAAAAAAAAAAAAATAAAAAAATTCGATCATATTTTTGCGCACTATTTTTCTCATAATAACTAAAATTAAACGAGAGCTAGAATTAATATTGCTTCCAATTAAAACAAATGTCAACGAATAAAATAAAAACTAATTTTCAGATTAATTTTAAGAGTTTAGCATTTATCCGTAATTTATTCTATACGATAAAGGTTTGTATAAACATTCATTGAGATTGCAAATGTCTCTAGGTGCCATATCGTAGCCGGAAAGGACGAATATCGTATACGAGTTCACTCGTTGAACGTGGGATTGTTTATGGACCGAGAGAATGGTCATAGAAAGGTAAATGGGAAAGAGAGAAAGGGAAGAATTGGAGCCGAATAGGTGGGAGAGGAGATTCAACGAACCAAATTGTTCAACCGCACTTTACTCCCTTATTGTGTCGTCGAACAGCTTCGAACTCCTGTAATTGACTCCGTTTACCTACGATATCCGCTTCAATTCACAGAATACTCCTCTCCAACTTCCTCTCTTCATCTCTATCCTTCTCTCTGTCTCTTCTTCTCCTACTATTTTAACAGGATGTACCTATCCAACTCTAAATTAATTTCGCACAGGACTATCGTTTACCGATTATTCGACTCGGGCAAGCCGATATCGAATTTCGTCCGAGTTCACCCACCTAATTTCACTTATGTATAATTTAAGAGGATGAACTTTTCGTTATTGAAAATAAAGAAATCATGCGAAAGTAGATATAGCGAAAGATTTAAATAACAACAATTTTTTTTTTTTTCTATCTCAAAGTGTATTAGAAGGGAACTTTTTCAATGGACTCGGAAATTAGATGTATGCACTTTCGGGCAGATAAAAAGAATAAAAGCTTTAAAAGTTTATGCATATTGCTCTGCCGTCAATAAGCTAAGTTTTCTGATCTTCACACGAGAAAGAAAGCTTTCTGCGAGAGCTCCCGCGACTTAGAGATGCGCACGAGAGAAAATAAAAGCACGCTGTGAACTCTCATCCTGTAGCTCTCTAGCGTGCGATGCATTTAAAGATTTCCGATAGAAAGATTGAAGTATTTTTAAATCTATGTGCTTTATCTCTCTCTCTCTCTCTCTCTCTCTCTCTCTCTCTCTCTCTCGCTCTCTCTATTTCCTCTCTATTCCACTATTTCTTTCTTTTTTTATCTCTATTCTTTTTTCGCAGTTCGCTCTACTCGCGTAAATCAGCAATCGACCGCTTTGTCGCACGCGTATTCGATGAATACTAATCGTGCTTGCGGTGCGAAACAGAATTTATCGGTAAACCCGTATTCGAAAAGGGAATATTAGTTTAAGAAGCTAACAGAGGTTTCGTGGTTTAAGGAATAGATTGTATTATGATTTAATGATAGTTTTAAATTATTAAACGACACAATACACATTATTTCTTTTTCCGTCAATCAAAGAAAAAAAAAAACCAAACAAACAAAAAAGAAATTGGAGATAACAACGGTAAGGATTTTTGATGAAAAAAAAAAAATCTATTTTAAATATTTGTTACAAATATTAGTCGATTATTTTTGTGTTCCAAAGAAGTCAGAGATCGATCAAAGAGCTCGAGTGTTCGGTGTATCAAAGTTGTAAGCGTGGGTGTCAAACTCGTCTCCGCAATGCAAACCAAAGGGTTTCCCAGACCAATGCCGATTCGTGCTATAGCGTAATGATTCTGGTCTGGCTAGAACTCCCGTGATATAACGCAACGTCGATTCGCTTGCTCTTCACCGGAAAGTCCCTACCTATGTTGGATATTCCTGTCTCACCGCCTCTCATCCCACGCTTTAAAAACACTGCAATAACAAATATTGACGCGAAACGCTTCAATATCAACATACCTCCTCGATGAAGTGCAAATTCTCCTGTTATCGATCATCTTGCTAAGCGATCGTCATTGTTATCATGAAAAATATCTATGCATATTGCGTTTCCCATATTTTTCTATTCAAACTGGATCTATTCTCTATCCCTTTACCGATATCATATTCGACTAAACGGATTCAACACTGTGGTTTTGAAACGTCGAGAAATTTAACTGGTAGAGAAATAAATGCCAGTTATTTCTGATTTTATTACGCGGACGTTAAACTCGCGATGATAGGTAATATCTAATTCATCGAAATATTTTTGTTTATGTTCCTTTATCATTTCCTGCCTCATTATTCGAAAATGACGAGAGATGAAAAAAAAAATATATATATATATACATATATATAATATTTAATTGCTGAATCCTGCAGGATCCTTTATCTCGATTCGAACGAGAATCGCATAGGTGTGTTTAAGCAACGCGCACCATCCGGTCATTGAATATATGGAAAGGTGTCGCCGATATTTGCGGTATGCCCCGACAACGTAAAGCTCTAAAAGCATTCGCGAGAGCCTAAACGATGGGTTCGTGCTAGGGCATAACGACCGCTAAACGCAACCGCGGCAAAACTGGTCCTACCCCTCCTCCACCGTTTACATTTTGTCTCTCTCTCTCTCTCTCTCTCTCTATCTATCTATCTCTATCCCTTTCTCTCTCCCTCATTCTAAAGCAAGAGACAGAGTTAGGTAGGAGAAGCAAATCGTTCGCAGCTGCATCGTTGGGGTTGCAAACCACAAAACTGGGAACGGAGGTGCCTGGTGGCATTTCGACCATCCCTTCCAGTACTTCATCCCTTAGGAGTCTACTCTTGGAGAGCTCCTGTGAAGGTACACGCGCGAATTACAACGAGTACGATGTTCGACTTCCGGTTGCGTGCCGAGCGAGACTCGAGACAATCCCGAAGGAAGCTTCTAGGATGATCTAACTTTTTGCGGTCGTCCAAAAGCTCGCAGGACTTCACCGTTTCTGGTATGGGATTCCGAGAATTCCGAAAGCTCGACGTCCAATGACGTTCACGTCGATCAACTTCCCGAAATTGGATTCTCTCAATACCGTCCACCTGCACGATATCGCGGTCTCCTTTCTTCGAGGCTGTATCATTCTATGTCGTTTCATTCGAATAAGAAATTATTTTTCTTGAGCATTCCTCGTATACATTCAATTGCACGAAAACATTCAAATAAGTGGCGTGGAAAATTAATGCTATATTTATCAAAAAAAAAAAAAAAGAAAAAAAAATTTCTCTTAATTTTGCAATTTTCCTCGAGGAAAAATTTCTTACTCGTGTAATAAGCAAATCTCGATTACACGCATGAAAACAAGGTGAGCCAGCATTGAAGGGTTAAAAGGGCAAAAACTTGTTCGTTCCCGCGCGATTCAGAAAAGAATTCTATGAGATTCCAAGCTTAACTCGTGGATATATCTCTTCCTTTATGAATATGCATGGAGGGAAGAAGAATCGAGAGATCGAGATTGTTATACCGTTGAATGTAATTCTGATCTCCATCGCTGATTGCACGGTACCTATGCAAGAGAAATATTTTTTTTTTTTTTTTTTTTATTATTATTTTTATTAATACGAATTCCCTCGTCTTTCTACGATTCTAATTAACAACGTACGTAAAATATCCTTATCTGCAGGGAATGATAAATACCAGATTTTAAATTACTCGACGAGATATAATTGAGTAGCGACGTTATAGTCATCATAGATACGTTTCTAATAATAGAGTACTAATAATTACCTTCGTGCTTGATTAAATGTTTTATCGACGTTATACGCAATTCGTTTTCCAGTCCGTACATCTAAATTTCCACGCGGAGCCTATTAAATATACATATTCAATCATCGCTTATACGCATGGCTATACAATTTCTACCCAACAGAGAGAAAGAGAACACCCGGAAACCTATCTGAAGTTGTCTTGTCAACTTTTCATTGACCACCTTTCTCTCTCTCTCTCTTTCTCTTTCTCTTTCATTTTCTCAGTGCCATTTCATTTATTCACCTCGAACGGTGGTAAAGTGACTTCCATCGTCGAAGCGAGAGAAAATTGATCGATAAATTCTCCATCCTCTTTGGGTGTTCGTTGTTTCGTTCGCTTAATTCGAAATCCAACGGAGAGGAAGAAAAGTGTAACGCACGTTGACGATTTTTCTAACGAGCAAACTTCGAGAAGAAATAAAAAAAAAAAAGAAAATAATAAAAAATAAGGAAAAGAAAGAGGAAAAAGGAAAGTTTATTCCCGTACAGTAATATTACTTCCATGTCTGTTACAGAATTAACGAGCTATAAATTGACGCAATTAATTAAATTTCACCGATCTTTTTAATATTTTTCGTTAACGAATAACGGGAGCGATTGTATAAAAAAAAAAAAAAAAGAAAAAAAAGTCAAGAAGAAGAAAAAGTTCGAGTAGCCTTGTCTTTCCGGTTGAAGAAGCAAGGCAAGACGGAGATAGAGAGATTGAAAGAAAAGGGAGTGGAGAGTACTTGGAAGGTTGCTAAAAGAAAGCGAGTCTTTCTATCGAGTCGGTCAGCAGCCCACGCTTGCAATTGAATCGATCGTGCTGAAGGAAAGTGCACTTATTGTTACCCGTCTCTCGCTTGTCTCGTCTCACTTCTGTTCTTGTACATCTACACACTAATACTGGAGGAACTTTAGCAGGGTGCGAACAATAACGATTACTTAGACCATACTTTGGTAATTCGTGTGTATATGTGCTGGTGAAAAAGAGAGAGAAAGAGAGAGAGCTAAATATTAAGGGGAGAAAATTTACTGAATGCAGTAAAAAGAAATACCAAGGAGAAATTGCGAGGATATCGCGATAATATATATATATTATAAATATAATTACACTTCGCTTGAAAAATAGCAATGAAAAGCACCGAAGACGTTGATCCTTTAAAAAAAAAAAAAAAGAAAATGATGTAACAAAGTTTTCTTCGTACCGAGGAATCACAAAATTTGTTATTTTCGGAATCGCCTTGATCCATTCCCAGATAAATAGCGTGATCGGAAAACGAACTAGAACCGAAAAGGAAGTTGGGATGAAACTCCTTAAACTTTTCCTAGCTGAGGGAGAGAAGGCTTTCTGATAGAAGGAGCCGGGTAAAAGAAAGGAATTGTACTTTTCTCTGGCGTACTTCAAGCATGGAAACCAATTTTAGGACTCTCCGCGGGATCAGCTCGGCTCAGCACCTACCTCAGAAGCGTAACAAAAATCAAATAACACGCCGTACGAGTTCTACGAACTTTTGTTGATCGTGAGAATGTTAGATTTTTAAAAACCTCGGAAAGAAAGATTCGAAGATACTTTTTGCGAACGTGTCGGCACGAACGTAAAGCAAAGAAACGTTCCTATTAACGTCAGTTAAAAATTAATGTTTACCAAAGATCATATATGTACGATCGAAAGACATTACGAAACACGTAATCGCTAAGATAACCCTAAGGCTTTTAGCTGGACCTATACAAATTCAAGAGGACAGACTTTGCTAACTAGCTTTTAACGTGAAATCGCTAGGAGAACCATAGTTCCCATAAATGGGATAAGTTCTCGTTTCTCTGGTAACAACCATACCGCTTGTATCCAATAGCTTCCTATTAAAACCTTATCTGCTACCGTTTCGCTTTTATCCCTTGCAAGAGTATCGCCTTTTGACTAGGAAATATTGCGCCAAGGATTGAATCGATATTAAAGATCAGAATCATAACCCATAAAGATAAAGGTGACTCGAATTTAACGAGCGAATAAAAAGAAGCTAATTCCGAGACAGGTTTCTCAAAAGTAATCCTTTAATTCCATTTCCTTTAGCACCGATCTTGTAACACTTGACATCATTTTTGATAGAGATCTTACTGTGCACATACTAGCAACCGTATACATTTGAACGCACACATCAGGATGGAATATTATGTTTAAACGGTGTCTACGAGCTGCCTAAAGCAGCCGGCGCAAACTTACTTAGCCGAGCACGGAGTCTCGAACGAGCCCACTTGCATAATACTGAGATGTAGAGAAAGTAAGAGAGTTGGTATGTGTACGTGAAAGAGAAAGAGAGAGAAAGAGGCAAGGATTGCATGTAGACAGAGGGTGACAAAGTGGAGCACCGCGGGCTGCTCGCGTACGAAAACGTAGAATCGTGGACGAAAACAAGAGCAGACGTTCGAGATAGAAAGAGAAAGAGATAGAAAGAGAGAGAGAGAAAGAGAGAGAGAGAGAGAGAGAGAGAGAGAAATAATGCATCCTGTTTGAGTTACGTCGGATACGCGAGTGCATTTAAATTCCGCTTAAAGGGTCATTAAGGGTGAATTAGGCGAGACAGCTATGGCCAAGGATCAGTTCCGATTTTAGAGGAGGTAAAGTCTACGTTCGGGTCGCGTAACTTCTGAATAATATTCTCCATTGGGATATCCTTGACGAGGGGGTTGAAGTGAGGGGTAAGAAAATGGAGGTAAAGTCGAGTACAGACCGTTTCGTATCCAAATGCGACGAGTACGCTTCCCTGAAATATTATTCCCGACGTGCTTTTCTCTCTTTTCCACTCCCCGGTAGCTTATAGTCTTTTCTCTCTATCCCTCTTCGTCGCGCCCCGTTCCCGTCACCACTTTTCCAGCCCGCTCGGTCGTCGTCCCCGAAGTCGAGTTTTAAAGTGCACTCGAGTTCGACTCGCGCCCGCCCTAGGCGGCGTCCTGGCTTTAACGGAATTCGAAATTGATATGGTACTGGATAGGCGAGACGAAAAGTGGAGGAGTAGCATGCAAAAGGAGGAGAGAGCTACTTTACTTCTGCAAAAGATCGACTAGTATTTTCCTTGGGATATATTGGGTGTCCTATTTTTATTAAAGATACGTTACCTGTACTAGTATATCTTTCTTCAATTACCATCGTCGACGTACGATTTAACATTACAGTCCGTTAGAAAAAATTTCTCTTTTTCACGCTGAAACATGAAGCTCGCGGAACTTCGGTTTCTTTGAGTTCTCAAAAACAAACACGGTAGACGTACTACATCGTAGAAATAACATAATGGAATGTTCTATCGGAAACACGTTCGCTGTGAACGTTCCTGGAGTTAAAATAAATGGCGATACTAGCGTTAGCGAGTACGTGAAAGGTATTTCGTGAAAAACCGTACAAAAGGAATAGTATCGAGAGTGCGATATAGGTGTAGTATCAATGCCGTTGAATAACTGTTATCGTTACTCTGCCGTTTTGTGACTGCACTGCTTATTTGTGCTTATATGTGCTGAATAGCGAAATAAAGAAGAAAAAAAAAAAAAGACAGAGAAAAAAGAAAAAGAAGGAGGGAGAAAAAAGGAAGAATAAATCAGTACCGATAATATCTACTTCCGACAGAGGCTTTTGAAACATCCCTTTCTCGGCACTGGATTCGCTAGTTACGAAACACTTTTGAACAATGCATTCCAACGAGAGTCGCTAATAAACAGTCACAGAAGTTGATTAAACTTTCTTCATTAAAGATCAACTCGCTCGTTGGCGAGTTGCGCAAGACATAAAAATTAATTTTAATCAAACGATGTAATCTCGTTTCGAGCTTCCGCTGCAACGAACGGGGACGTTTAATTTTGAACTTGCGTCACGGTTGCCTTCCGCCTGCATGGAAACTATATTTTCCTCTTTCCGATATATTTGATAACACTTCCTATCGGCCAAGCGTAATTTTTGTCTCGCCAACTTTCACGAGCAATTCGGCCACTGGCAATACAGAAAGTCGGCCTTGTGATAATGATTATACTCTACGCGGCTCAATTACCAAGTGCAGAAGCGGTAAATGTAAACGTAATAGATGCCGGCGTATCGATATAACGATACGCGATAGCGGGGGTAGATTTTATGAAAATCGATTTTGTATAAACCACAAAGCCGTCTGGTGCATTAGCGCGAATAAATTTCTGACTGATGCTGGCTGCCTGTAAATGGTATGCCCGCGATCGATCGGTCAGCACTTCCTCCTCCTCCTCCTCCTCATCCTCTTCCTCCACCGTCACCACCACCACCACCACCACCTCTACCTCTCTCTTTTCACTCTTTCCCTCTCGCAAAAACGTACGATAAATACATAGGTTTGTATATTCTACGAACGACATACATACACGTATGTACACACACGGCACAACGAATTTATACGAAAATCGCGCGTTTTATACCCAGCTGTAACTCGTATCGGTGGCATAGCTTTACGAAGATCGTTAGTACTCATTACAACTAACGTATTTGGGGTCGAGTACGTACGCGTAATTCGGCTTCTACTGTATGTCAATGTAATATACGCATCTCGAGCTCTCGTAATCCTCTCTGAAAATTTACTATCGTCGAAGTTATGCCGTGGACAGTAGTTGTCGCTATCGATCCGTTCGCTCCCATTAAACAAAAGGTTCTATGTAAGCGAGTGGAAAATTAAAAAAAAAAAAAAAAAAAGAAAAAAAGAAAAAAGAAAGGAAAAGAAAAATGCGTTTTGTCGCTATCTCACGCGGTAACCTTTTGTCAAGTTTGTCAGCCAATTTGACAGGAACAAAAGATTTGGACTCTGGTAAACGATTGTCCGACCAATACAATGAACGCGACGAGAACATAAGCGTCGATTTTCCGCCATTGCCCTGCGTTTACATTGAGAACTAATCGCGGTTACGTTCGAACCGATGCGCGGCAACAATCGCGACCGTGCGAAGAATGACAAATCTATTTACCATCGTCAATATTTGCCACCAACTTGCCTCGATTCATTCGACGAAGTAGTCCGGCAATATGGCCGAATATACGCGCGGCCATCGTTAATTTATCGAAAATCTGCAATTCGAAAATCGAGGTCGCCTTGAAACAATCAACAAAATCGATGAAAAGTAGTCGCCGGCAATCGTCGATGTTAACTCAAAAAATTCCAAACTATTAATATATTGTCAAAGGGGAAAAGTTAAACACGTTCCCGTTGACTTTTTACAGAAAGTCGAAATACACCCTTAATTACGAGGGATGTTTCGAGGTACTCTAAGCTACTTCGTAGGCACGTTTGTTGGAGTTGTCACGAACAGGACGAAGCGACCGGAACTCTACCGCAAACTCTGAGAACGCAGCGTAGCAACGAAATTCGTTTCCCAATGTCCGAGTTCAAAATTACGAGTGTTCGTGTTTCACCTACTAAACAACCAACGGAACATTATCTTGCTGATTTATTAGCGTGCCCTATGAGAACCGACATTTTTCTATGCCTCGTTTATATCGATGAGTCGGATTTTGAAGTACCGACAACGAACGATTGCCATGATTCCTTTATTACCGTGCTCGTCTGACTAATAGTCGATCCACTCTAGTCGTAACTACTTTTTCCTCTGACAAGCTCTCATATAGATCTTTTACCGCTAGATCGCCATATCTCGATTACTTGCTTTCATTTCCGATAAAACATCGCAGCGACTTAAAACGATGCGACTAAGTACGCCGATAGCGGAAATTAAAAATCGATCCTGGAAATATCATAAATATTTCACTTTTCCCTCTGCACGAATGAATCCTCGTCGAAATGAAATTCCTACGAAACGGGCAACGCTATTGTTCTATTTTTTCTTTCTTCTCTTTTCTTCTCTTCTCTTCTCTTCTCTTTTCTTTTCTTATGGGGTAGCTATAAAGGTACAAACTATGAAATACATCGGTGGAGAATTCATGCTGCGTCACGTGAACAATGTTCTAACAAATAATCGAACTGGCAGGACGACAGTTAGCCATGAGAATCCGGTTTTAACGACGATTCGTCACGGAAACTCGCGGAAACGAGAAGCGGAATCGCTGTCGGTTTAGAGAATATTGGTTCTCGAGTTACATACACAGACATATCGCAAACACGCGTAGGTAGATTCGAGGTCTCGCTAGTTCGACGTCTTACGTCTACTTGTCCGTTTAAGTAGACGGTACCGTTGCATATTACCGACATTTCGAGACGCAAAGAAAGAAAGAGAGAGAGAGAGACAGAGAAAGAGAGAGAGAGAGAGAGAGAGGGAGGGAGAGAGAGAGAGAGAGACCTTCAACCTTCGACCTACGAAAAGCTATCGCGTGTTCTCGAAATCGGCACAATCTCGCGTTAGCCTTTCGATCGCGAACCTTAAGCCGAAGGACAGATCTTGTCTCTTCGTCTGTCCAGTTATTCGGTCAGCTTGCGAAAGAAAAAAAAAAAAAAACAATTATCTTATTTACTTCGTTAAAAAGAGCAGATATGAAAAATAAAGCATTTGAATCGCTCTAACGTAATCGAAATGTTCTAGCGCAAAGGTAAACCATTTGCATATACCGTATTTTTTTGGAGAAAACTTTTGAACGTAGAATTAACGAAAAAAGAATTAATAGTATGGATAGAACAATTTCAAGAAACGAATCGTAATAAATAAATTCCCTTGATCAAATAAATTTTATAGTTAAAGGCGACTAGCTCGCTTTGAGGCACATCGATCGATTACTTTTAACGGTTCGCCTAATCTACTTTTCGAAAAAATGCCCAACGAATTCGGAAATGCCGTTCGAACACGTCGACATCATTCTTTCTTCGAGGCCGAAACGGTCCGAGGCGATATTTCTCAGCGAGCAACGTGCTGCGCTGCGTTCGCTTGATGGCCCATAAAAATTGACCGGTAAAAATGGCGATGCAACTGCGTCCTAACCGCGATTAAATACGACGTCCATTAATAGCCGCGATGTCATACGCCTGCCCGTTTTCGGCCGTTTGTTTAAAGAGGGTGTGGGGTAGAAGGGTCTTGAAATCCGTGGCAAAGCTACATCTGTGAATAAAATACGGAATCCTATTGTTCTCTGGTCTATGACGTCTGCGAATTCTAGAGCAGTTGGGGTAACAACTTTCGGAGTTAATACGATATCATATTTTTACAGTCGATAAACATTTAAGTGTTACTCGCAGACACCCTCAACAAATACATCAAATTCACTTTTGCCCTTAATATATTTAAAAAAAAGGGAATTAACCGTTGACGTTAGATAAGTTGAAAGCGTAAAGAAAAATATTAATTGATAAAGAGATAAGGAGTTTCGCATAAATTTTTGTCGACTTACTACCATTTTAATCGTGAAAACGAGAATGGGAGAGATAGAGAGAGAGAGAGAGAGAGAGAGAGAGAAGGAGAGAGAGAAAAAGTCAATGATTTACACCGGCGTCGATCGTACTCGACGTACTTGACATCCGAACCCGACGCATTCGATGAGAGCTCGACAATTCAAGGCAAGCGATCCGCAATAGCTCCACGCTAGCTCGCACCAGCAATTGCGGCAGTTTTCGTTGGGAGTACCCGATTTCGAACCGACGGAAGGGTTGCGCCGTTAGGGAAGAGAATTTCGACAGCTTTGCCGGGTCAAGTGAGATTAAACGAGAATTTGGTCGGTGGAAATGTTGAAACGTTGCTCGTGGTAAAACCTCGACGATTATACGAACCGACTGCGAGTGAAACAATGCATTTTTCTCCCGTCATCGGAGCTCCCCTCCTGTCTACTCTATAAGTTTCTCTTATTCACGGTGCTTTTTTCGTGAGCTCCATAAACGTTCGGTTAGCTCTCAAGAATGCAAAGACGAAGAAGGAAACAAAGCTTTTGAATAAATGCTTGTCACGAAGATGCTATCTTTTCACGTCGACGATAAAAAACAATAGAAAAAGAAAGAGAAAAAGCGGCAGCAAACAATGCTCTCGGTAACTCGAGCTTCTTCCCTTCGTTACGATTTAATCGAGCATTTTCTTTTTTTTTTTTTTCTTTACTTCCCTCCCTACATCTTATCGCTCATCCGTTGTTTCGAGACGAATACCAAATGAACCTAATAAGATTTCTCTGCATTTCTTCAGAAACGTTCATTTCTCTATTGTCTAAAACAATCGTCTGGTTCCTGATATTAAGAAAAAGATCTTCTACGCTAAAGTTTAAGATTTAATATAGACTGGTATAATCCCGTATCTATTGAACTACGTTATCAACTATTTATAACAATCTCGAAGAAAGCAATTTTCCCGTCACTCTTCTCGTCCTATTTTAACAATGAACGACGTTCCTTCCTCCTTCCTTATTCTTTTTCTTAATATTTCTGATTACGTGTGCCGGGTAAAAAGCAGATGGGGTGGAGTGTATCGACGGGGTGGGGTGGGTGGGGTAGGGTGGGGGAGTCCGCGTCGGGGTATAAATCCATGTAGAGTCTGTGAAACGGGCAGAAACAATAACGGGGTGAGGGTCAGATTCAATTACAAGAAATCGTGAAAGTTCCACCCCTTTCCCTAGACTCGTCTCGGAAGCCAGTGCGCTCTTCTCCGTCTACTTCTCTTCTTTTCCACCGTCAGGCCCCTTAACCTAATTTCGCGCTTTTGCCGGCCAACCGGTCGAATGCCTGTCGAACGAAGACTAATGTTCGTCTAACCGCTCGTTTCTTACCGCTCGTAGTTCTACTCATTTTTGCCGCCTGAATTTTCTCGAGGTTTAGAGCTGCCTTCCTTCTCTCTTTTTCTCTCTATTTCTTCCTTCCTTTTTCTACTTTCTCTCCTAAATCCAATACTAAAGTTAGAAAATTTACTTCCACGTGTTACATCACAACGTTAAATCCCGGCAATGGGGTCAGACAACGGAGTTTGCTTTTTCCAAAGAATCGAAAATCATTTTCGTAAACGATCGTAAAGATATACGATAAACGTAACAAAAAAAAAAGAAAAAAGAAAAAACAAAATGTAAAAAATACACGAGTCCCAGTTGAATATCGCAATCAACCTCCCTATCGATCGAAGTGAATTTTAGAGAGTATCGAATGCACGGCTACTTCAGGAATCGGCTTATGTCGTTTGCGTTGCAGGTGCTCGCATTCGCATCGATAAGTCATAGACTTACGCGCCTCAGCTGTTTTTACCGAAGCGTCGAAAGCAACGACTACTCGTAAATAACGATACACCGAGGGGATGGGGAAGTGGAAAAGGGAAGGAAAATAAAGCGCGAGGAAAAAACTATCGATCATTTTGAAATTATTATATATCTCGGATATCTGTAAACACGTATTTATATGTTTTATATTATATTTTCTTTATCCTTAAAACAGTAATGATCGAAAAATAGATCCAATAAATCAAGTTTTACCAAAGACATTGATTGATTCGTCAAAGTGCAAACTAGATAAGAAGCACTCACTATGTAAGCTAATGTTGCTTCAGAGGTTGATCATTCTGCTTTCTACGTCCATTAACCCCTTTAATAAACACATCACACGCATGCGTTTACGTAAAGTCACGATACGCAAGGCACTCCCACTTTATTCGCATAACTCGACTCGCATAATCACGAGATCATCTCAAGCGTCAAAATAAAATATTCTCAAAGAGAATTAAATTTATTAAACTTTTCGAACTTAGACGAATAACAGAGTACACGCTAGTCCTTCACCCACTTTCAATCGTAAACGAGGAACCCAACCTATGCGACGGCGTTGCAACCTGCATCCAGCATGGAAGGAGGCCATGTGGACTGCCAATCTGACCGAGGAAAGGATAGAATATAAAAAAGAGTACACAAGGAGGGGATAAAGCGCGACACTCCACCCCACATGGCTCTCCACTTCGTCATTTTCTCTGGCCTCGAGCAAGGTTATCTAACCTTTTGAATAACCGGACCCATAAGGATGAGAATCGGGGAAAAAATAAGAAGGAATCGAGCGATAGTAAGTTACGCTTACCAAGGAGCACGTTAAATCCGGATCTTGAGTTTTCTTCTCGTTCTTCTCTTTCTCTCTCTCTCTCTCTCTCTCTCTCTCTCTCTCTCTCTCTCTCTCTCTTTCCCTATTCGGGGTGTGGTTCCTTCGCGTGCGGGCGGAGCCCCACGGGATTAAGGACTTTGGACTTGGCCGGATTCGGGAAGCTCGCGCTCGTCTATGTGCGTGTAAGTCTTTGGATATGTACGTATACCTGTGCGTGTTTAGTTATATCCGTCTATCTTCCTTTCTTTCTCTCTCTCTATATCCCCTTCTTCGTAACAAGCAGCAGAGTGTGTCGCAGAAATAAAGAAGTAAAGCTGGAGAAAGAACGATAAGTAAAAAAGAGATGGTAAAGAGAGAGAGAGAGAGAGAGAGAGAGAGAGAGAGGACGAAAGCGAGTTCGGTATATGTGTCTGTAGGTATACCCGTGTTTTAATCGTGTGTGTGTGTGTATGTACGTGTAATGCGACAGCACGGGTAAAGTTTGTTTGGTATGCGTTGGCGATTAGGACAGCAACATTAGCAACGGGTTTAGGTTTCGGAAGAAATGGATCAGGACGAGGGGGAGCGGTCTAGACGAGGTCCTGCCTTCGCTAGGACATTGTTACTCCTGCTGATACGTTTCGAAGAGACTCGGCCGCTGTCACCTCGGTCCAACCACGTTGGCCACCCTCGCCTATCTTCGCCGATGTCACTTCAACTTCTTCAGACCCGCTAACCTCCTGGAGTATCCTTTGATAAACACCCCGACGATTAGTCTGTTCAATCAAACGAGCCGCTGCTACGCGACATCTTCCATCAGCTCGTCACGACGTTGGCATGCTCGTCGGGAAAATAGAGAAAAAGTTTACACACAGAGAGCGGTGCTGGTCTCTTGTCGAGGCAAAGTGTCACGCACGACGCGAACGGAGTTCGATCCAAAGGGCGATGCAGAATTTCTGTTGGAGAATCGAAGCGACCTTCGGAAGGTACAAACTTTAAGATCGATTGAGCCCTCGACACACCGATCGTTTTGACTTAATCAAAAATGTCTCGTCTATTTTGGAAACGTCTACTCCGGGCGACCAATTCTTTGACACTTCCCATTCCTTTTTTCGATCCCATTAAGAAGACTCCAGGGGAAGCTACATACGCGTTTATGGTTTTTGGATCATCTGTGTCTCTCCAAGGTATATAGAGATCACCGACGACTTGATCACACAAAACAAATGATCACAAGCTGTGTCACTGTTGAAGGAGGGAAGGCAAGAGAGAGGGAGAAAGAGCAAGAGAAAGGGAGAGATAGAAACAGAGAAAAACAGAGAGAAAGAAAGAGAGAGAGAGAGAGAAAGAGAGAGAGAGATGGAGAGAGAGAGAAAGAGAGTGAGAGATGGAGAGAGAGTGAGAGATGGAGAGAGAGAGAGAGAGAGAGAGAGAGAGGGAAAAGGAGAAACGAAAAATCGAAGAGCACAGAACGCTTCTCACACTCGCGTAAAGCTTCGATATAAAACACAAATCCGTGAATATCCTACGAGCGAAATGTCCTTTTCGACTAAGAACCAAGTCGTGGCTCGAAGAGAAGCCGAAGAACAGAAGCGCGTAACACGCGACGAGGAAAGATGTCGAGCTGCCGCTTGCCTGGCGGTGGTGCGCGCCGCCATGACAGACTCTTGCCTCCTATCAACCCCACTCTCGCCAAACAACCCCTACTCTTCTATCTATGTTGCCCTACTACCTCCCCTAACCTTCTCCCTCTCTCTCTCTCTTTCTCTCACGTAGCGTCCCTTGTCTGTGTTCTCCTTCCAATCCCTCGTTTTCCACCACCGAGCTACCTTGCCTTGGCCCCACCAACGCAATATTGATCGGGCGGAAGGGCGGCATCCAAGAACGTAACGACGGTTTCACGGGCCCCGGACGATTTTACAAGTCACTCTCTATTCTTTTCTTTTTCTCCTATTATTTCTACTTTTCTCTCTCTCTCTCTATCTCTTGTGTCCTCGCTATCTTTCTTTGTAACCCCTCAGTCCACTTCGTCTTTTGTTCGTTTCTTCCTCTACAACTTTTTCATTTTTCTTCTTCTTCTTCTTCTTTTCTAACTTCTTTTCTCTTTGTCTTCACCCCGAAGTATCTCCCTTTTCCCAACGAAGTTTCCTCGATATCCACGCCTTTCTCCCCTCGATACTTCTACCCTCAGACGAGAGCACCGATCGACGACGTTCGAGAACGACGCACGTGGAGCGTCGACTCGAGAACGAATATTGCGACTTCGTTCCTCTTCCACGTTGATATCTAACAGTCGAAGCTTTACGGTTCCTTTAAATGTAGATCCTTATAAGGGTAAACGGTGATAGAACTTTATCTTCTCGATTGAATTTATATCAACATCGAACGTGAAAATAAATATAATAGGTCGATTAATAGTTGATATTCTCAACGAATGGTTTTAATCGTTAAAGAAAAAACGTGAGAGAAATAGGGGAAAAAAGAGAAGGAGAGAGAGAGAGAGAGAGAGAGAGTGTGAGAGAAACATAAGATAAATTGATAATAATGGGAGAAGCTACAGCGTCAGCTCAGGTAGCTTTTGACACCTGATCCCCTTTCTTGCCAGACGGCAGCCTCGCCGTTAATCAAGCGCCGTTTCACCCCGTGTATCCACGACCCACAAAAGCCGAGCTTTGGCTCGTGCTGTGATGAAATGAATCCTTTGCAACCCCTAAATAATGCTGAACGCATTGACCAAACCCAACCACCCTACACTGTGTCGTAAGAAATGTAACGCCCACGAGTATACGTGTATATTCGTATTATGAATTTGTCCGGCGAAAAGTGTTCCTCTTTTCGTGGTTGTTTCTTTCTTTTTATCCTTTATTTTTTTTTTTCTTTCTTTCTTTCTTTTGTCATCTCGTCGCTTTTTATCTCCCAATAAGTACTTTTATGGTACGTTACTTTAATACTTAAATCTATGAAAAGTCGTTAATTTCCTCTAAGCTCGTTAATTAATAAATTGAAATTAAACAACGCCGATAAAATGAACAAAGCTATCTTCTATCTCGTCGAACCGGCCGATATGAATTTTTCATGGAAAAATTTTTCCTTCGTGAGATATTTTCCACCGATACGTAACTCAACGTCAAGAATTACAGAGTTTATTATTTAACGGATTAGTGATGTAAAGCACGAGAGAGACTCGACAGATTGCAAAAAGCATTTAACGCGATGGCAATACAGTAAAGTGCCTCTTCAATGCGAAGCAGAATAAAAACATCGGTGTCGAGCGTGGCGCTCTTTCGTTCGATTATACTTAACGTTAATTAAAATTATATTCCTCCGATTGAGTGTCGTCGTTGGTATACGAACAATTCGAATGAGTAAGTATCGAGTTACCTTGCGTATCGTGCAATTTATACGTCCGTTGATCGAAATCCGATCGAAGCCTGCTTGCGACTACGTACACTTTTGTTGAAAATTTAACGAAATAATGATTAAAACTTACCATCGAGCTTCGACTAGTAGCTATACACGCCTCTTCGGTGTCTGAAAAAGAAAATGGAAAAGAAAATAGAAATAAATCGGTTAATTTTAAGGATCGTTATATGTTAGATATACGTAAGAGAACTTTTGCAATTTACAGCTCGGAAAATCTTCGTTCGAGGCGATAGTGCGACCGAAGGGAGGATGATACTCTCGAGGGTGATGGAAGCAGCACGGAACAAAGAATAAAGAAAGAGAGAGAAAGAGAGAAAGAGAGAGAGAGAGAGAGCGATGTAACACGCAGGATGTGAATGAGAAAGGAGAAAGGGAAAAAAAGTGAAAGAATAGGAGGGACACGAATGGAGGAAAGTCCTTTCGCGAGAAATTCCTTTGTCTCTTTCTCTCTCGAGAATTCGACGATCCTCCGCGAGATATGATCGAAAAAGGTCGGACCGTTTTCCACGTTCGTTTCTTCTCAGAAATGTGAAGAACGAATGAAAATCGAATTTTCGATATCATTTATCAGGAACGAACTTTGTAAGAAGGTGCGTATTCGGTGTGTCCGTATGAGATACCACTACACATATCGACGGATGAAAAATTTCGATTAGTCGAAGTACTTTCGTAGGTAAGTACTTTCGCAAATATTCAACAAAAATTTGTTGAGAATATGAGAGCCGCCGGGAAACGAGCCCTTTCAACGAACTTGGAGAGTTTGCAGCCGTTAAAGGGGCTTCGTCGTTTCAAGTTTCCGCGATGTTTCGTTGTGGAAATATTTGCCTCTAAAGATAGATAGTAATATAATCGCCTTTGGTGATAGTTACCCGATCGCTTGTTTCGCCCTTCGTTTCACGAAAGAACTATCAAGAGCGGTAGCACGCTTCGCCGATCTATTCTCGAAAGCTTGTCTCGAACACCTGCTGCCACTGTTTTTCTCAGATATTCGAGATTTCGAAGCTTTCCACTTTTTCCAGTTCACGCTGTTTTCTTCGCAAATTGATACGCTTATCAATTTTATTCTCGAGAAATTACGATCGAAAGGAATACAAAATGAATTCAATCTTTAATGTTTTTTTTTTTTTTTTTTTCGTTGTTACGATCGAAAGGGAACGCTTAATAAAATGAATTGTCAATGTAATATTCCGTATTATCCGTACGGTGTAATAAAACGATTTCATCGAGCGTAAGCTCGTAAAAATCCAAGACCAGAGGCTTGGCGAATCAGCGAACGAGCTCGCATTTCATAAAAAGCTTTCGGCAAATGGCGGGCCCGATTTCTCGACGTACACGCCTGGAGGTCGAGGTCGAGGCCTCGAAAGAAATCGTGCATCCGTTCCATCGGCATTCCGGCGTAACCGCGAGCGTTAATGGCGTTTCTTACGATCTCGAATAGAAAAGGAGGTGGTTTTAGGGGTGGGTAACACGGTCGATATACTTGTCACGGCCGAGTCGTTAGGCGAAAAGGAGAGAAGGATTTGGGCAGCATCAGACTACGATGAAAAAGAAAATCTTCAGGGGGAATAGATATATAGAAAATATATGATATAAAAGTTATCGACGATTTTCCTCGTACGCGTATCATGTGAATATCACGAATTAGGGTATAACGTTAACACGATGAAATTGAAATATTTTTTTTTCATTACGCTAGAATTAATAATGTCTTCATTAACATTTTGAAGAGTCTGGATACACCTGACCATCTGTTTCATGAATATAATTGAAACATGAATTTTCATTGTCCCGTTGTCGAAGTTAATTAAATCGTAATAAATGATTTTAGAAATTAACGTTTATACTACGAGTACGACTTCGCGAATACAACATTCGAGTTCGTAATATAAATGAGACAGTTTGCACGCTAAAAGACTTGCCAAGAAGAACTGGCATGAGTATACGTATGAGCTATGTTGTCGTAGAAACTTCAGACTCGGTAGCGCATCTAATGTCCTTAGTCATGCCGCTTTTTCCATATCCCTACGTTTATGTATATTTTCGAACCTATGTACACACACGTGCTTCTAATCTATGTAATTTAAATTTCTTAACGTCATTCTTTAGGAACCACTTGCATATCTACATGCAGCGAAAGAGGGGGAGAGAGAGATCAATAAAGTGGATTTGAATAAATCCAATCGAATATTCTTTTTTAAAGTCCACACCCTGTCAACTTCTTTCTCGATATAATCATATTTTCCTTGCTTCTCGCATAATTTTAATATTAAATTTTTGACATTTTCCCTGCATATACGGAGGACGCTACGCACACACAGCAAGACAATATTACGAGGCTGACGAAAAGTGGAAAAAAGTACTACATAGCTGTTACTGAGAATTTTGCTAGGATTCTTTAACTCTCGGAACGTTCGATTTTCTTCCTGTCTATGCCGACGTTGCAGGCTGACGCTCAACGTCAGTCGATTTGAGTAGCAACCTTTTTCCAGAAGCGAGGACACAATTTTTCCGACGATTTTTCCGACCGATTTCCTCCACCCACCGTTTCTCGCCAAAAGATATCGTTGAACTCGCGAGAATTCAACTCGTCTCCTTGTCGATTGCTCGAGGAGAGAGAGAGAGAGGGAGAGGTACAAACCCGTGACTACTACATCTCCCTCCTTTTACTTCTTTCCTCTGAAAGAAAAAGAAAAAGAAGGTAACTTTTATACTCCTCGATTCACGGACTTTCCAAAGTGCTCGATCTAGCGCAAGTAAGAGGAACATTATTTAACAAAGAGTTATTCGTTATCGCAGAACAACGAATACGATGATTGAATTGTTTCCTTTATTCTTACAAAAACAGAAACAAAATCACAAAGGTTACGCATCGATGAGAATACAATATTTTCCAGCAATCAATACTCTAAATAGATTTCACAATACGAAATTCGATGAGGGGTATTTAATAGAGAAGCTTCGTTTACCTTAGCAACGATACAATCTGTCGTATAAATGTTCACTTCCCATAAAATTGTCAATCGTGTACCTTGGGTAATTGGATTATAAAAAAGGGCCCCAAGTTTTATATTGTTAAAGAAAATTTTTCAAGCCATGACATTTACGAAACTTATAAGGCAAAGTTATAATTAAAAATGAGATAGGGTGCTAACCTTTAAGGATGATACCACCCCGTTCACCTTGAACATCCCAATCATCGATTAACACGCGAGTAAAAAAAGTTGTCATTTTTTTATCTCATTGCAAGAGAAGAAGATCAAGCCTATCGTAGATCCGATTTCAAGACAAGTCTCATTAAGAATAAATTGATTTTCTCGAGATTTCAAGCATCCGTCATTAATCCACCCTCGACACTTTTCGTCTAATCCGTAAGAACACATAGGATCGTGGGCTTCTCGTTTGCATTTCTCCCTCCTGTTCTCTATTACTGCTCGACGTGACCAACTGCCTTTCCCATTCCTATACTTCCTCTTCCCCTTCCAATTTTCTTGCTTTTCCCCTCTCTCTCTCTCTCTCTCTCTCTCTCTCTCTCTCTTTCCCTTAGCAAACGGCAACGGTAGAACTACCCTCTTCAACTATTAGCCATCTTCTTCACCCGGGCACGAAGCAAGTCGAAATTGGTCTTAAACTCTACAAACTATCGCTGAACCATTCGTGAAAGATAGTTACTTTAAAATGGGAAGGAGGCCGCAAATCTGCAGAACCAAACCTAATTACTAAATATTTCCATTGCTTTCGCTTGGATTTATTTTTTCTGTAAATTTGTTTTCAAAACAAAAAAAAAACTAAACAAATAATAAAATATCGTCGGAGGGAGGCAAATATGCATGTACGGTAAATAATTTTATGATTAAACACGTCGAGAAATTCTTTAAAGTCGGTATACCGTCTTATTTTTGCGAAAAAAAAAAAGAAAAAGTAAAACAAGAAAAAAGGTCTACATTGTAATTTAATTTGTTTATTACGATGAGAGAGAACAGTTGACCGGGTCGTGTGCTCTTAGGCAATTTTTTCTCTTTTCTTGCACCCTGACGAATACCCGTGGAGCATTTTAATTAGAATGTATAGCGTACGATGTCGTGTAAATTTTTATTATTCTCTCGAGAAGACCGTTCTCGTCGTCATTCATCACCAACATTAATTCTACACGCGTGTGTAATTCATAAAATGTTTCCGAGCATCTCCCGTTAACTTTACTTGCGATCGTCGAGCATTAAAACCGAAGATTAACTTAAAAATTAAATATCACACGTTGAAAAAGTTAATAACGATGTTGATATTACTAGCTGAAAAAGCAAGAACAAAGAAAGGAAACGATAACGAGTACGATATACATATATATACATATATATACATACATATATATATATATATATATATATATATATATATATATATATATACTCATCGTTCAACTTTGTACATTCTGTTACTATTCATTATTGAAAGTCAATTTCACAAAAGAATCGAACTGAAGGATCGAAGTAGTGGGTCTAATTATCCTAATTAGACGTGGAACGTTCTAACGAAGTTAAAAACCACAAGAATGGAAACGACATTCCATTTATTGGCATCTATTCTCTCTAATTAAGTAACGTCAGACAGTATCTACAACGTTATATAATACAAATACTAATCTCGACTCAGAAAGCTCCGAGATACCTGGAAGAGTACCCTCCGTTAAAGAAGCTAATTTTAAGCTAAGCCATATCGCAAACGGTGCATCGACCTCGTCTCTACATCCAATAACTAATTCGCTCGTTCGTGAATTCGCAAAGTAGGAGGGAGAAAGACGAAAAATCGATCAGCAAGAATCAGCCCTCGGCATCCGTCATCCGTGAAAAGCCATTCGGATTTAGACAGCGATATTTATCGTTGGTAATTCTAATTTTAGTGAAAATCAACGATCCTAACGTTTCCACGCGTGATCCGTAACGACGACGTACCAAAAGATACGACTAATCGCGAAAGGATAGTAAGAGCAGGATAGAGGGTGGTGGGGGAGTGGGCGGGACGGGACGGGTGGGTGGGGGGGGGGTTACGCTAGGGTGAAGTCTAATTTTAGATAAATCCATCCAGCAGTCGATATCAGTTTAAACTCGGAATATATGTATGTAGGTACAATGCCTTGTGTTTATGTGCGTTGTGTCACGTATGTACATAGATAGATGGTAGACGGGTTCCGTGTAAACGCGTGTATATGTGTGGTGTGTGCAAGCGATAGGTGTATGCACACGACTGCCTAATAACGTACGTGGAAGTGTATACACTCTGCACATGCATCGACGATGCCCATGCGAAGACCCGTTGCACGAGTATCGAATTGCTCGTCGAGAAATCGATGTATCCCTCTCTCTCTCTCTCTCTCTCTCTCTCTCTCTCTCTCCATCCATCCATCCATCTATCTATCTTTTTCCCTCCACGTCTCAAACCCCTTTCGACCGTGCACCTCGGTACCAAGCACCGTCGTCTACATATTCGTCGAACGATTCAAAGGTCGAAGATGCAAATAAATATGTATGTGTCTCTCTCTCTCTCTCTCTCTCTCTCTCTCTCTCTCTCTCTCTCTGTGTGTGTGTGCGCGCGCGCGCGTGTGTGTGTGCACGCTCGCGCGCGCGAGCTTGCATATACGTACGTATGTGTGTATGTTGGTTTCACCGTGCACGCAGATGGCTGAACGAGATTTCCAATGGAGACGAGATAAATGTTTGACATGTATCGTGTGCTCGTATTGGCGAAAAATATTATTCGTGGAAAGTAAATGTACTTTATAGAAAAACTTGACGAAATAGAATAAAGAGATAAAATGAAGTATGAATAATGAATATCGAGAAATTATCAATGAAAAATAGGGTTGTTGGTTTTGTACGATTCTCGCAACACTCGCAAGAGTATTGATCGAGTTACGGTAAAAACAAAAGGAAACAAAAAAAATATTGAGCGAATAAGATCGAGCAGGACATTCAACTTCGTTTACGAAATTGTTCACTTCCATTTAACGGAATATCCAGACCGCACTAAATCGTTTCATGTCGGAGCAATAATCCGTCACGTAGTACTGACCAAATGATTTCCACCCCCATTCTTCGTCCCTCGCGTTATATATATATATATATATATATATATATATATATATATATATATATATATAAAATAAAACTGGTCGTACGATCGGTGCGCCTTAAACAATTTCATCAGAGCTCGTTCGACTTGATCAAATCGATTCTATCTCGTCTATTGCGCTGTGAAATTCGATTATTCGTTGAAGTTAAGTTGCAACAATGTTCTATTCTCAAAGATACAAGACACGAGAATTGTTATGAATCGAATGTAGAGAAGATAAGGAGATTTCAAGCAACGATTTCAATCTTATTCGGATATCCAAGACGGAGTCGACGTTCTCGCGCGTGCTTCGAAAGACAAGCAAACCAGAGCTTTGCACGAATACAGTGCTTTGTCCGAAGGGTCGAAATCTGAGAAAGAGAGAGAGAGAGAGAGAGAGAGAGAGAGTGAGACACACACACAGGAAGGAATGAGAAACTCCAAAGTCTCTCGGTGCATCCTAGTTTGACGCTCGACGACTCGACGATGTCTGAAACGGTAAACCGAGCATCGGTCGGTCCGACGACGAGTCGGCATTGAAATGCAAATGTTGGTTCCTTCCACTCGCTCGGTACGGTCTCGCTTAAACGTTTCTATGCTTCGGAGAGCCCAGGGATTTCTCAGGACGTATATACGTGCGTCGCGTTGCACGTCTCACGTCCGACTGAACAAAGATCGACTGAACGCGCAGGCTCCGTCAAGTGTTTGACTTGTCGGTACATACCATTGACGTTTACTACTGAATACGAGCATATATGTATATATGGTATATCATATTCGTTAACCAAGCTAAATCCAATTCTCTTCGAAAGGAATGCCACTGATTTTGTCAAACTTTATAAAACACTGCGAACGTGATGTTAATCGAAATGATTAGGTCGTTTGTGTACAATCGAATGCCCTTAATTATTATCCTCGTATCACTTGGAACGTGCTATCACGTCAAAGGAGAAAAGAAAATAAAGAGAGAGAGAGAGAGAGAGAGAGAGAGAGAGAGAGAGAGAGAACGCCGTACGAGCGTTCCGTTCTATAAGTAATTGCTGATCGAATTATCAGGAAAAGAACTGACTACTGCTAAAGGATTCTCCGGATTCCGTAGGAACGGAAATTTCATTTCAAAGACTGCTACAAAGAGCCATCGGTCTGTGGGATTAACGAATACGATGAAACTTCCTTCTTTTTCCTTTTCGTCCTTCCTCCAAGAGATCTACGATCTCTACATTGATTCCTTCCAGGACTAGGATATAACGGAGAATAGAGAGAGAGAGAGAGAGAGAGAGAGAGAGAGAGGGAGAGAGAGAGAGAGAGAGATAGGTAACGACCTAGACGTTGTCAACTTCGTAAGCTTGACTTCGTTAATTATACGCTAATGGAGGCAAAACTTCCTTGACGGACGAACTTCGCGACCGGCATATTACTGATCGAGGCCATCGGAGAAAATGGTAAACGGTCAAAGGAGCAAGAAGATAGCCTCTACCTTTGGACATCTCTCTTTGAACAACTTCGAACTTTTCGCGGCCATCTTCAGCGGCCCTAATTATCTACCATTCGCTTTAAATACATGAAGCGTACATTACAAAATAATATGCTTAACGGTTTACCATGGGGAGAAAATCATATAGTAGCGAGGTTCAGTGTATTTGTGTGTGTGTGTGTGTAATCACGTAAATGTGTCGTTGATTACGTAACTCATTGTTCGAAAAATTTTGTTAGATTTTCCATCGGTCTGGATACCAACGTTCAATGTATAATTTATCTCGCTAGGAGCGCATTCAACATCTTTCTACTTTCTTTGTTCCATTATATTTCGTTGGAATACTGGTGTACGTGTCACAGACACATGCACGTTGAACGTATGGAAAACTTTGAGGCAATTATTTCGAGCATTCGTTACGGTAGAGCACAAGTTGAACATTACTACGAATGAGAACGAATGAGAGAAATAAAAAGTCATAGGCCAGTGGACAACAAGTATGATAACTCAAAGTTGAAACTTTTTAAGAATAACAACCTCCTCCTATGATATATTCTCCTGTTTACCGGCTGAATCCTAAATCGGATCTTCGCATAATTACACATCTTCGCCATTGAAGGACGTCGTAATAATTAATCGAGCAAGACCGTTCATGGTTCCTTTGATTTTCGAATCAGGAAGTTTGCGAAACCACGATTAAGGGGTGAGTATCAAAGGTAAAGGAAATCATTCTACACAAGTATGAGCAACCTTGGCCAATGAGTTTGTTTCTAACTTTAGAAATTCGAGCATATTAATTTATCTTCGTCCTTTTAGCTTTCTGCATCTCTAGCCTCATTTCTAAGGTCCATCGATCAATGTGTTTGCCGTATGATGCAAAAGTTAGCTCGCGTTTCTACCTCTCTTAGTTTCGAGTACGTCGCGCGTAACGCACATCGTTAAAAGATTCCCTGTCTTTCTCTATCTTTCTCTCTTTCTTTCTCTAACGAATCGAGAAAGTTACAGTAAACTAAACTTTACTAGCGTCGATAAATATTCGCTCTCGGTAATTTCTATTCGTCGTGAATAATTTCCTCTCCCAAATGAGTGAAAGAAAGTAAAAAAGAAAAAAAAAAGAAAGGATGAAATTGCTATGACTTGTTTGTTCTTACAATGTCTACGGAATGTTTAAAAAGCTTATGCAAATGTCGTAAAAATTACAAATGGCATTAAACGATGTTTAGACAAGAGTCAAAGGCATCGATTGAGAAGATTATTAAAGTTTATAAAAAGTCGAGAAAGTTCAACGATCCTCCTTTCATTCGAGAGAAGGAAATCATAAGAAGATGAATGAGAAAGGTCGAAATTATAACTCTATTTAACTATGATTTAAAAAAAAAAAAAAAAGAAAAAAAAGAAAAGAAAAAAAGAAAAGAGAAAAGGAAATTATTATTCTTGAAAGCGGAATACGGCTTTGTGAATGCGAGAGTCAATAGCGCTTTTCCTCGGCTCGGCGACACAGCCAATTTTCATTTACGAATCTTAACACCTCCCACTACCACTCGTTGCTTCCTCGTTGCGATGCTTTCTTCCAAGCAGAAAATCTTCTTCGTTCTCGACTAAGCATACGTCTGGCATGGAAAGAGCTTCCATGAAAGTGCCCCGGATGACTGAATGGTACAATTAAGGATGGAAGCGTGAAAGTATGATTTCCTTGAAAGCACACATAGCAGCAGACACGCGAAGCTTCTTCAGAAAATACTGCGAACATTCTTCGTTTTCATGAGTCATTTATCGGTATAAGAACCAAGAAAAAGAATAAAACGGACGATTTACTCTCGTCGTATTTTTAACGACGCACCCGAATTAATCAGAATTTCGACATACGTATCTCTTCAAGCCCATACGTACATATATCCTAACTCTTAATAAAAAATAATGACCAAACAAAAACTCGAAGTATTGGAAGGGGATGGATAAACCCTTTTTTTTTTTTTGTTGACGCGTACTCGTTGAAAGTTTTGATTTATTCGTCAGGATTTATATCCCGTGATAAATACTCTAATCCCTTTTCCATTCGAAATAGACCGGTGGATTTGTTCTCCCGTCGTTTCCCGCGAGCTGGCAAAGGTGAGAAATATTTTCATGCAAATGTAAATTCTCGTTTCTTCGCGAGAATGGAAGCAGCCTAGAAAACAAAAAAAGAACAGCCAACTGTTCGTCTCTTTTATCCTTCTACTTCGTTATAGCGAGTCTTTACATAGATTTTATCTACGAGCAAAGAATAGGCTCACGATTTGCAAAGGCAAATGTGCGAACCATTCAAATCGGACTTACGTGAACAGAGCGCATCGATCAGATAATTCCTAACTAAACTCCTGTCCAACGCTTGTTATGTTCGTTACGCTCTTGATATTTATCAAAATCTACTGACACGCCTAATCTCCTTCCTTCGTCTCGAAGTAACAACTTCGAGGATTAATAACGATCCGACTCTCGTGTGCTTAATTACAAAACTCCTATGATAAACACGTCCCTCTAAACGCGACAAAATACTGGACGGGCGTTCCACATCAAAAGAGAACTTTCTCCGCGGTTAAATTCAACTTGCATCAACAAAACGCACGCTGTATCATTTCGTAACAATTATACGCTTCATTAGCTCTTTCTTGCTCGATCGTTAATGTTACTCGGTCACTCGATAATTAATATAAAGCTTATAAAACGCACCACGGATCTTGATGGAAATCCGAATCGTTAAGAAGGATCTCATATCTCCTTAACTTTATCCTCTCGAAAAAGACGAACGGTAATGGTTCTACGGGAGATGTGAAACACGAAGATAAGAGAGAAAGAAAGGAAGAATTGGCTCGAACACGTTCTCGTACGAGGAAGTCGAATTTTATCTGTCAGCCCGACCTGCCCACCTTTCTTCTTAATTACCGAGCCAGCTCGTACATTCGTTTTGCGCGCTCGGAGGCTTGGTCGAAACACACCCTTCCACGAGTTACCCCTTTTATCCTTCGGAACGACACCCTCCTTTTCTTTTATTTTCCTCCTTCGGAATGGACGATGCTTTCCGAGGTTGCTGCTTCTACTGCTGCTTCTGGTGCAGCTATTAAGAGAAAAGCAAAGAGAAGGCGACGAAAGGACGAAAAGGTAGCCCCGCCTACAATTTTCTACTCTCGCGAAAAGAGGGTAGTTTTACTCGCACGTCCCTGCAAAGCAATGAGAATTATCATCGCCCGCTTATTACTACGGTACACGCTCGTTCTACGTGACCGATATGAGTACCTTTATTATTCTACGAGAGTCTTCGTTACGTTACACTTCTCCTCGACGATGTCGTTAACGATACCAAGAAAGGAAAAAAAAAATGTCGCGTTTGAATAATTTTATCGTCACGATGACTTATACGTCTGCTATATTTGTTACGTTAAAATCTCACAATTAATGCTTCACCCTCCAATAAATATTACCTCGTCAAATTAAATTCAATTATAATGAACTATTAAATCGACTATCCCTAAATCGCTACAATTTTTATTCAGACATTCGAATGTTACCTCAAATTGGCTTTATCTTTTATTATAATTCAATTCAATTTCGATCTGTTAGAATAGAAAGATCTCGGTGAGTTTCTAAAGTCGCGTCTCTCTTTAGAAACTCCCGTGGCACGAGGAGACTTTTACCTTTTAGATACACTGAAATGTTTTTGTTGTCCGGCATCACGGTACTACGAAAGTTTACGCAAAAAGGGGTAGCTTTTCTAACTTAGCTCAAGTAACTTTTATAAATCGTTGTTGAAAACAATTCGGTGGATCGATGGGTAAGGAGGATCGTTGTTGGAAAAATTTTACTCGGACGTGGTACAAAGCACTCCGCGTATTTGGAGATTTAAAAAAAAAGCAACTGCTAAAGTATTCCCAGGTTGCCGGAACTTTCGAAATATTTTCCATCTGTATGAATTCTTTCGGAGCTTCCTTCAGCGCGCTATCAAGTTTACCATATCGATCTGACGCTTTTGTAAAGGAAACTCCAAAAGTTTTCGACTCAATGATTCGAATGATGTCAAAGCGAATCAGACAAAATTTTTTTATCGGTCCATCTCGTATGTCTATATAACAGAAGGTAATCAGTAGGATGCGATTCACTGGAAATCCATTAAAATTTGAGATGGTTGTCCGAATATTATAAACCTCCGAGCGCTAACGTGGAACAGACCGTGTTTGGAGTACAATTTCATGGAATGGTTGATACTCGAAACATTTTGAAATTCAATCTCATCGATATCTCTACCTGTATTATTCAACTACCAAGTTCGGACATTTGAATTTAACGTTTATACACTATCTCTCTCTCTCTCCCCCTCTTCCTCTCTCTCTCTCTCTCTCTGTCCTATTCTTTTTCTCCCTAGCTATTTACTTATCTCACATTTCATGGAAAAGTTTCCAAACAACTTAGAACGCATTCGCAAGCATCGGTAACAAAAAGTCATAACACGCCAAATGGATTGTTCGTTGACGAACGGCCATAATGCTGGAAAATTATCTTTCTTGTTATTAACGCACCATATCTCACTGCGTTTACTTCCATTTAACCTTTTCTCTCTTTCTTTTTCTCTCCCTTTCTTTCTTTCTCTCTCTCTCTCTCTCTCTCTCTCTCTCTCTCTCTCTCTCTCTCTCTCTCTCTCTCTCTCTACAATAAATCTGCTTTCAAGCGTTCAAGCTTTAACTACGAACATTTCAATACCACACGATCGGCTGATTGATCTCGATTTATAATAAAAATGTTATCAACCTCATTATTTTAACGAGCGTAAGCACAGTATGAATATTATATAATGAATGTATAGAAAATGCTTACGTTCGCTTAAATCACCGTATACAACGAATCGATATCTTATGAGTCGACGTAAGAAGCACCCTTAACCCGAACAATCGTTGGTTCGTTCATTTTCCGCGATCGACGTTTCGTACTTGGTGTTGTTTCGACACGACGAACATACATATACATATATGCACACATACAAACATGCACAAACACACACACACACACACAACAAATCGCGCCTCCGCATTTATCCAGGGTGCTCCGATAGAACCGTGAACATTCACGACGCGTAAGATTTTACATTATCGCATTCAGACACAGATTTCCGACGCTTTGTTCTCGCCAGGCTAAGAGCTCGCAAAGCAGAAATGCTCGCCACGAGAAAGAGAGAGAGAGAAAGAGGGAAGATGTGGTAGGAGAGGGGAGTTAGGTTAAGCGCGAGGGTTGGTACGGGAGAGAGCTGGTGATGGGTGTACGAGGGCGTCGCGGCGGCTCTCATTGTCGTCGGCACCGGTGTTTCCGGTCGGGCGAGCGTGTAGAAGGCACGTAGGAAATTACATCGCACGTCAAAACGCGCTGGCTTTCGAAATTCACCAAAGCGAGACGACTTCGACGCTCTCAGAGAGAAACAGGGAGAAAGAGAAAGAGAGAGAGAGAGAGAGAGAGAGAGAGACTGCGGACTCGAAACGTCGTCGAAGGGGAAACGCGTATCCAACTTTCTCGTCATCCTTGTTGCGAGGAAAGAAGGTAGGAGGACAAGACCGATTGTCGTTCTTACGAATGGAATTGAGCTTGTATAACTCGCGTATACTATGTGTATACTATGACCAGGTATATCTCTAATGCATTGGAAAAAGAGAAAAGAGAGTTGGGGATGGAGATAGAAGTAACGGACTCTTAGACAAGCCTCGTAAAGCTTGGATGGCCTGGCTTCCCGTATTGGTCATAAAGCTTATAAAGCTATACACGAGCTAACAGTGGAAACTGAACGATTACGGGACGATGTGTTAGTACGTGAAGAGAGAAAAAGAGAGAGAAAGAAAGAGTGAGACAGAAAGTTTCTGCATTGGTTTACCCCAGCAGAGTTAAAAGAGAAACGGAAGCGACACTTACGTCACGCGTTACTCTTTCTCAGTCTGAAAATCGGAAGCATTTCTTGGCCTTCGAATGAACAGGCTATCCGCGAACAAGTCGTATAACGATAGAAAAGGATCGTAATCCTGGGACATCTGCCCGCGAGAATGACACTAAATCTAAGTGTTGGAGAATGGGTAGGAGAGTTACTACGATGGAAACTGCGGACGTTTTTCCATTGTGGAAAGCTCGCGATCAAAGTAAAGCCGAGTTCTCGATTCTTCCGTGAAAAATTTTTCAGTTCCGCGGTACTGCTTGTTCTAAACTTTGAAATTTTTCGAAGGCATCCTAACGATCCAACGAAAAGTAAAATTTTACATCTCCGAAAATTTATCGTAACGAAATATTTCGAAAGACGTAGACTTCGATTCGTATTTTGTGAAAAGAAAAAAAAAAAAGAAAAGTTCAAGTCGATTGAATCCTTTGTAGATCAAAGCTTCCTGCCCCTGATAGACCACTCTATCTTCTCTGGTGTACTTTGTCTTATTCTTTCATAGTTCTCAATCTTTCTTTTCCTTTCGCATTATAGACGATAGAACGGAACCACGATCGAACCAGTGAGGAGAAAGGTTTCGACAATTTCTCGTGATCGGATAATTCGAATGGACTGCCATTTTCAATGATTTAAACCTCTAAAGCTAATATTTGTCGAACAAATCCAATAAAAAAAAAAAAAAGAAAAACGTTACTCCTTCGCTTATCTTTCATATAAAATAATCGAATTAAACTTTTCCTTTTTCTTTTTCTTTCTACTTTATTTTTTTTTTTTTTTTTTTTTAAGCTGATTAACGAAACAACAACCGACAATTCAGTTGTAATTTTACGTTAGACGAACGATTCTTTTGCACGTTATCGTAGTATATTTTTCTTCGCTAATATCGTTGTTACTAACCAGTTTAACTAACCCGCTACCCGAGGCTTCGAACAACCGTTTGGAAAGGACCGAAAGCAATGTAAATGGCTTAATATAATTTATTAATTCAAAAGCGTGTCGAAAACGTGATATAATCCAAACTTTTCAGTTAATTTCCGAGCGGTTAATCGCCGCTTCGCTCGATCGATATCCATTCTATCGAAGTCATTTAAAAGCAACGGATAGTTCATTAAAATCTACTGTAGATAATATTTTAATATAAAATTAAAAAATAAAAAATAATAAAAAATAAACGAATAAATAAATGGTTCAACTTAGCGAATTCACGTCAACACCTTCTATATTTTTGAGCAGACAATGAAAAAATTTATACGAAGCACTTCGGCAACGAAAAGATTGAAGAAAATAATAATAATAAAAAAAAAAAAATAAAAAGATAGAAAGAAAGAAAGAACCGTAAAGCATCTTGAAGATATCGAAAAGAGCATTGAGCCGTTGTTACCGTCTCAGCGAAAAAGTTGTTACACGAATAAAGTTTTAGAGACTCTCCACCGAATTTCCCGATGAACGCCGAAACGTTCGGTAAGAATTTGAAAGGCAAATTTTATCGCAGTCCACGCCTACTTCACCGCGATTTCGGATTAAGCGACGAGCCGACCGTGCGAGATGGTAAGAGGGAATGAGAGATGGAAAAATGAAAAAAAAAAAAAAGAAAAAAGAAAATAACACACATACACAGAGTAAAAGGAGAAGAAGGAGAAGGATGAGAAGGAAATAAAAGTGACAGCGCAATCAATCCTTTCCTCGTAGAAGCGAGTCCAACGTCAAAGTAAAAGGTTGTACTATTGAAAAATCGAACTCCATTTTATGATCGTACCACTTACGTTTATGCATATGTATTACTTTACGACTGCCATACGACGTACTGCAAGCCCGTAGAATGGACGATAAATGGAGATCGAATGTTTGCTGCACGCTTACCATCATTCGGTAAAACTCCTTCGTTCTATGAGCTCTTCCAATTTGATATTAAGTAATGTTAATCGTTGAAAAATGATAGTGTTCGACGACGTGACTCGCCTAACATTATTTCGTTTCTTCGTTCGTTCATACCATGTTCTAGAACGTGGCCGTCATTGATATCCAGATGCCCTCATTTGCGACTCTCCAGTTTCATTTCCGAAGGGAAATTCGACTTTCCTAAAGCGGGACAATGAGAACAAGTTAAATGTCATAAGACGTAATAAAGGTTCGCGATACGTTCTCGAGAGGTTCTTTGTATGTTAGACGTAGAACAGTAGAAGGTTGATAGCAGAACTATGACTCAAAGTGACACAGAAAAATCCGTATCTGTGGAAGAATTTTTCCTAATGTGAAACATCATTCTCTCTCTTTTTTTTTTTTTTTTTTTTTTTTTTTAGTGGTTCGAGAACATTTATTACGCACGATATTGACGCATAACTACGAACACGATATCAATAAAGGTTCACGGTTGAACCGATGATCAATTGCAAATTATCGAATTTCGTATCGCAAGAGTAAATTTGTGAAACGCGGAAAATTGCCGATCAACCGACAGCGAACGACAGAGAGAGAGAGAGAGAGAGAGAGAGAGAGAGAGAGAGAAGGGGGAAGGGGAAGTGGAAGAGTAAATTTATTGACGAGATGTGTAACGTTATAACTTGTATCGCAGCTGTGTTACCACCGTTATCAGAAAATAGTAAAATCATTGTGCATTTAGAATTTAGATTACATTAGAATATAATCGAGAATTCGCGTTATTCCATTGCATGTACATACCTGATGACGTGCTACATAAAGCGAAATATAGGAATGTGGGAAAAAGAGTAAGAGAGAGATAGAGAGAAATAGTAGATGGCTCTCTCTAAATTGGAACGTCACTCTGTAATAGGAAGGAAATGCGATACAGTTACTGATTTGATTGCGTGGAGCAAATTTATTGGCCCCCGGTTATCTCGAATTCTTCATAAAAATATGCTTTCGATCCATTTTTTGTTACGATTTGGCGTGGAGAAAAGATTAAAAAGCGGTTTTCCCATTGACGCATTCCGAGATATGAAACGAATGGAAATATTTTATTGAGTACGAGATAAAACACATTCGGTTTTTATCACATAATTTTTTACAATTTGAAACCATCGGCATTGTCGCGTTTAATAACTCTATATTAAGAATATTAAAAATATTTAAATGAGAGAAAAAGAGAGAGAGAGAGAGAGAGAGAGAGAGAAAGAAGAAATTATTGATTTTTAAGTGCAAGTAGGATAACCGTTTTTACATTTAGGATTTGCATCGAGATCGTCCAACCTCTTTACTAATCTGATCCACGAAGACGTAGTAGAGTAATATTCAGCTGGAAACAAGGAAGCTTTATCGTGAAAAACTTTGGCAAAGCCATTCGCGAAGAAGTTGTCGTCGTTCGCCTCCGCGACCGTGCTAATCCTAACGCTAAAGTTCTATATCTTTATTCTACACCGTTAAAAGTATACTGCGCTAAATACTGTGCTGCATAATGAAAGAAAAAAAGCAATGGGAACAAAAACAAAGAACTAAAAATATCTAATCGTTAAGTATCATTAAATGTATATTGTCACATATATCAAGTGCGATAATAATCGTTTTCAAAATGATTTCGCTTGAAATACTAATTGAGCGATTTGTTGATCCACGATACATGTTTGTCCATAATATAATGTGTATGCGTGTGTATTTTATCGTGACTGTAATACTAAACTGCAAAATCATCTGCAATTTATGTCAGCGAAGGTTTACATATGTCCGAGACATTGCTTGATGCACGATATTCAAATTAAACGACGAGTAAATTGTAACGATCTAATTTCTGTATTGCTTCAGTAAAATATTAGGTAATGAAATGATATATATATATATATATTTTTTTTTTAACGATAATTAAAAATATACATTAGAAACTAATGGATAAAATCGAAATATTATGTTTATTTTTTATTAACGTACCATCCTTTTATCCTATAATTCCTCGAAATTTCGTTCATGCTCGTTTGCACTTTATGCTAGAATAAGCGGAGATCCCGACGTACATATGTACACGGGAACAGTTGTACATATTTTAGTGAACAATGATGGGAGATTCGAAGAGAGAAAGGGCAAATTTGCTCTTTGTATTTGTTCCTTCACTCGTGATTTCGTAGAACAGAACAAACTCGTTCGACCACAAACAAAGTATAAACCATACGACGAAATAATATAATAATAATTAATAACTATTGCGAAAAGTATAAAATCGAGTTTCGCGTTGAACGTTGCACAACTTCAACGGGAATTATTAATAATACTAACACGATCAATCTCCGGACAGCACGTTTATCCAGGGCACTTGCATGATCTTTGATAACCTATGACTCCAACTGATGTATTTCCAATAAGAGCTGTCACGTGCGTGCGCGTTCACGTGCGTGCTCTCGCAATACGTGCGTCAACTTATTTACTCGCGTAACAAACTTTAAAATCTTTGAAATAAAAAGATGGACGTTCAATAAACGTAACGTTAGTTCATCACCAAAATTTCTATAATATTTCAAAGGATCCATAGAACCATAAAAGAAAAATAAAGTATTAATGAAAATAATTTAATATTAATAATATTTTAATATAAATAAATATATAGATCTATATATAAAGTAAAATATAATACGAGATAGATAGTTACTTTCAATGATAAAAATTTCAATATTGAAAAATTTAATTATTACGAACTTGATCATTTTCGTTGTTTCGATGAATTCTAAACATTTCTGATCAATAAATCAATGTATGAAATGGATCATATTAATTAGTTTTTAATCAATATTTTCAATCACGCTCTTTCTTAACAACGTTAGACTTTTTCGTTTCATTCGTTCATTCCCTAGATTCTGGATGAATACGTTTGTAACGCATCTGAGCGCAGTATACTGGGCAACGGCAGGCTTCGTTCGCTCGTCAAGCGGAATTATTAATAGCACTAACGCGATCAATCTCGCATGCGGTTATCCGAACCTCCCTTCGGATCTTCGATACCTCATGTATCCTACCCTACACCGAGCGATGTGTTTCCAATGGCAATGAAAGGTGACGCACGTGTGAATACGCGGTATACGATCATATGCATTTAACTGCACGATCAAGCTTACCCGGCTTAAATTTTACGTTATAGACAAATATTTTTTGAGCCCAAGCACGTACTCAGTTATTTTATACACCTACATAATTAAAGAATCACCTAAGTCCGAAATCGAAATATCTATTTAATACTTTATTCATACGGCATAGATAGCAACGAAAATGAACATTACGAAATTCAATCTATTTATCGTCAATGTATACAAATTTTAAAGACCTCCGGACAATGTTAATGATAAAGTACATAAAAAAAAAAAATTAGATATTCTCAAATCATTCGTCTCTTTAATCATTTACGAGCTAACTGCAAATCCTATTACGTCGGTGTTGCAATTATTTAATCTGTTTAACGTTCTACAGCAATCCTACATTAAGTGCACTGGCAAATACAAAATTATGTGACCATGGTAGAGAATTAATCGAGAGCAAAATTTCGCTCTTAGTCTGTAATTAAAAATCTGTAATCGGAGTAGGCTTATCGGATGTACATACGTTCGATTGGACATCAAATAAAATAGACTCGACAGGTGTCGGCACATAATAAAGCTTCAATGCTGTAATCAAATTGTTGAGATTCTTACATTCGACAGCAAATTCGACGCAGCATTCACATCTCGTTTCTCTCTCTCTCTTTCTCTGTCTGTCTGTCTGTCTGTCTCTCTCTCCCTTCTCTCCTCTCGTCCACACGTTAATTATAATACTTCAGACCGTACTATGAAGAGAGGAAGAGAAATACAAGCACCATCAAATGAAATTCAAATATTCCTATGGTGGAATTACGCTTGGTTTTTCACACAACGCAACCAAACACAGACATATACGGGTGAAACCAGTATTACTCGTAACTACATATACACGAGAGATAGAGATAGATAGATAGATAGATAGATAGATAGATAGAGAGAGAGAGAGAGAGAGAGAGCATACATTTACGAAACGTACCTTCCGTTCTGTTTGCCTCTTTACCTCGTAGCTTTAATCTACTATCGAATTAACTTTAATATACTCGTAACTGCGAGCTCGTTTCTAGATGTGTGCGTGTTTCTACGTGTATAAGTACATATACATCATCGACCGTGTTCTTGCACGAACTAATGCACGACTTGGCTTGTGAACCGAGCGCTCGCGTACTCGAATGACCTCCATCGCCAGGATATTTGTTATCGCTAATAGAGATAAACGCGTCGCGAGAATTTCGACCGTGAACGCACTTCCACGGACTCCAATTAAACTTGAGAGAGGGAGGGGGTGAGAGAGAAGGGAGGGGAGGGAGGAAGGGAATGTTCGTTAATTAAGCTTCGGAACGATTTAGTAAGATAACCAATAATCGTTAATGAAAATTAATAATAATAGCCGATATTTCGGTCGGAAGGAACACCGGTCCATTCCGGATCAGAACTGGATGCTTCTGATTATCGTAACACACAAACTGTTCGTGAAATCCCTCTAGCGTTGGATATTTTCTATGACACTGGTGGACAGCTCCAGCGGGATTTCATTTTATCTGCTGACGTGGATTGGATCGCGAGAGGTCAGGAGGTTGGACCAAAATAACGCGAACTGACCGGAGGGGAGAATAGAATGAGAAAGATGGCGGAGAGGGAGATTGAGAGAGAAAGAAATGAAGGAAGAGTCGAGATTCCGAAGGCGAATAGATTGAATTAAACTTGAAGAGCGTCGAAAGAAAAAGGACAGTGAAAAAAGAAAAAAGGGAGAGGCCTACTCCCACGTGAATTCGAGTTTCCCACCTCTTTCTTTTTCTTTTCTCTCTTTTTTTTCTTTTCTTTTCTCTTCTCTTCTGTTCTTTTCTTTTCTTTTCTTTTCTTTTCTTTTCTTTTAGAAGCGAAAAGAGAACGAATTCAATGTATAACTGTACTTCCGATCCAACTGGATGAATTGTGAGTCTAATTTTGGGCGGATGCTCCAGCGGTAATCTCCCATTTTATGTCCTTCCATGAATCATTATGATTTCCCTGTTTCAATTAATTTCTACGTCACGTGTTTGCTATGAACCCAAGTTACGGCGTACAGTGAGAGCGAGTGGGAAAGAAAAGAGGGAAAAAAAAAAAGAGAGAGAAGAACGATAACGGAAAGGAGGTGGAGAAAGCCCTCCGCAATTCCGTTGATTTTCGATCGAGCCGACGATAGACGACGCAGTTAAGCGCATTCGCGTTATTTATTCGACCGTTTCACCTGCATGTCAAAGCGTTCACTAGCCGCAGGTGTGACGCGTGACGTACCTTCCGAATGAACGAGCGAGCAAGCCTGGCCGATAATAGCGGAGACGTTGTTACATACATATGGGCTTATTACGTACTATTCGTGAAAATTTAATAATAATAATTATATGCCAGCTTGCTTTTGTTCCTGCATACCGAATGATCTACTCGCTTGAATGTACGAAGGGATAATCCCCAAAGTGTCCTTCCCGTTTGAGCCCTTTACGAATATGCTCAATATGCACGTATGGCGGTATGCGTCTACGTAGTTCGATGTCAGTAATTTATCGTAAAGCTTGTGTTGGTCACGAAATTCCATCGGTAGGGGAGGGGGGTGCATCGTAGATTAGTTTGCTCTTGCAAATGTCAGCACCAAAGGTTGAAAATGAATCCAGGAAAATACAAGGAAAAGGGAATTTATAGGGTAGCAAAAGGCAAATGGCTTCAATCGACTCTGATTATATTCGAAGCAAAAGAGATCAACATTTTCAGACGGGTAATACGATTTATAACGCAAAATGCAGGAATGCGAGATCTTTAATATAATAGCTAATATTATTATATAAACTTATTCGTGAAATACATAACGACAGTTCATGCGCTTAGTTTGCACATTGAAAAGCAAACAGAAAATATTTGATGAATAATATTTTAAAAGCATTCGTATATCTTTACTAATTATATTATACGGTGTACAATAATCATATTATGTTAAGTTTTCGAGTATGACATTTTATATTTGCTTTTAAAATGACGTTTTAAAGTGGCAGTAATATTGCAAGGAACGAATATCTTGCGAGAGTTTCTCTTTGTACGAGTTAAGATGAAAATTAATTACCGAGTACCGTGCTCGGCGAGAAAAAAAGTTGAAAGAAAAATAGATAGAGAGAAAGAAAGAGAGATCTAGCACTCTATACGTACGGCATGAAAGTTACGTTCTCTGTTGATCCTTTGTTCTAAAGCGAAAGGAAGATGGTCAACATAAGAAAAAAAAAAAAGTGACTTTAAACAAAAGAAATCTCAAAGCGTTGTCGATGTTGCTTTGATTAAATGTAGATTGACTAAATTCGGCTTTCTTGGCAATTATTCATAAATGTCGTTCCTTTTCTTCAGCAACTATGAAACATGATGGGAATGGCGACGTTAAATTCAAAGTGAGAGAATATCTATATTTGATTTACAAGGAGTTATAAATATAATTATTTCGTGCTCTCTTTCCCTCTCTCTCTCTCTCTCTCTCTCTCTCCCTCTTTCTTTCTCTCGCGCGTAAAATTCCTTCTTCAAGCTTTCCTGGAAATTAATCGATCCTGCTCTCTAAAAAAAATGTCTTAGATACTGAAAAAATATCAGATTTCTTTCACCCTACGATCTTCCTTCAGTTTGATACGTGCAACGTAAAAGCTTCTTCGCAAATAGAGATAGAAATAAAGAGAATTTTTATCCATTAGATGGTGTAGCTGCTTATTG
The DNA here is from genome assembly GCA_911387935.1 of Dolichovespula saxonica. NCBI lineage: Eukaryota > Metazoa > Arthropoda > Insecta > Hymenoptera > Vespidae > Dolichovespula > Dolichovespula saxonica. The sequence goes on along the minus strand of OU427004.1, from coordinate 3,918,992 downwards.
AAAGACTCCTCTCTCTCTCTCTCTCTCTCTCTCTCTCTCTCTCTCTCTCTCTCTCTCTCTCTCTCTCTCTCTCTTCATTAGTACTCCATAGAGTATAATTTTTAAATTGGTACGATATGAAGCTCGAAAAATAAACTTTAATAGAGGTGACTCTCGATGAATAATTATAATACGCATAAATCATTAAAAAATTACCTTAAACGTTCTATCAAACTTGCCACGCTGATTAATGTTATATTTAACGAAAGGCTCGAGGCGAAACAAAAAGAAAAATAAAAATAAAAATCACTACACTCGAACCTTCTTTATCCTTCGTAAATAAACCGGGAGAAAGACAGAGAGACAGACAGAGAGAGAGAGAGAGAGAGAGAGGGTGGGAGAAAGAGGGAGAATGACCCGTCGGATGTAAAAGAGATGGACACTTTTCACTAGACGTAATTAATAAGGCCTTAACGCGTTGTCAGCTGCACCTGCAATTTTTCATTCCGTCGGCTTACTCGGGTACAATCCGGACGTCCAGCGTCATGGCCAGTCGAAGAGGCAAAAGAGGCGCCGATGTTCTTTCGAAGGAAAAATGAAGAACGACAGAGAATTGTTAGGGGAGATCGTGAAAGAGAAAAAATCGTGGAATAAAAAGAGTAGACAGTGTGACGACGACGACGACGACGACGATGAGGACGAGGACGACGAGGAAGAGGAAGATGGAGGGTGAGAGAGGACGAGTAAAATCTCCGAGACAATTCATTAGCTGCACGCGCCATTGTTGTGATTCATTGTCTGTGCTTGACGTCCGACATTAGCCCCGTTATAATTTATTAAAGATGGAGTAAGAATTAAATACCAACGGGGTTATATCGTTACGCTTTATGTGTATCTCGAAAAAGAAAAATTCTTACGTACATACGTGCTTAGATTTTATCCGTAGATCCATTCTGCTCCGACGCTCGAGGACGTATGAACGTTAGTTGTTTACAATGAAGCAAGTCGAGGTCTCCAGATTTACGAGTAAGAAAACAAAACAGTACTTTTCTTCGAACCGACGAGTGTACACAATAGAGAAGATGTTATTACCTGATGAATGAAAATAAATATCGTTCCACGTTTAACGTGTATCCAGAGAAAAGAAATTCTTATGAGATGTTTGGAAAAAAAATTTTATACGAGCTTTACGCTTTACTTCGTGGATCCACTTCTGTTCCGAGGTTCAAAGATAAATAAATGTTACTCTGTTTACAATGGAATAGTTCGCCGTCGTCGTAGTCAGGCTTACGATCGAGAAAACAAAACGCTATTGCATTTTTATGTTAATCAATTGGTTTAATTACTTAAAAAAAAAAAAAAATCATTTCAAAAAAATCATTTCTTACTTTTTACGTAATAAAACTGGTAACGAGGTTGAAAGAAAAAAAATTATAAATAAATTTTTTTCTTTGCCGAAAATGAATTGAACAATGTCATCTGTTTAATTTAAAACGAATTTTGCAATAAAATATTGTCGTAGATAAGCTTACACGTATATTCGATAGACAAACTTTTGATAGAATCCAAATCTGTTCTCATATATGTATCTGATCGATCGATTGCTTTATTAAATTTTTACAACATAATGGAATGATAAAAGTTGTACAAGCCATAACGACTCATTCGCATCGTGAACACGTTACACGCTTTTTTATGATCTACCCCATGGGGCGAGCGATTATATATAACTCATCCTCGAGGCAGTTTACTCCATGGTTCTATTTTCGAATAAAGATTTACGTAAGTTTCGAATAAGGACTTTAATAAATGAGTAAAGATAACGAACATGACATATTTGAAATTGACGCAGGTCAGTGATCCAACTAACGTCAAAGAACACTCAAACGCGTCACGTTTTTCTTTGACGTTCGTCTAGACGTGCGAACGTTTAACCTATTTAGAGTTGGGGGTCACAAGAAGATAAAAAAAAAAAAAAGAGAGAGAAAAAAGAAAAAGGTCAAAACGACGATATAAGTCTGTCGTCGATGAACCAAATAGCTGATCTAAGATTACCAATTAATCATTCGGTATAATGCGTGACATTATTAAAAAAAAAGAAAAAGAAAGAAAGGAAAACTTAATTGTACAAGAGAGATAAATTTTCTTGGCGACTTATGAAAAATATATCTCTACTTTATAGGATGGAATTAAAATATCAAGTATATAAACAAAATGAATAGATTACCCCCTTGTACCTTATAAAATACTTCGTAAGAAGTTTCGAGAGTAAGGAAAAACAAAAAAAAAAATAAAAAGAAGAGAGAAGAAAAAAGAAAAAAGAAGAGAAATAAGTAGAAGGAAGAAAAAATAAATGGTGAATAATGCGTGACTCGGCGATAATTCTTAACATCTCTTAACGCGGCCCAGCATCCCTTGGCTATACACGCTCCATCGCGCGCCTCTCGGTCGGTCGATACCGATGCCCCGTCAGGCAGTGCTCTCTCTCTCTCTCTCTCTCTCTCTCTCTCTCTCTCTCTCTCTCTCTCTCTCTCTCTCATCTTTCTCTTTCCCCACCCTGCTCGATACTCCTTCCAAACCCTCCACCCAACAACACCCTTCGTGCTTTCTACCGCCGACTCGGCGCGTTACGTCAGCGACAGACCGACCTCAGTTCTCTCATCCCTCCGCAACATCCCTCGTTACGGCACAGCCGTCGACATTCCCGGTGACGTCACCATGCCCTACTCTCTTCGCTCGGCTAAATTCATATCGTCCAAGCGGCGCATAATAACACATCGATTATCGATGATCGACGTCATCGACGACTACGAACTCCCTTCCGCGTTCCTTGCTCCACGTCTCTTCTCTACATCTCTCCCTTTATTCCACATTCTCTCCCTCCCTCTTCCCCCTCCCCCACCCCTCTCTCTCTCTCTCTCTCTCTCTCTCTCTCTCTTACGTTAAGCCCCAAAGAACGAATAGAGTTAATTAATGCAAAAAAGTCCCATTTCGATGCCACCAACAATACTCGCCGTAGTATTGTCGGGAGACTTTTTTTTAATCGTGGAAGAGCTCAGAATACGTGCGATCGTTGTATTTCAAGGAATTTCAAGGGGTAGTCTCTTCTACCCACTCCGTATAATGCTATCGTTTCGATTCGTTCAAATTAATTAGATTCGATTAATTAATGTTGTTGATAGAATAAAGACCGCGAAATGCAATATGAAAATAAATTCTAATCGATAACCGTAGTGGTTTAAAATAGCGATGCCTCTCACTGGGTCGCGAGACACTGGTCTGATTATATAACGATGACATAGTGGGTTCTCTTTTGCTGCTACGTAGCTATCGGCGAAAAATAGCAAGAGATAGCAGATGTTGTCGACGCGTTCGTTCGAATGAACGGGAGAGTGCCTTTCTCCGTGAATTTTGGCGGTTTGACCTAAATACGTTTCTGGAACTGACAAGCAGAAGAGTCCATTTCTTTTGAAAGCAAAGTTATCGTTCATATTTAGCCACGGCCATAGCAAGAATACCAACTGAAACGATGATTTGTCTAATATAAGTTTTTTCTTTCCTTCTCTCTCTCTCTCTCTCTCTCTCTCTCTCTCTCTCTCTCTCTCTCTTTTTTTCTGAGATAAGATCGTATGAAATTGTTCGAACGAGTTTAAAGTAGAAAGAGCTCGTTCCAAGCTTTCCGTGAGAGTTCGACGAAAATAATGGGATAGTACGAGTAAACGAACAGTAGTTGTGACCAAAATGAGGGAAACGTTTTCAGTGGTACGAGTCAACGGTAGAGGTAGACGGTAATGTGTTCGAACATTGTCACGACGAAACACGAAGTTCGACTCAGTAATAATCGCTCGGCAAAACTCGCTCGTAGTGGTCTGCGTGATGCGAACGATAGCAAGAAGGTTCACACGACGGGATCTGGGTCAAAGGGTATTTCTTGCCCAGCGAAATTCTCCACTACGAATATTACTGGCGTAACGCGATCTCTCGCGGCGCCAAAGTTTCCTTATTGGGCTGTTGCGGATTCTGCGGTCCTGTGATATGAAGGAAAAAATAAAGAGAGAGAGAGAGAGAGAGAGGAATTGGAAGAACGGAAAAGAGACAATGAACAGTCGATGAGTCTTTAACGATTCTTTGCCGTTGACGCTTTTCCAAAGGGGGTTGAGAGAGAGAGAGAGAGAGAGAGAGAGAGAGAGAGAAGGGTGATTAAGGTGGTGGGTGGTTTAAGGGAAATACCGGACGCGGAAATGCGCTACAACGTAAGCAGTAACGTTGGCCCGGTACACGGGCCGAGCTCAGCCGGCCGGAACAAAGCTCGATCACGATGAGCTGACTTGGCAATTCTCTGCTCGAATCGCTCCGAAACTAGCTCGGTAATATTACCGTACAGCAGGCTGTAGCGACTTTACCAGGCCGACCGGCCACTTGACCCATTCTTTCTGGCCGGCCACGTTATTGATTCAAAAGAGAGAAAAACGAGAGAAAAAAAAAAAAAAGAAGAAGCGTATGATAGAGGAGAAGGAAACGATTCGTATAGCGAGGAAGAGCATCGCGGAAACCTATTTGAAATTTAGTATGTACTGAAAGGTGAGAAGCGGCTCGATCTTTATTTTATTGCTGGTCTTATTTCTTCAAAAAAAAAAAAAAATTAAAAAAAATAAAATAAAGAGAAAAATCGCGTACCATTTATCACATTGGTCGAAGAAAAATAAAGTACGAAGGAGAAAGCGTTGGTTCGAGCAGTTGGGATAAGATAAACCGGCTGGTTCATCGTGAAATAAGGTTATGGGAGGGAAGTACGAGAAACGTGCGATAAAATGGAATAGAAAAGAGAAGATGAGAACGACGGTAAAGTGTACGAGGTGGTAGGGATTAGAAAAAGACCGCAGAGTGACGCAGCCAGATGTGTGCCAGAGGCGTCCACTTACCAATCAGAGAGCTCTCGAAGCACCGTTTTTCCCCCACCCTTTAATCCGTTTGATTTTACAGCGAACAAATCGTAGATCTTTTCAACGTTATAACGTACAATTACGCAAAGCCATACGTGCGTACAGAGAACGTGTCCCATGCGATACTTATTTGTCATCGTAAACGGAAACAGACGTTTTCCAAGCATGCGAACGACATTGTAAACGTGATTGTAAACGGGAACTAGGTTTCCTTTTTCGACGTAGAAAATTGCATTATTTTCATTGGCATTCGGTGAACTCTCCCTTTGACCCCGATGCTCCTCGGTATCCATAACTTCAAGATAGGTATGCGAGCCCTTTCGCAGCCATTAAAGCACCTCACGAACGAGCTTCCCTTTCGACGAGCTGAACGAATCAATGAGCCGAACGTTTGGCATAGCACGGAGGAAATTGAGAAAACGGCTTCTCGGGCAAGAAACGTAGAAGAAAAATAGGCGGAACATTGTCCTACTAACCGTGAGTTAAATTTTGCCGAGCTTTGCAAAGTTATCGTCGGGTTAGTCGGGCTACGAATGAAAAGTTAATGCTTTAAATTAGAAGATCGATATTTTCGATGACGAGAAACTATTGTAAACGTTCGACTTATCGAACGAAAAGTGGGCAATAAGAAGAGCTTACGAGAACGACGAGCATTAATCGTTAACATCAGCAATTTCTTAGCGAAAAAGGCGGTCGAGCGATTTCCTATAAAATTCTATAAAATTTCAAGTGGATGGTTAGCCAAAGGAGAAAAAGATCGTAAGAGAGAGAGAGAGAGAGAGAGAGAGAGAGAGGGAGGGAGGGAGGGAGAGAGAGAGAGAGAGAGAAAGAGAGAAAAGGGAGAGGTTAAGTGACTTGACCCGATACTCTGAATGTTTCATCTGGATATCATCTCTACTACATGGGTCCGCACCCTCTTGACGTCACAGAGTGCATTCGTGACGTCACGCCGCAACGTCACCGCACCGACGCTTGCGGCAGGTCAGGGGTCGTTGCCAGGAACGTATCCTGCGCTCCGCGTTAGCCGAAGTGCAAGTCATCCCCTCTCTTTATTCACTCCCGAGCCTCCCTTGCGAAAGACTTATTACGTAAGCGAATCCCACGCTAACCTAACTTCTTAATTATTTTACTTTCCAAAACCGTAGCGACTCGTAATTAATGAGATTTTCATATCCTATATTTATGTAACATCTACATAAACGTATAATTGGGATTTAGAATATGACAATTTTGTATATTTGAATGGTATTACGAACTTTGAAAAATTCATTCGGATTCGTGAGATAAATTTTGAAAAAAAAAAGAAAAAAGGAATAAATGGGAATATATTCATTCGGAGGAAAACATTTAATAACGAGAAACTCCGACGATATAATGAGGAAATCCGAGATAGTTATTCTCGTAACTATGTCACTCAACGACGTCGTAGAATATATCACGATCAACGTGTCAGCGGAAATCCAAGATTAACACTCGGCGTAGTTTGATCGAGCCGCGTTAATCTGGTACTTAAGCGAGTATCCAATTACGAAAGGCCGAGGCACGTTTTGCGTTTGGCCCGGTCCTGGGCTTTCTCGTTTCCTTGTCATAAGCTTTTCCCTCACTACGAAGTGGTCGAACAATTTCAACGTAGGGTTGGTTCGGGTTTGGCACTTTATGAGTGGGCTTGTTATCGAAATGCGATAATTTGTTTAGTCAACCACGAAACCTCTTTCTCTTTCTCTCTATCCCTCTCTCTCTCTCTCTCTCTCTCTCTCTCTCTCTCTCTCTCTCTCTCTCTCTCTTTGTAACCATCTATCTCTCTCAGTCTCTACACCCTGTCCGATGCTGTTCGAGCCTCCACTACCTCTATCCATCCTATACACCACCGAAGTTCCACCCCCGAGCCTTCTCACCGTCCCGTCGAGACCGACCCTCGTGTTATCGTGCGCCTGACAGGGCTGACACTTTAGCATCATTACGATGTAAATGAACGAGGCTGAGGGACCGTCGCGTCGCGAGACCAACCGATCTGTTCATTATTTTCCACGCACGGACATCCACGTCGGTCACGCCTACCTATCGTATATGTACTAACGTGCCTAATAGTCAACAGAATTTCTAGAATTTCACGTTTACTCTCGACACGTCAAACTCTACGTGGTTATCAAATAAAATAATTTTCTTCCTAACCGTTTCATTGATAGATCCTAGAGATTTTATATACCATTAAATTTGCCTAATAGCACGAGATTGGTATCTAGAAATGACGTTATTATACGTGAGAGCGTAGCTATACATGTCCTAGATCTTTTTATATCGCTGCAATAAATTTATGACGTGGTTATAGAACTTTCGTAATTTTTCTTTCTCGCGCGACTTCGTTAAATTTTCTCTCTCTCTCTCTCTCTCTCTCTCTCTCTCTCTCTCTTTTTCTCTCTTGAGATGCGTGCCAGGAACGTATTATACCATAAAGTTTTTCTCAGTAGATATATATATATATATATACACATTAAGAAAGAAAGAACGAGTTCGCTAACATACGTCGATAATAAGAATAAGATTCATTCGATTATTCGCTATATAGTTTCCTCGATTACGTGACCTTGTCACGAAGAGAAGTACCAAAGAAATCGAATCTATGACGGACGTTAGACGTAACTGGCAAATATCGGTTTCCCCATTGATCCGTGGTGCCTGATGAACTCGATCGGAAGCTTTTCGTTCGCGCGGAAAACGTCGTAAAAATAACCCGAAGTATTGAAGACTCTTTTCTAGCTCCTTTGTTTCCTCAACGGTCCTCTTGCTCACGTGCCATCTTATCCCTACGGCGGGAACAAACTAACGAGATGAACCGAACGAAAATTTACCGAGTTACCGCTAAGTTACCGTGTCGTAAGTTTACTCAGGGAGTTTCTCGAGTTCTTTATGTCCGAGGGGGAAAAGAAAAAAAAAGAGCTAAAACGTAGAAAAATACGACTGGTATATATTTTTCGGAGGATTATTCTAAAAGTTGTGGCTTTACTTTATTTTCCGACATCAAAACTTTGCTTACGTTGGCCGTCGTCCGTTGCATATTAAATCGTCGCTACGGGAACCCTTATGTTGTCGCGTCACGAAAAGGAGGGATATCTTTCGCTCGATACCACCTACTATCGACGTCGTTACGTTCCTTCGATTATTCCTTGCAATTCGTCTCTTAAACAAAGAGTAAGTTATCGTGATAATCTTTTCTACGATTCTAAAAACTTTAATTACTAATACCATCTCTGCTAACATTTATTTTCCTCTAAATACGTATCCACGCGAATAGATCAAAAATGGTTATTAAGGAAAGAAGGATAATCACAAACCACCAATGGGCTTTGGCTTAACGGCTTGTTATATTCTATAGGAAATGTCGTCTCCTTTCTCTAATTATCCAAAAGCACGGCTCGTTAAAGTAATCTTAAACGGGACTATGGATACTCTAGCTTCCTGATAGCAACAGTAGTCAAAGCTTCCTGTCGATATCACGTCTGTGGTAGTAATTATCTTGTGAGGAAAGTACATCCTCTCTAATCAACAACGATTCGAATCGATTGGAAATGGGAGCGAGAGTGAGGGAACGTCCGTATTTGTGGTTGTTTCGAGGAGACGAATACAAAATTACCATTCTTTTACCTTGTCCAATGAGTGAGAATATCTGCACGTATATGTTATGAAAATGTAGTGAGAATAACGAGCGTTATCAGCAACGATACACATGCTACTATTCTCATATCATGTCGGTATCGAGATTGTTATCTGCCATGTCTAGTTATTCACGAATAGCATGCAACAAACACGTTGGCAGCTTTAAGAGAAGCATATCGATGGCAGGTATCGAACGATAGAACGCAATCGTAGAATACAGTCTCATAAACGTTGCGCTTCGATGCTTTTCGAACAAATCAGCCAATACGAGTGAATAATTTACACACATTCGCCTATTATGTAGTGTATCGTTATCGGACTATAAGCATTCATATATCAAACCAGCCAATTCTAAAAGCAGATTTCTAATTAATCTTTTATCCACTGTATTATTTCGTAGTTCATTTTACAAAATGTTTTTTTTTTTTTTCTAATATGTTAAAGCTTCGACGGTACTAATGAATTTAAAACGGAACATGTATACGGAACTCGATTGATTACAGAGAACTTTGTTTGTGACGTTTGATCGTTCGAATCGAACTCTGCTATTCTCTTTGTGCTTTCCTTTCCCTCCGTTTTCCCCCAACAATGCCGTAAATTTTACCCTCTACAAAAGGAGCTGTTAAAGCGGAGGAATTAAGAGAAACACCCATTAAACAGTTACAATGGTCTGATCGAGTAGGTTAGCACGGGAGTAACGACTATGTAGAGTCCTACGGGCGTTTTAATGTCGGAACTTGAGATAAAGTGAAAATAAAGGGCATTTTATAGATCGATACCGTACAATTGACGAAAAAACAAAAAGAGAAAAAAGATAAAGAAAATATCAAAGTTATATTACTCGTTTAAATCAATTTACGAAATAAGGCATGCAGGTCTCATTGATTTAACAAAAAAGAAAAAAAATCGTGCCGCTCATACAAACAATTTTCATGAAAATTCGAACAATTCGATTTGTCGTGTCGCCCTCTCTCATTACTTGGACTAGTGTTTGACGTAATCGGCTTCTAATTGGAAAGCGGCCACGTGTTGGCAAACGAAGCGAGTCCTTACGCCGAATCTCCCACGAAGATTAGATGACGTGCGAGTTGGGAAGAGATTAGATACGCGTGAGATGTTACTGGGCGTCGTCTCGTAAAATCGTCTGTCTTTGCCGATCGTTTCGTTATTACTATCGAATAGAACATAAAAGCTCGTTCGACCTTTCTGTTATTAGCCTTTTTCAACATTTCGAACGTTTTCTTTTCGACACGATCAAGATTTTACAATATACGAATTTGGCGTTCATAAAAAGGTGCGCGTAGATGGGCCGAATTTTAATCAGGCCTTGAATCAAGCCTATCGTTTATCATCCGTGATAAAGCGGCCCGCGGAGTGTAATTAATCATTATAATGTGTCTATAACAATCAACTGGAATTTGTTTGGGCGGCAAACTATGTCGTACAGTATCGAATATCCTCGTAACCTGCAAACGTGACTATGTCGTTCGAGCGTGCCTCGCAAGGCAATCGTTGTGCCAGCGTGCTCGTTACGCTCGAATCTCTCGTTATCATAGTCGACACTGATTCCGCTCATTAAACGTAACATCGCCGATGACAGCTGGTGTCACTGTATTATCGAGAATTTCCATGAAAGCTTCCCCGATATTCTCAAATTCATTGCCCAGTGTTTATTCACAATTTTTTCTTTTTCAACTTTCAAAAAGAAACGTGAAGTATAAACGTTTCGGATAACGAAATCTACTTCGATTTTCACATTCTTTCTCTTTCAATATGGTTATAGAAACATTGATTGGACAGTTATAAACTGTGAAACGAGCTATCTAGTGCCAATGTCGTACACTCGAAAAATGTTTCGTAACATCGACCAACGACGTAATTGGGTTAAAAACGTTTATAGCGACGCATCGCAACGTGCAACACGAAACTAAAAGATATATCTATATATATATACAAACATACACACACACACACACACACATATCCATATATGTAAATGCATATATACGTCGAGATACTGCAAGAAGAAATGAAAAGCGTCGCATGCAGATGTGAACGGTGCTTAAAATCAGGTATGAGACGTTTCAATTCCGGGTGACAATTTTATTTTCTCTCTTTTCCATTCGCATTTCGAAAATCGTTTTGGCGCGCGCGTTCCTCCGTTTGACAGACACCGACCATTACTTTTAACACGCTCTATATACGTGCACAACATATCCCGTGTAACGTATGGCTTCTGAGGTAAGGGCATACTCTCTGAAAAACTAACGAGACTGGATTTATTTCACCCTTTTGCGAATTCTTTAAAGAAACCATATTTCTTCGTATTACTCTGTTTTGTCCTCTTGGGAATGCTAGAATCTCTATTTCATTTTCCTTACATTTTATTTCTTTTCTATTCTATTCTCGTATTTTCAAATTATGTTACTCGTTAATTTCGTGAACTTTTAACAATCTCAGGACGTTGACACGAATTGATAATATGGGATACTTCAAGATATGTCTAAAAAAAAAAAAGAAAAGAAAAAAAATAGAAGAAAGAAAGAAAAAGAAAGTAATATGGTTCAACTATTTACCATAAGCAACCGCATTGAAAAATTAATCGTGAAGTAGTCGCAATGAGTTCACGTGTAGACCGCACGCTAACAAGACAAATTTTCATCGAAAAGCCCGAGTAACGAGGTACAGGATTAAACGTCGAAAGAAAATCCACTTAGACTCGTACGTAGAAGTAGAACGAATTCGACGAAGTTCGAGAAAAGAGAGGAGGAAAAAAGGGGAAAGAAAAAAATAAGAAATCGATGTGCTCTGAAAAATATTCTATCGCATTAACGAATTACTATCACACTCCTTTTCTTTCCCTTGATTTTTTTTTTCTGCTCCCGTCTACTTATCTACTTTCTCTTACTCTTACTTGCTTTCGAATTCGACATGACGGCGCACAAAGTCGATCCATATTGGTATCCCATTGTGAGCGAAATTCCTTCTTTATTTCCTTCCATCGACTTTTAACTCGCGATGATATTTTCTTCGTTTCAAATACCTCAATGTTAGTCCCCGTCTATATTTCATTCGATATGAAATAAAAAGCTTGCAAATATCACAACAAGGCAACTTGAACGTGTGAAAAGTAAGAGAGTATTATAGTTTTATATGCAATAGAAAAGGGCTTGAGAGGGATTAAGAACTAGAATACGTTAAATGGATAATATTGTGTTTAATCGGATAAATGTAAAAATTATAGTAAGGAAGGTACGTTGTTATTTTTTCGTGAGATCTAGAAAGAGTATCCGACTAGATCTCAGATAATAGCATTCGTGAATTTCGAAAGCGGGATACGGCAAAAATGTAAATTAGAGTAGTCACTTTGACAAAATATTCCTAATGCGAGATTTTCGGTGCAAAGTTTAAATCCGAGAATCCGCGATACTCCGAACAAAATTCCTAAAAGCTCGCAATTTCGAATGAGTCGAACAATAGCTTTCATTAAACCGCCCAAGTATAGCCTAAGAGTTCGAGAAACTTTCCTACAGCCACCAAGGGCTCTTCTTAATAAAACTCTGTTGCGAGATTACACATTTTCCAGTTTAACTTCGTTCGCCGGGATCGAACGTGGGACCCCAATGGACCGACACTAACCAAAACGTTGTATCCGCGATTTTAAATTCGGGCATTAATTTACCATGGCCAATCAAACGAAAGCGATTTTAATACCATCGTAACATCGTTAGTACATCGATTCTCAAATATATAAATTGAAATTTCCTCATTATTTATCCTTTTTCTCTATCGCTTAATCAAACGCACACGCTCCCTTAACTCTTTTTCAAGTCTCACGATAGTAGACGATACGTAATCCCTTCCCCATTTGTTCGACTATATGCGGTACGTCTCGTTACTTTTTCCAAATAATTACTTCCCCTCTTCGAGAACACACGGAATACATTTATTCGAAGGAAACTATTACTCAGAGTCATGGTAAACCTCTCAGGAGATAAAAGCGAAGGAAGCGGACCGGGATGGAAAGGAACATTGTAGAAAACCGGAAGGGTGTAAGATCGTCTCTACGGAGAAACGATCCGTCTTAAGAGAAAGTTCAGAGTGGTCTTCTTGGTATCGTGTCACGGGTTAAGTCCCTTCGGGCCTCACTATAGGAATACTACTAGCGTTAAACCTTACGGGAGGATAAATTTTGGTCGATCACTCTCGATACCTTTGAAACTTTCGTAGGATCACTTTGTGAGTGTAGATCTGTAAGCAAGGATCAAGTTTTGTAAACCCTTACAGAACGGTACTCTTCCAAGCTTAACAGTACTGTTTCCGTAGAGGAAGGTATGTATCAAAGAAAAGTGAGAAGATGTTAGAATGCGAATCTCTGTGATCTTTGAGTACGCCTTGCGTTAATAAGTAAAAGAAACTATCACAAAAAATATAACGAATAAGAAGAAGGACAAGGTCGTGACAAACTTTCCGGTTACTTTGACGAATAGTCTTGGACGGTATCATCTCCCTAGACTCAGAAGACCTCCAACGACATTTTTCAAAGGGTGATAAATATACAAAAGTGTTATGGCTGCCAGGAGAGTACCGGCCAGTACCCTCCTTCTACTCCTCTCTCTCTCTCTCTCTCCCTCTTTCTCTCTCTCTCTTCTCTTCTGTGCAGATCTTCTTTTAACCTCTTTGGAAAGCAACGATGTTCCTTCCTTTTCTTTTTCCTTCTTTTTTCTTTCTTTCTTTCTTTCTTTCTTCTCTCTCTCTCTCTCTCTCTCTCTCTCTCTCTCTCTCTCTCTCTCTCTTTCTCTCTCTCTAACATGTTCTAAGCTTCGCACATTTCCAACGATGGCACCTCGTCGCCCATCGCATTTCTGCTCTGCTCTCCGATGCCATCCGCCATTTATTATTCCTCATGAAAAGACGGGCCGTCGGGACGCATTGAAAATTTTTCGCGAGTCATTAAGAGGAAAAAGCCTCGGATTCGGTCTCTCCTCGTACGCCTCGAGGATTCGCCCTTTTCCTTCGTGCAAGAACTCACAACCTCTCTCTCTCTCTCTCTCTCCTCTTTCTCTTTCCCTTGCTCTGAGAAAAAGAAAGAGAGAGAGAGAGAGAGAGAGAGAGAAGCTGCGTCCGCCATTAAATCGACGTCTTTTCGTCTCTTAAACTCCAAGCGAGACGACGCGTTGGGACTTTCGAGAGTCAATGCAAGATTAAAAATAGTCCGCTCTCTCATTTTCAACTTGCTACTTTGCATTTCCATCCGAGTTTCACGACCCCTTTTAATTTTAAAGACGCAACCCAGCCCAGGAATGAACGTTGACTTTTATCAAAGCCCGTGACGACATCTTACCTCGAGAAATTAACTTGTTCGCATTATTTTCGATAGTCAAAAAGGTGGAAAGAAAAGAAAAGCGAATTTGCCTCGTTCGTGGATAATTGGTAAACATGACTATCCCCTTCGTCGCACGCAAGAGACAATTAGAAGAAGGTAGGATAATTAGAAGAAGCTTACCGCGAGAATTTAAGGGTGGAAGTTAAGGGCAAAAGTCACGGGAAGGTAGTTTAGTATGCAAGACCTCGCAGTCGCCTCCATGATAACCGTAATTCTGGGCTAGTTTTCGGCCCGAGTCTCGACTTTCTATTCTTTCTTTACTTTTTACCTTGGTAACTGTTGAATAAACTCACCGGTTGCCAAGAATCTTCATCCACCGTAACGATTCGTTCCTGTAACAGAAAAAGAAAAAATAACGATTCCTTTTGTAACAACAATGGTTGTATCCTTGCTCTAATTATACTCATCGTTTCGAGCCGATCCTTGAAAATAATTATTAAATAAGATTGAAAATTATGAGAAAAGAAGGAAAAGAAAAATAATTTCCCCATTGAAGCGACGATAACTGCTCTTCAAATATTATTCACGAGTTTCCTAACCGATAATTCGCAATTAGAGTTGAAAAAGGGAACTGAGAACGATCCTTTACTATCAAGGACTTCTCCTTCGAGAAAAAAGAATTGGGAAAACGAGTTATCGGAGTTATCCTATTGTATGACCATTTTCGTTCGACAAGGATCGATAACGAGGTACGAAGGATCGAACTCGAGAAGAGGAAGGAAGGAAGGAAGGAAGGAAGGAAGGAAGGAAGGAAGGAAAGACGGAAGGAAGGAAGAAAGGAAAATCCAGGAAGACGCTGTCGCCAGTCAACGATACCTACAACCTTTAACCCCATCGCACTCGGGCTTCGGTGTTCGCATTCTGTAATTGCCGCTGCAATTACCACGAATTACGGCGATAATTACCGTCATTATGCGGTGCAGTAATTTTGGTAATTACTGCGGTAAATCGCGAGCCCCGATCCCAAGCGCCGCCCTCTCCAACTCCCCCACCCCAATAAGTTTTGCGTTCGTCATCGGTCGGTGCATCTTCTTAAAACTGTTTCTTCTTTCTTTTTTTTTTTTTTTTTTTTTTTTTGAAGAAGAAGAACATCACATCGAAAGTTGAACGAAAAACTCGACCACTTCGATCATTCTATTTGTGCTTTGTATTCCTCACCTTTTGGGAGAAAGTAAATCTACGATATAATCGTTCTGAGCTTCTGTCGGAAGGGAGAAGCATCGACAAAAGGTGGTTTCGAATTTCTTAAGGGTGCTTTGTATCTTCCTGTCACGTGCGAGTTACTTAACTCAAGGTACATGTTCCGAATGTTAATGTACCATCGAAAGTTACCAATGTGTTTCAAACGGGATTCGGCGAAACGCGTTAAGCTTTTTAACGTCGCCGAAGTTTCTATTAACGACGAGTTTAGACGAAATATTATTCTCCCAAGCCGATAGTTATCTATGATTTTACTCCTCGTTAAAAACCGACAAATCATCGTTATCTCACGAGTTTTAAATCCTTATTAGAAAGATTTGCTTAATGATCCTACAAAAAAATAAATAAATAAATAAATAAAAGAGAAAGACGAAGAATCTTAGAAATTCTGCGTTAGCGACATTAAAGAAGGGATGAGTTTAATCGCCCGTTTTAGATGAAATCACGGCGTGTATTAAGTGTGCAGAAGCAATAAATCAAAGGTCGTATAATAATATAATTCAATGGTGGGACTGCCCGCAGAGAAAGAGAGAGAGAGAGAGAGAGAGAGAGAGAGGGAGAGAGAGAGAGAGCGTCGAGTAAGTTTTATCGAAGAAGCCTATTTATCTTTCTTACAAAACAGTTTGAGAGCAACTCCGTCATAAACGTACGCTAGGTACGAAAGAATCCTAGCTCGCTCTATCTTTCTCTTTCTCTCTCGTCTGCCTCGCTTGCAAGTGAAACTGGGTCGTCGAGATTGATGGTTTCTCAGAGGATCTTCCCGAAATAATCGTAACATTCATAAATTTCGTAAACATTGTCAGGTGAACAAGATATGTGTGTTGAATGAATAACGTTTGTACTTTACTGGGAAACGATTTTGAATAAAAATTTTATAAAGAATACGTTAAAATCGTTCTTAAGCGAACGATGTATAAGAACAATGTAAATATTTAAAACGGTGTTATTTTTAACGAAAAAGTAAGAAGAAAAAAGAGAGAGAGATAAAGAGAAAGAAATAAGGAAAGCTTAAAATAACAAGGAAAATGTCGAGACTACGAGACAAAGCAATTTGGTTTGCACAAGCTCCTTCGGATTGCATGCTTTCATAGAATCTCATTCACGATTCTCTCTATCCAATTTCCAGCCTGTATCAACGTGTATCTGGTACTCTCGTAATTTCCTACTGTCGTCCAGCCTTCGGTTACAAGAGCGCTATATATCTTCGAACACGAAGCAAAATTGATGATTCGAAAATAAAAAAAAAAAAAAGTTAAAAAAGCCCAGTTACACAGCGAGAAAGAGAAAAATACATTCGATGAAAGAATAATAAAAAAAAAAGAGAGAGAGAGAGAGAGAGAGAGAGGAAGAACTATTCGAACAAGGTAAAAAGAAAAACTGATATGTAGAAGAGATCAAAAACCACACACGTTGCTTTATAAATAAATATCGGAAACCCTTCGTCAAACGCAAACCTCATTTCTGTTCATCGATACCCCCATCTCTTTCTCTTTTCTTCTTTTTTCGCTGTATTTTGTGTGTTTTTGTTTAACATGAACCGAGACGGGAAGCTGCGTCAACGACTGTAAAAGGTCAAAAGAAAGAAAGAGAGAGAGAGGGAGAGAAAAGGCATGGGCATCAAAGTATCGCAAATGGATAAATTAGAGGGTATGCCTGACGAGCAGCGACCTCGACATTGGCCGGGAGAAAACATGTAAGCCCAGCTCTCGTCGTCGTTTCTACCTTTTATATGCCTGAAATTTCGACGATTCGGAGCCGTTGTGGGAAAACCTTTTCAAATCACTCTGGAACCCACTCTCTCTCTCTCTCTCTCTCTCTCTCTCTCTCTCGGTCGGTCGCTCGCTCGCTCTTCTCTTTGTCCCTCTGTGCGACGAGTTTCGGTTCCACGTATGCGCCGTATTTAATCCACGTTTTACGCCTCGCTAGCCGGGAAGCGTGATTCAATTACGTTACGAAGGGAAAGGCGAGGAGTGGGGGTCGTTAGTGTCGGAGTCCTATACACACACCAGCAGGCTCATCCCTTCTACCGTACCTTGTCCAATTCCCCTCTGGCGAGCGTTAGGACCACTGAAAACGAGAGAGATTGCTACGTTTCTCCTAAATGTGTAAATGATCCTACGTGTGTTTTACTACATGTGTATATGTGTATGTGTCTATGCGTGTGCTTCTGTACGTCATACGAGATGGAATGAGAAGGCGTATCGTAGAGAGAAGTTCGAAGGGTCGCTTCGAGATAGAGGAAGCAACGCGTGCGCGAAACTACACGCGTTGAAATTTGACAACGACCGGCCTGGAAATTAATTTCCACCCAGGACGCACGATAACGTCGCGTTTAGGAAAGTATTGTCGTCCGGTGACAGAGTTTTAAGCTTCCTAAAACCCCTGCCCCCTTCAGTTTCATCCAGGGGTATAGTAAAAGCGCTAAACTCTGCAACCATTTATAGAGCGACACCAAGCAGCTGATGCCGCGAGTTCTAGGTAAACAAAAGATACTGTATTTTTTTGGATTAACCTACTTATTGTAGTGGATTTTCGATATTACGCCTGTGTATGTTTACTTGCAGTCTTTATGTATCGCTTTTTTTTTATTATTAAATCGACTATACAATCACGTGATACGTTCATTATTCCGTTCGTTATAAAGTTCCCAACCTTCCTTTCGCGCAACATTATGAGAGTCGAATTTTTATTATTTTGTACGTATAAGAGAGCGATATGATTAATGATTATAATAAGATTTTATAATATTTTACTGTTCGATCCAAAAGTAACTGAGATAATGAAGAGATGATGTTAAATAATGAAGGAAATGAAAGAAAAGTTGCCTTCTGCGAATTGAATTGACGGATATATTTCAATCGAACGGTATTTGCTTGTTTATCTTCATATATATATACATATATCACAAAATAATACTGAATAATATTGATGGTGCATGATGATATTGTTTTTAGCTCGATTTACTCATATGGGATAGAAGAAGTATTAAAAGTATTAAAATCAGGAGATTTATATTTATCGAACAACGAGAGTACGAAATGATATTTTATGCTCAGGCGTTTAAATCGTACTATCATTCGGCATATTAAAACAACGATATTTAAGCGTTATTTAAAAGCGAAGAGAAAAAAATAACAGTAATAAAAAAGAAGACTATGAGAAAATATATAAGAAAAAAAAAAAAAAAAACGAAAATAGGTTGTTCGTAGTTTAATAAGCGACACGCGTAAAAAATCATTCCGAGTTTCATTCGTTTCGTATACTTTCCTTTCTCTCTCTTTCTTTCTTTTTAGGTCGAAAATGTTGAATATAGCTATATCGTAAACGCGGCTGCTACGTTGTCAGTCCCACGTGTGGAGGACGAAATAGTACAGCGATCAATGGGTCAAGTATGTTTGCAAAATGGCTATCTAACTGCGAATGCAACTCCCATATACGTACGAGTCTAAATATATATTTGCCGCTGTCAGGAAAAAGAAAAAACATCCCTTACACACCCCAATCGAGCTTTCCTACAACGACGATGATATATTCGTTTCGCGGCCGTATTATTTTCTGGGCGTGATCGGAGAATGATGAAACTGAAAGATTGTTAAGATATCCCTAAAAATTGATCGGTTTATTGGAACGATATAAACCCTTTAATCGTTCGAAAAAACTCGCATGATTAACGTACTCAATCTGTAAAATTCGTAAGAACGCCGGTATCGATAATGTTCTCGATCGAATATCAATACGTTGGTATAACCGCCTAAATCTATATTTATCCGAACTGAAGATTCACTCGACATCATTTCGTTAACAATTTTACGATCAGCACCGTGGAACAAACTTTTCGAACTTCCAGAGTGTATGCCATATCGCAATATTGAAAAGGAAAAGTTCGTGAAAGCGGAAACTGACTGTGGTATCTTCGGTGTCCAAAAAGATATAAGAATCATCTCTTCCCCCAGCTCTTTATTTGTCTGTCTGTCTCTCTCTCTCTCTCTCTCTCTCTCTCTCTCGCTCACACTCTTTCTATCCCTCGTTGTTGGACACCGAAGAAGATAGGTGGTTAAGGTAAAGAGGGAGCGGCTGGATTATCCAGAGAGGATGAAAGGTCGCGCTGCTGAATTCCTTCGTGCTCGTGGGTAGGCAGGCGGTATGGAATTACGAAGTTTAAGATAAAATGGATTCGCGGAATCTGAAATAGAAAATTCCCTAGCTAATACCACGCCAGGATTCCCATTCTCCTCACATAACCTCCGTCATCTTAGAGTCTCCTCTTTCCTTCGTATTTTCTCGCACACACATATACACACACGCGCGCGCACTTTCTCTCTCTCTCTCTCTCTCTCTCTCTCTCTCTCTTTTTTTCTATCATTTCCTTTCCATCGTTTTCCTTTTTCCAAGAGCACAGCAGTGACGCGAAAAACGAAGGAAATAATCGAAGGTGAATGAAATCGGTCGAGAGACTTCGCATTCTCTTCGTCCCTATCTATCTTTCTCTTCCCCCTTTTTCTTTTCCTTTTCTACGATCTCTAGGGATAATGATCGAAGAACAGAAAGGAAGACTACGAGATCCTCCAATCAGCGCACCGACTTTGAAATGTACTCGAGTCGAGTGCAAAATACGAATGCTCTGCGATGACCGTGTTGTTTCCCTTCGATTCGACAGGATCATCTGTCTCTCTCTCTCTCTCTCTCTCTCTCTCTCTCTCTCTTTTTTTCCTTTTCTCTTTATCCCTCAAACCCATCGTTAATTATTGTTCCTTTTTCTTATCTCTTCCCCTCTATTTCAAACGACTTCTTCTACTAAATTCTAACGTTACGTGTCACGCTTGAACGAATAGATTTTCTTAAACAAACATCGTCCTTGTTTCATCCATTTTTCTTTCGCAATAAATTCTAATTTATCGAGCAACGATATTGTAAAAATAATAATTATAATTGTTCGAAAAAGATGTTTATATATGAATTTAAATTTAAGTTAATTAATTCATCAAAATCATTCGAGGATATTTCTCACTGTCACTTATCGCTGACGAGCCCCCGTGTATGTATATGTCTCTGGAAGAATGTCTGTATCTTCCAGCGAATACAAGAAGCATAAATCACTTTGAAATATAGGACAGGAAGAATTCTCGATGTTTGGCGATAAGTCGAAGACCTCGCTACGATCGAACAGCGAAAACGTCTTCTCGCCGATAAAATCGAGGCTTCCGATATAAGATACTTAGAAACGTGGCTCGCTTTCGAGTCTGCCTGATATTATCGCGTATTGTGATCGATCGACAATAGGCATTCACGATATATCGACTGAGTATATTGCCTCGATCTCACATACCGTTGTTACTGTGTTTTGCATAAAAGATGCATTCCTACGAACAAATACATATGCTTATGTATCTCACGTAGAATCTGTTACACAAGTCAGCCACGCTTCCAAAAATGTACTATGATATTTTTCTCCCTTCCAAAAGCGTTCTACTTTTTCTCTTTTTTTTTTTTATTCTTTTTTTTTTTATACGAAGGTAATACTCATCGAAATTTTCCGGACGAGCTTCGCGCAATTTGTTTTATTAACATTCAATATATTGATACCTCGACCAATGGAACGAGTTTGTTCCGCTATTATCGAAGCGATATTGAAAACTGTGAAAACGCTATAACTGATTAATAAACATGAACAACGTGAATACTGTTATCGAAGTTATTCAATTAATAATTCTCTAATTGACTACTTGTCCCCAAAAGTGAAGTTTTAAAAAGAGCGCTCGTTATGGAACATGACAGCCATCGATAAACATTTATCACTAAGAAAAATGCTGAAGCGTACTTTCAACCACATTCAGATCAGTGTTGATACAGGCGTTAAGGGATACTACGTTCCTATTGGCCGTAACTATGGCGTTTTGTCTCTCTCTCTCTCTATCTCTCTCTCTTTCTCTCACTCTTCTCGTACGAATCGTCGATGTCTAATTTAATCGTGCCAATTAAGGACAGCCCTCCTCCTCCTTTTCCTTCTCTTACCGGGCTACTCGAGAAAGGAAAGTTGAGAGTAACGGGTGGAGGGAAATCGAGAAATTATTATTTCTACGGTCCGGAGATAGCGGATTCAAGGAAGAAAAGGGGAAAGAAAAGTCGGAGAAAGAAAAGGTCGGGTAAGGGTTGTAGAGGAATAATTAACAGTCGGCCTATAAAATCCAATTGAACTGGCGCGTAGTAGGTAAAGGGGGGAGGGGGGGATGGAGTTGATGCCCAAGAAGGGTGGATCCGTATAATAACCCATTTATTTTCCATCTCTGCCATCCCATTATTTTGAGATTTAATGCACGAACGATTCTTCGATTTACCCGGTTGAGTAACGTAAGTTCACATCAAGAAAATATAAGAATTGCACAAGAGACGAACCCACGAAGGATTTAAATTTACTGCATGATCCTCGGGCATCTTCGTTCTATAATACAATGAATTCGCTTATCAACGCTTTTGAGATACCGTACCACTTTAGATGAACAAGCAAAGGTGTTAGTGGGAAGAAACCGAAAGGAATGGCGAAAGAGAAACAAAGGAAACAAATTGCTATCAGTACCATCAACACAGTTTCTCCCTCCAACCCAGTAAATTTTCCCCTTTCCTCTCTTGCCCATCCGACACCGAAAGTCCTCCAATTTATGTGTTCGCCGGTTATAACGGAGTCAACGAGCCCTCCGCCCTTTTGTTCTGTCGCCGACCTCGTTTCTCTGCTTTTCCTTGCCTCTTGTTACTTTTTTGGGGGGAAATTTCTATATCCCTATAGATATACATATAAATTTCTATATTCCTATGCATATACAGATATAAATTTCAAGTAAAATCTCGGAACATCATTCCCACATCTCATTTCTCGCAAATAGTATCTACCATAATTATCGAAATAGCACAGAACGGAAGCATTTTTTCTTTTTTTTTTTTTTTTTTGAAATCAAAAAAAGAAAACAAGCAACGAATGCAAAAGGTGTTCGTATTTTTTTATTTACAAATTTGTGCCTTTCGTGTCTCGCTAAACGAATGCTCTGATCTGTTTCATTTTATATACATAAACGAACCAAGCCGTATAGAAATATCTCTATTGTGTTACATCATCTCTCTACCCAGAGGCGATTAATTAAAAACATAATGGGAAAATATATATGCTAACGTGGATTGTATTAAAACAAAAATAAAAAAATAAATAAAAAAAAAAAAGAATAAAAGAGAACAACGTGACGGGTGGCATTTCCTATATGAACCATGAATGTATGTATGTAACACGCATTAAATACTTTTGTTTCAAACGATTTCTATTTCGAAATTCTGCGAATACCAAAAAGTTACGAGGTCAAAGAGCGATTATGAAACAAAGCGATGATATTATTAAATCGCAAATGAACAATTTAAATAATAACAATTAACATTTTCACGAAGAGTCAAAGGAATTTTCAAAATATTCGACTCATTCTTACGATTTATGTTCCTCATAGTTGCATGAAGTTTTTATAGTACATTACTATACAGCTAAAGTAAGTAAACTTCGAGCGGTAAATAGTACCTAATAGTTTTTTGCAAGTCATGTGCAACTAATATTCTCGTCTTTTATATCGCTACCACCTCGTTCGGAGCATGCTTTACCCTCTTAGTCCGTAAGAGAGGTTGAATAAAAAGGGGGTTAGACCGTCGGTATATACACACTAGCAAGCTGACTAAAATGCAACAGGGATATGGCTTTTATAATAAACCCATAATCTCGATACAACGAGATGAAGGAGAACGAGGCTTTTAGGTACATCATGTAGGAAGCTTCGACGTTACGAAGATATTATGGATTTGTCCTGCCGATTGAACGAGAAATAGAATTTACGAACTAACGTAGCCACCTCTCATTTTATATATTCGAAGTACGAAAAGATATAATTATTTCGAAGTACTAAATAATGAGAGAGAAAAAACTTTATCTCTTATAATATATAAAAAAAAAAGCCAACTCGTGTACTCCATTTACAAAGAGATAATAATATTTTATAAATTAGTTTTTGCTTTGACGGAAATATATATGTTAAAATTATTATTTATTTATTTATTATTTTTTTTTTTTTGTTGAAACATTCGATCGTAAGACCAAATCCTATCGAAATAGATTCCTCAGATGATACGAATCTACCGAGTAATCTGATTTAACGTGCAGTGCTTCTCGCATTTCCACAAGCGGAGCATCGTCTAATTCAACATCGACTTGAGCTTAATTTGGGCACTCGAATGCTCGAATACGCAATGGTGGTGTTCTCCATAGTACTTCCAACACCGTAGAATCTGACGTCCGCCAACGATGTAAGCATAAATTAGCTGGATATCTGAACCGAGATAATTATCAATGCAAGCTCGTCGCAAACTGTTCTCACCAAGCCAGTCGATAATATATATATATATAGATCTTGAGGTACACGACTTGAATGCAGAACGTTCTCCTACATTTGATTAAAACAATAGATTTTTGATTATGCACCTACAGTATGAAACTTGTAGCTACAAATTTCATCCTTCATACAAGTTTCATACTTCATACAAATTTCATCCTTCATCGAAGTTTCATCTTTCATACAAGTTTCATACTTCAGGTGAAGGATGAAACTTGTAGCTTCAAGTTTCATCCGTCATACAAGTTTCATAGTTCATACAAGTTTCATCCTCCACCTGAAGTATGAAACTTGTACCTACAAGTTGAGTAGAAAGAACCATCAAGAGAGAACTGGTACTGGACGATGGAAGAAAAATCTTGAATAATTTGAGGAGCTTACTCGTTTTTCTTTTTTTCTTTTTTTTGTCGAATTCAAAAGAATTCCTTTCGTATTACCGGAGAGTGCACTTTGTTTCATTATAGCGTATGCAGTATATCCGTAGTGGGCGCACGCCTTGGAAAGAGCCGGTGCGAGAAAAAAATGTTTGCCTTAGTTTCACATTCCTTTGTGTCGTTCCACCCGCTATATACTCAGCGTAGGCGCTCTCTTTGGTCCATTACTGTCTACTGTGTATAAACCGTTCTTGGTGACCCCTTCTCTTTCTGTCTCTATCTCTCCTTCTTTTCAAGCAACATTTTCTGCACTCAACTTTGCATGTCTCCTGCTCTTCTTCTTTCTTATGACGCGAGCCGTTACTCTCTTTGCATTTCTTTATGTTATATCCAGTCGTCTCTACGTTACGTTGAAGTATATTAATTATCCAAAGGATGATGTTGAATGCAAGAATTAATTCATCATTATTGAAATATATTCGTTGAAATAATATGAGAATTTTTTTTTCGAATTCCTGGAATTATTAAGGTCGGACTTTAATAAAATTATACGATATTATTCCACCGCGATGTAATTAAAAGGATCTTTCCTTTTCTCCTTTTTTATCCTATGAAACGAGAGGGAGAGAGAAGGAGGAAGACATAAAATCTATGGTGAGTTCGCATTAAATGTCGCTAATCATTCTGTTGAACCTTCTTTTGCCGTCCCTTCCAACCCTCTCATGATATCTTTTCCGGTTTGTCCGAGTCACCCCTCGCATCTACACGGTTTAAAGATAACAAATGCCGGGCGTTTAGGTTCTGCGATTACGACGAGCCATTCGTTTCTCGTGTCAAGCCTGTCTGGTTTATTCGGCTACTACCCCTTCTAAAAGTCTCCTCCTCTTTTCTTTACCCTCGTATAGCTACCTCTAAATACCGTTGACGACATCGTTATGTCAATATGTCATCAAGGTCTCTTTTCTTTGCTTTCAAAAAATTGTCTTAGTCAGCTTTAGATATAGAATCGGCCAACGTATCTAAAGATAATATCGTAAAATATTACACGATGTCATCGTATTAAAAACCATTTAATTACAAATACCATTGGCGAAATAGAAAGCACAATTTAAACATTAACTTTAGATAGGCATTTGACTTGATAACATCCGTAGGAATACCCTAGAATGTTATTCAATATCAAGATCACTCGTAATTCCTTTCAAACGAACATGAATACGCTTGAAAGAGAAGAGGAACGGGAAGACATGAACGACGGCGAAATGAAATAGTCGATCGGATCTAGCAAGGCTTGATCTAAAAAGCGTTCTAAGAAAAGCTATTATCGTGGCGAAGTCAAACGAACTTTCCGAATAAAATTCGAATGGAAAGTAAATGAGAAACTCGTACTACGAGGCGTTCAACTTCCTTCTTGTGATTTGCTGACAGACTAAAGAGTAGAGAGTAGAAGTGGGCTTAAGGAACGTAATGTCTATATAATGTAATATATATATATATATATATATATATATATATATATATATATATATATATATATATATATCTTCTATTTCTACCTTCCGATAGTAAGTAACGAGATTTTACGGTAGACATTAAAGGTAAAACGCGTCGCATCGAATAACTCTCATAGTCGAAAAGCAAAAGTTTATCAAGTCGCGGTCAGAGTTCCGAGCAACTTCGTATCGCTATCTGCAGTGAAGCAGCAACGGCACTAACTGCGGCAGCAGCAAAGGTAGCAGCCCTTAGCAGCAGATCGACCAATTCAGAAGCGACCTTAACGCCTGGATGAAACTAAGCGAAACGTCTCTCGAGAAACCACCAACCTCCTTCCTCCTCCATAAGTCGAGCCGAATTCCCTTGCGCTGGATTAATTCGCCTGTAATCCTCTCTCTCTCTCTCTCTCTCTCTTCATCCTCTCTCTCCTTTCGCCTCTCTTGCGTCCATCTCCTTCGTCGCCTAGTCAATGAATACGAAATGACGAATAGGATACAGGCCCTAGGACATTGCTCTTCTTGTTGTTCCATCCTCGATATAGCAACTTATCCTAGCAGCTTAACAAGGACTTTACGAAATAATTGTTTATGAAATCAATTTGTTATTACTACATTGGCATTCTGTTTACTTATCTATCCTTGCTTGAATATTTATATCTATTGATCTACCATCACGACGTAAAATCTCTTCCCCTTACGTTCTCGGTAAATTAAATCCTACGAATAACACTATCTCCTAATTTCAAAGATAACATTCGTATACGTTCCAATCCAATATTATGTATTTTTACCTTTGCCATCGAATCTTATGAGAAGTAAATGAAATAACAGAAAAAAAAAAAAAAAAACAGAGAACAAGCAATAAAAACAAGGTTACATTTCAAACCCCCCGCATAGATCATATTTCCGTGAACAAGGTCGCAGTAGTTTTAACATTAAAGCGTAATTCGAAGCGAATTCAGAGCAACGTGCTTGCTCGTCCATTCACACTGTGTATCTTTGTGTGAGCTGACTGACATTCGGCCTATAAAGTGTCACCGGACCATCACTTGACATCGACTCGTTCGTCCCTCTCCTCTACCCCACCGACTCCCCACCTCTTCTCTTCGTTGACACACATACACGTAAAGGTCCGCACACAAGTGCATACACATAGATATCTACGTGCGAGAACACGTTTTCCTCTCTCCCACGCTTTCACCCGCTTTCTCCGCGCGTCCCTCCGGCCGCAACCAATCCTCGCAGGCAGAGTGTTACCGGATTACAATGTTTGCCGGTGACTGTGCAAACACCGCGCGGTTCCCTTCTCTCTCATACGTCGACATTCTCGACACTGTCTTTCTCTCTCTCTCTCTCTCTCTCTCTCACTCTCTTTCTACCTCTCTCTCTCTCTCTCTCTCTCTCTCTCATACACACTATCTGTACAAGCATTTATATATATGCATGAAAGGTAGAGAGATAGAGAGTGAGAGAGACAAAGAGAGAAAGAGAGAGAGAGAGAGAGAGAGAGAGAGATAGACAAAGAGAGAGAGAGAGAGAGAGAAAATGCGTTCGAAACAGAAAATGCGTACGATTTCGAGAGGAGAATGGAAGGGTAGAAAAGCTTCGAAATGAAACGACTAGCTGGCCGAACAACCACGTGCACAAATTGCCAGAGTAACAGCAGCAATATCAACCTGTTTTCTGTCGGCCCTCGGTCAAACTGGGTTGGAATATTTTTATCTCATTGCGTGACAAAATCGAACGTTTTATCTATATTACTTATCTGCATCATATAGGACCGTTATTTCTTTTATGACAAAAAAATGTTCTAATCGAGTAGAAATCTTCTCATGGAACAGTGATTAATGTATCATATCTTTATATATAAATAGTGAAAGAAAGGGAGAGCTATCGTATTTTTCAAACTCAATATTATTCATGCTATCGTAATTTTGTATCTTAAGAAAACACAGTTATAAGGGCCGAACACGAAGAGAGAAAGGCTGAGCTTATTAAGCAATTAAAGCAACGCTGTTCTCCCTCGGCGAAGAGTTTATATAGGAAGGAAGGTATGGAAGTCGGAGGTCGCGCGGAGACAACGAAGGTGAGTATACTCAGAGATAGAGATAGGGAGGAAGACGATGAGAAGGAAAACGCAACAACGCGGCAACCGCCACATGCATTTAGCATAGTAGACGGAAAGCGGTAGTAGGAACGTTGGCAGGGCCGCCAGCATACAGCCATCAGCGAAACTTGACAAAAGTTGAGACACTTGCTAATGAGCGGTACACATCTCGACGCTGTACTCTCTGCATACTCTCTCCCACTCTCTCTCTCTCTCTCTCTCTTTCTGTCATACTCGCAGCACGACCTTCGAAGCTCCGTAGAAACTGCTACTACAGCAGTAACAGCGGCAGGCTGATGTGGCCTGGTACTTCCGCTTCGTCTACGTGTCCCGTGCAACCGGTTGTCTAGGTCACGAAAGACGAGTCCAACGACCTCACGCAGCACCTGCAGCATCTACAGAGGGTGTACGAACTTAACACGCTAGTTCTCTTTCTCTCTTTCATTCTCTTGTTCTCTAGCTCGCGGATTAGCTCGAAGCAAGACGAGGAACGAGTCTCCCTATTTGTTCCCCTTCCCTCCCCTTCCCCTTCTCTTCCTACCTGAGAAAGTTCCTTTTCATCGTGGAATTTATCTTCGACTATATTTCAGCATTAGCGAAGTTTGTCTTTGAGTAGTCGTCGAGGATGTCTTATCGGAAGGACGGATTTTACGTAAAGAATGAATTCTCGCCTGGTAAGGATTATCGCGAACCTATGAAAAATGTGAAGTAATTGTTTAAGGCGATGTACGTTTGTATGTATACTTGTATATATACTTTTTTTATTTATGTTCATGATGTTCTTGGCTCCGTATCAATATGTGTTGTTTGCTTTTGTGCAGTTGCGATTGTTCACTTGTATAAACATATTTTAATAACGATTACATGAATGAATAAGAATAATTAATGATAGACGGCGAAGCGTCGGTAACTGCCGGTATTTTTATACAGTGAGATTAAAAGAATCTTTCCGACGTTCGAATTACTTCGATAAGGTGGAAATGATGCCGTAATTAACGATATCGCTCGATAATATCAGACGGAATCTTGACCTCGCGAAAAAGCCTCCCTTTTCCTTGTTGAATTCCGCACGAAGCATCGATTAAGCCGGCACTTTGACTGGAGCATCACTTCGTAGATTGCCCATTACATCTTCGAAGCAGTTACTGTCTGCTATCAGGAAGCGCTCTCCGCGAAATTAGCCGAGCCGTTCCCGTATCGTGACCGAACGAGAACACGAATTACCACGTTCCCTCGAGAATGTAAATCATCCGTCCCCGAGTATCTAAGAAAACTTCCCCATTCACTCTTGATTAATTTTCTACGAACTTCGATTTACAAAATGCCGAACATTTTTGATGAGATGTAAAAGAATTGATCATGTTACAGAGAGATTATTCTCGTCGTGTTTGACTATCCCGTTCAAAGCAGGAACGAAGTATATATGCTATTAACGCTTCTAAAGAATTTCAGTCGACGCGGGAATCGAAAATGCAAATGGAAACGACCAAAATCCAATTGTCTCCAAAGGAAGCTTCGGTGAAAGACGTCTTACCGAAGAGATGTACGACACAAGAGGATACAATGGAGAAGCTTAGACGTAACTACGTCCGCGAGGTAACGGCAGCTCGACGAGAAGCTGTGGTCTTGAATAAGGACTAAGAGTAAGAAGGGAGAAGGAAAGATGCAGATTATTCCGAACGCGGAATCCTTAACAAGAGAAGAGACTCTCACCTTCGGTGAACGTCCTCGTTCGAATCTACGACCAGTGACAGCAGCCTTTGCCTGACGAGTCCTTTTAGAGGATTCCAATTCTAGAATTACGGACTTCCGACTGAATTATCACCAGCTATCCTTAACTTGGAGGTGCGGATTATCGATTAGTCGTTCGACTTTCTTGTCGTTTGAATTATTATCTTTGTAGTATGAAAAGAAAGTAGATTAGAAAGTTAACGATCGTTCGAAAAATATATGGGAAAAGCGAACAAACATGATAAATGTCTGTTCGATTGACTTCTTAAAATCCATTGCGTTTCGCGTATAAAATTATAGAACTAAATAGTCGTCATAAACCTCGTCAGCTTGTCATCGGATTAGGGATCAAACGGATAAAAGAACTTTGCGAAAGGAAGAAAGCTGTGGATTATATTACGCAAGTGCAAGTACGGAGATTTCCCTCTTCGTTATCGAGGGATTATGTAGCTTCGTTAGAAGGAGCTTATGGGATCGAACGATCGATTGTTACAATTGTTTCTTTTTTTTTTTTTCAAAGCGAAATTCGTAAAAATTCTACGATCGACCAAATAAATCGAAATTTTCTATGCTTTCCTACAAATTAAAAGACGATTTACGATTATATTCTCGAACTTTTATTGCAAAATGTTTAAAAACTTTGAAGTATAAATACAACGTCGGTCCAATGATGTAAATTTTCACTATATATATATATATATATATATATAACGAAGTTCTACGAATATTTTGAGGAACATAAAATCGTATATTCGACGCTACAACCGATATCGGTTTTATGCAATAATATTTTCGAATCCGACGAAAATATAAAAGCCCGGAACACTGTTTACTATTAGAAATATCCATCGTCGGCTAATTTACAACAGTTATCAATTTTAACAAAATGCAAAAAAAAAATAGAAAACACAAGAGAAAATACTGTGGCAACCGTCGACATCATTTATCCGTCATAACGGAATACTCGATGAAAAAATAAGACCATAATGGAACGGGAAAAGGGAAGAATCGTTGAAATAATAAATTTTTCGCTTGACTCGTTCGGTATAAAGAAAACTAAGGTATACGAAATTGTCTTGATAAAGAATCTTATCGTTCCTTCTCTCATCCTACGCTTTCCAACTACAAGTCGTTCGAAGACAACATTGTTCCACCGTAGTGGCAAAGCTGTAAATGCGGCGATAACAGTGTATAAGTTCGATATCAAGGTGTAGCTGGGAGTACCCGTGAACGATGAAACGAGAAACAGAAAAAGGTTTTTCTTTCTTTTTCTCTTTCTATTTTTCTTTCTCTTTCTCTTACTCGCATCCTAGCAACTTTCTCTCCCTTTTATCTGCCTCTTTTATGGAGCAGTCATCAATGCAGTTGGCTGAACTATTCCGAATCGGGTGAAAGAAGAACGCTTAGAACGAAAGAAAAGAAACTCTGTGCATACGTTTTCCTAGAGGTGTAATGGAAAAAAAAAAAAAGGAAAAGAAAAGAAAAGAGGAAAACGGAAGTGTTACTCCGAACAACATTACGCGAACGATTACCTTTTCAACTGTCTTTTACATAAGTAAAAATCTTTTGAAATCTTCGCTCTGTAAACGTACCTAACTTCTTCAAACAATCTTTTCCAAGATTTTATTAAGAAAATTTTTTTTATATATACATACATACATACATACATACATACATACATATATATATATATATATATATATATATATATATATATATATATATATAAATATATATAAGAACGGATCCACGTAGGTGAAGAAAATGTACCGAGCAACGACGCTCTGTGATCGATTTTAACGACTCTAATATGTGCCGACGAGTCTCTGGATCGTCGTTTCCGAGGCTCCGTAACAGCACTTTCGGTCGACGTATCCCTTAACGATGTACAGATTCTCGCGAAAAGTGTTTCCGACGATCGTAAAGCCACGACGAGAGAATTAATTTCGTATTCCCGATCGAAACGATTCAAACGGCTTTTACCATTCCCTTTTATTATTTTCTATTTTCTTTCCTTTTTCTTTTTGTTTTTATTATTATTTTATCGAAAGCCGTACCATTCGGATACGATTTTACATCGATCGTTGAAACAAAATTTGTAAACGACAGATGGCATCGAATTCTACTCATTTAAATCAATGCGACCGACATGGCGTTACCAATATTTTTAGAATCTTCGATCCACGCATTCTCGTTCGCGTCAGCTTCAAAAACTTGGAATCAGCCGCTGCGACACGGTCAACGGAGATTTCCGATAAAATTCGAACTTTTCAAATTTCGAGTTGCTAATCCTCTCTCATCCGTGCTCAGTATAACTCTGAAAAAAAAAAAATTGTTCAAAAAACCAACGTGTTCGGTCTACCAACTAGTCCAAAGAAAAAAAAAAAAAAAAAAAGAAAAAAAAAGAGAAAAAATATCATCGGTTAACCGAAAACACAAGGTTTCGATGGACTCGGAGATATTTCACGAAAATTCTCGAGACTTCAAACGCAAGAAAGATAGTGGGAGTGAGTCTTTCCTCGGTCCAGAGTTGGAAAATCGTGGAGAAATTCCAGAGGCAATCCCATTTACCTTTCGTTTCGAGATCTCCTACTCCCGGGTCTCACTCTCCACGCTAAAGTGAATACGAAAAAGCAGCCAAGACACGCTGATGCTGATGGCCAGCAGCTTTCGAATTCTTTGAAGGATCTATCCTACACCGTCCTTGGATTCTTTACCATCTCTAGCTTACACTGTTTCTCAGCAATCTACTATTAAAGCAGATCATAACGCGCGCGTCTCCTTATTGTTAGTCTCGACCCATTCTTTTCCTTTCTCTCTCTCTCTCTCTCTCTCTTTCTCTCTTTTTTTATCAGGATGAAACCCAAAAGATAGCATGTGCTTTGAAGTCGGTACTTCCGTGTGATCACCCATCCTTCCAGATGAGATTTTTCCCATTTTCTTTCGTTCTATGGTATACTACTTACTACAAAATGTATGCCTGAATTTTCATAGAAGAAATCAGCTCGAGTACTCCTTGGATATCAGTTAATTATCGCGATGATTATCGTACATTATCATTATCTTTAAATAACTAATTCTAATCTTAAATTATAGATATACAATAGTATTTTTCATAATGATCAATAAATTTCTTGTTAAATTTGATTAGATTTGATTCGATCAATAGTATTTTTCATAATGATAAATAAATTTCTTGTTAAATTTGATTAGATTTGATTCGATCGATTTCTTACTATTATATATAACTCACGACGTTGATTGAATAAAGATTTATTAGTAATCGTGGTTAAAATTGTTCATAACGGTACGCATGAGTATCACTGATGGTACTGACTATCAAGATTGTTCTAAACACTAGAAAATTCATTCATTTTTTTTTTCGTCGATCTTTTCTATTTATTTGCATGTTCCAACCAGAGATTCAGGGAGCGTGTAAATGGAATATACTTGTCGGATGGTGTTTAAGTTATACTCGCCGGCTCTAGTCACTCCCATTTCATTCGGATCCTGTTTAATTAAATGGTTTACCATTCATAGTGAACGACTACGCTGTGAATGGTTTAAGCAGGTATTATTCCTCTATCTAAATTCACTGAAATCCATTGTACCACTGGCTTACAAAATCCTGTTCCGAAGCACTTTGCCGTGCCGGCTTACTCCTCGAAATCGAAGCAATCCTTTTTCTTTTTTTTTTTTTTTTTCGTTTCTACCCATGCGTCCATCGTCGTTAAATTAATTAAACAAACAGAGAACAATTTTAAGCGCCCGATCGAAAAATTAGACGCCGTTAAAATACGCGAAACAAATTGGAAAGTTTCAAACACGAATTCAACTTTTGCATCAAACCGCCAATAATTCAAAATCTTTCTTATAGAATAAAACGAAGTTTGTGGAAAAGCACGGTCACACCTATTTCGAGGAGTAAACAGAAGATCAGGGAAGCAGGTAGCAAGAGGAATGCATCATAATGCTCTATCACGTGGAGGTCACGAGGTGATGGTAAGAAAATAACCCCCTGGAAAGGTAGCGCGAATAAGAGGAAGAGAAACGAAGAGATGGAGGGGATGAAAAGATAGAGAGAAGAGGGGAGGAGAGAAAGAGAGAGAGAGAGAGAGAGAGGGGGGGGGTGAGAGAGAGAGAGAGAGTAGATTTCCAAGAGCCGAGGAATAAAGTTTTAGGAATTGTAAGAGTAGTTGCGTTCCCAAGAGAAGGGCCTAATGGTGTAACACCTGTAATAATTATGATATTCCGTCAGGGTGAATGGTTCTCGTCCCTCAGCAGCGAAGCTCGAAGCCACCTCGAGCACTCGAGCAACGGTAACGTTCTTCCACTCGCGGCTGCTACCCCTCTGGCTCTTCGTCTCCTCACCACTAGTGGTCCCCCCGGGGGGTTGGGGCGCGGCCGTGTTTGCTCTATCGACCGCCGACAATCCACGAAGCCAGCCGAACGCGGCCGAACGCCTCATGGAGGCGCGTATCTCACCGATTCGCGTGCCACCTTTCTCTCTCTCTCTCTCTCTCTCTTCCACCCTCTCTCTCTCTCTCTCTTCCACCCTTTCTCTCTCTCTCTCTCTTTCTCTCTCTCTCTCTCTCTCTCTCTCTCGGTCTCGCTCTCTATCACACTTCTTTTTTTTACTCCTAATATCTTACCGATCGCTTCTTTCTTTATTCAGCGCAATTATTTTGTAGTATTATTATCCATTCATAATTAGTCGATTTTTATTTAGTCAATTAACGTAATCGCAACTGAAATAAATTGCACTATATTCCTTTTGTTTTTTTTTATTCTCAGAAAATAAAAAAAAACACTTATACTATTTCTTTGCCTTCTCCTCGTTTTTTTTTCTCTCTCTCTCTCTCTCTCTCTCTCTCTCTCTATCTTAAGCGTAAGAGAGGAAGCACTTTTGACTTCTAAAAATCTTGAAGGGAACGGAATCAAAGGTATCTTTCGATGTCGACCTTACTCCTCCCGAGGGAACCTAATTCTTCTTACGTACACGAGAGCGAAAGAAAAGGAAAATTCTTTCTCCTTTTCTCATGATTGTTTTCGAATGAAATTTCACGCTATCGATTCGAATAAGAGAGTTACTTTGTTGTATGCTGATCGGGGATAGAAAGGTATTGTTTTTGAGAGTTCGAAGAAGCTCAGGATTTAAGGGTGGTCATCGCAACAGAGGGATAGCCTTTGTCTTCGAAGCAAATAAGATTCCGCTTCCTGGTAAATGCTGCTTGTCTTGAAAAATGGATTACGTGCTCCTCCGTAGACCTCTTTATCTTCAAGGAATAATGCTCCGAGGACAAACGCGATATTACATTGAAATGAAAATAAAATGGAAATATATATTTATATAAGAACATCTTGGTACTTCGTGGCCACGCTAAGAACAACTTTGTTCGGGTTTACATGGATAAAGATTTTACCTTTGAAGTATATGATGCTTCTGATTTGTAAAACCCGGCAAACGTTATTTGACACTAGAGAGACAAAGAATATAAATGAAATGGTACATACCAATGAAACTGAGATATGCATTCGCATAGAATATTATAAAAAATTCTATATGACGAAACAACTTCTTTTAATTCACCTTTAAATTTCGGATCTCCTCGTTTTTGGTCAGCCAGTATATACACGGCAACAATACACGATGTAATTAACCGAATATGGACACAGTCGCATTTCGTAATCAACAAGTTCACCCGCTAACTCCCTCGCCACGTGCTTTTTTTCCATACCACGCGACGCTCGTAGAACGCTGATGACATTTGTCTCGTTAAAAGGTATACTGACTCTGCGCCACGTTGCTAATAATTAATCGCGTTGGACAACATGCGCTACCTGCAATGACGACGGAAATCTAGCATTTTTTTTTTTTGTCATTCAGAAAAGCCACAAAACCGTGTTGGAAAATCGTATTGTCAATTTGAAGCGACGTTCTCGTTGAATCTAGATCGTCTATCGCCCAGAATACTCAAAATTCGTACGATTTTATTCGTGCTTCATTGATGTTCGATGAACATTTAGTTCACTGGATTCGATGAATTTCGAACGTTACGATAAATCTAGATGTAATTTAATGCATCTATCGGCGATGCAGTTTATCAAATTAATGTTGTACGAGCCATCAGTCTTTCAAATGTGGAACGAGAAAATTATATTCTCCGTTTAAAAGGTACGAAATGTTGAAATAATTATTTTGCGAACTGCATCAGTTGTTTGTTTTCACGGGGAATTTGCTGTTATGGTCGAGCAAAGAATGCACGTACAGTATGCAACAGAGAGAGATGGAGAGAGAGAAAGAGAAAGAGAGAGAGGGGGAGGAGGAGAAGACGAAGCTCGGAAAAAGTTTGTTGCTAGACGAGAAAAAGATAGAGCAGTTGCTCGTTCGGGCGTTCACCACGTGCGACTTTAAAGCAACGTTAATGTCCACCCGTCAAGTTTCTTTATCCTATAAAACACCAGAGAAAGACGTAACTCAGGAACGGCAGCGTCGTTCGTTTAAAGAAAAATGTTCGATAATTGTGATTTGTTTCTCTTTGAAATATCTCCCGGTTCTTTTATTCGAACGTCGCAATCTTATTACTCATTTCTCGGTACAACGGATAAACCAATTTGATCTTCAGCTTGGCCAGGGTACAGGTATCATATTGTATAACGAAATGAAGAGACCTCCGGTCGATACTTCAACGTCGACGTTTCTTCTTTGTCGCCACGTGTAAGAGTCGCCAAGAATCCGTGGATGGCTTCGACTTTGTTCAAAGTAGATAAAAATAACCATCGACAGACACAGCATAGACGGAAAAGTCGTTCGTGCTGCTACCGTCTTCTTACATCGATTCCACGCTTAGCGAGACAAAGAGAGTACGAGTTTCTCTATAGACATGAGCATGCACATGAGCCCATTCCATGAACCCGTACATGAGCCCATTCTATGAGCCCGTACATGTACCCGTTCTATGAGTCGTCCGTTCCATGAGTCCGTACCATGGTACCCGTTCCATGAGCTTGTTCCATGAGTCCGTAGATAAAACCGTATATAACAGTATTTTGCCTTTATTTGCGATCGCACTAAAGCGATCTTCTTCGGAACAGAACCGATCGAGGAATCATTCCAAGATACCCCACTCGATCCGATTACTTCATTCCGTTTGATGGATATCATTGGCTAAATTTAGTATCCTAAGAGAAAGTACTGCCGTTATCGTGGGTGAATAAAATGGACGAGCAGTGAGCAACGATAGTCAAGAATCATGGGAGATCGTTTTTTTTTCTCGCTTAAAACTTCGATCGAACATTATCTAAGAAAATGTAAAGCGTTCCAGGTAAGTCGACCTTACGGAATTGATTCCACGTCTCTCAACTTTGAATGACATCGTGAACCTAGCGAGTTATCGTGACGTAACCGATGATACACACTTACTCGAAAGAAAGGGAAAACTCTCGTAAAGGACCCATCGAAAGAACCGATATAAAAAAAAAAAGAAAAAAAAAATAGCGAAGCAGCAGAGGAGGAAAATTCGAGGCGGGCACTAAAATTAATGTCACCGACGTAAAATGAAATGGACCGGGAGCCGTGGGGGTAAATAATCCCTTTACCTTTAATAGAGTTCAGTATCAGTGAGCAAACAAGATAACGAAAGTTCATTGTCATTCCTTCTCTCTTCCACTTTCTCTCTTTTTCTTTAACTCACGATTCTTTTTATTTACCCTTATCTTCTGTCACTTAGCCGAAAGGAAGACAAAGATAGAGGGAGGTTTTATACGTTTACAAAGAAGTCCCTTACGTATTCGAACGAACCCTCTACGTAACGCACGACTTGCGGAGACAACGATCTTCACATTTTCCATGCTCCTTAATCGGAGATCACGATACCATAAAGCGGTTCTCTCATTGTAACAAGAAACTGTGGGTTTCTATCTTAAACTGAGAAAAGCGCGAGAAGGCTCACGCGAGAGAGAAAAGATTGACGCCGGGAACAGACCTTCCGAAACATTTTCGTGCAATTTTGACGTGAGAACAATGGATCGAGTTGGAAAGACAGAAAGAAGAAGAAGAAGAAGAAAAAGAATAGGTGGTGGTGATGGTACATAGGCACAGGCGATCGAGCTTTCGGTCATCCAACGATTCTCGCTCTCTCTTTCTCCTTTCTTTCTTTCTTTTCCTTTCTTTCTCTTCTTTTCTCTCTCTCTCTCTCTCTCTCTCTCTTTCTCTCTCTCTCTCTTTTACTGTGTCGAGGATTTCGTTGGGAAAGAATCGAGGCGCCATACACCCACTCTTTCTCTTTCTCTCTCTCTCTCTCTTTCTACATCTAGCTTTCTCTCTTTCTCTCTCACTAGAAGGTTCCATCTCATCAGCCATTAAACAAAGCAGTAGCGGACACAAAGGAGCGTCTGCATTGTCGACGGGGTAGCTGGCAGCAGCTCAAGAGAGAGAGAACGAAACTCAGCTCCCCACTCCAAGCCCACCCTCTCAACGAGAGGTGTTTCTGATTAATCTACGCGGACCCCTCGCAGCCCCTGACTACCCTTCTACTCCTCGTCACTAGTTCCTCATCGTTCACCCTTCTTCGAGTTTCTACCCGGTACCGCTCTTAAAAATGTACGACCATGTACGTATATATACTAGGTACGAGCGTTAGTAAAAAACGGACGGCTCGATGATGATGAGATGAAAGAACGACGGGATTGATAATCTTCTCTTTTGGCAAACGATATGTCGTTCCGTAAATGTCATTAACATGTATTACAAAAAGCAAACGATTCAGCGAATCGTTCTTCAAATACAAACGCTGAGAGTTTACGTCGATAAAGAAGAGACAGTAATGCATGGCAGGGCTTCAACGTC
The DNA here is from genome assembly GCA_911387935.1 of Dolichovespula saxonica. NCBI lineage: Eukaryota > Metazoa > Arthropoda > Insecta > Hymenoptera > Vespidae > Dolichovespula > Dolichovespula saxonica. The sequence goes on along the minus strand of OU427004.1, from coordinate 3,880,863 downwards.
GTAGACGATCTCTTTCCGCCCGATCAAAGCCGTGTACCAACGTGAAAGGATGACGAGAGAATGAAAAGAGTTCGACGATACTTCGTTCCGTTGAAAAAGATACCTGTTTACTCTATGTCGAAAGCGAAAATAATAAAGTATCGCGAATACCGATATGGATCATTCGATCGATTTTGATTCTCACGTTTGATCATCAAACACCTCTCGTAAACGAGGAGGGTTACGAGATTCGTCTCTAACGAGGAAAATACATTTACGAACTTGTACGAGGTAACGAGTTGTTCGTTTACGAGAAAAATAATTTATTTTATCAAAATAAAACAAATTGTTCAAGAGAGAGAGAGAGAGAGTAGAAGAACGGTATTTCTCGCGAACGTGATAATTTATTTCCGTTCACTCTTCCATCCACTTTACTTCTTCCACACATTTTCCAAGGAAATAAAAAAGTGTAGTAGGCGTTCTACAACCCAGCTATGCTTCTTCGAAACGAATCGATCAACAGCGTGCACATAACTGCCACGCGATTAGTATACCCCAATCGTTCCCGCTTCGTCGAACTATGTGTTGAAAGAGACATGGCTTAGAAGTTTTCGAAATTATTTGCATGACAAGCATTTACGGTATTTTCGAGCATATTTATGAAAGCTCATCGTCCGTACGCCTGTGTCCTATAAAATTAATTCAAGATAATATCTCTTCGTTTCAATGATATCAACGAAAATCAATAGAAATAATTAATATGGAAAGCCAATTCATATATAAACGAAAAAATCATCTTGGTAATATTTTACTCGTTATATTTCTTTCCCAATGAAAATATCATCTACGATATATTCCACTCTCGATCGCGAAAATGGAGCAATTCGAGCCGATTCGTGAGTGGCCAGAGCTTTTAAATACTCAACCGTTACCGCAAACTCTGTACGTCCGTATCCGTACGTATATCGCTGCGGTCTCGGGCTGACGTTCGCGAAAGGTCAGAGGTGAAAATATAAAATCGTGCGAGAGGTCACGATGCACTTCTTTTCAAAGATAATTTGATTGCGTCCGCGCGAGCGAACTCGGCTTTTATGGCACGAAGCGAGGAAAAGATCGCGAAAGGATATCGAGAAAAAACGATTCAGAGAAAGGAGAAAGAAAGAATAAAAGATAGAAAGAAAGAAAGAAAGAAAGAATGACAGAAAGAAGGAAAGAAAGAAAGCTGAAAAGAGAAAAAGGAAGAGTCTAGGAAGGATTATAATGAAAGAAAGGATCCTTGGAAATTCAAATATCCCTCTTTCAATTTTGTTTGTCTTTCTAGTTAACGTTACGAGGGTGTTTGCTCTGCGATTCAGGAGAAAAGCTTTCGCAATAAAGAAAAAGTTGCCTTCGACGATAAGATTCCATACGTTTTTTTGACAAGAAGACAAGCTATCGTATAAAGTTATTTTCCGATTATTCGCGAATATATCGTCTCATAGAAAATTATCAGAGAGAGGCCATTGATAACAAAACCAAATTGATTTGTACAAACGATGTTGAAGTAAACAGAGTTCTACAATAACGTATTAACTTTAAGAGAATTTAAATAAAGGAGCTTCCGTTGTATTTTCAATGATTGGTATCAATTCTCCAAGATCTATACGAAATCCCAATATAATTCCCTATCGGATGTGTACTGATAAGGATGTAGAACGCTTTTACAGGTGAGCCTGCTGAGCTACGGAAATAGGGAGAGAGAGAAAGAGAGAAAGAGAGAAAGAGAGAGAGAGAGAGAGAGAGAGAGAGAGAGAATTCGATAGCATCCTGCTATCTCTCTCAAGAGATTTTAATGACTGCACTACCGAATTCTATAATGTAGGTTGTTTGGTCCACGGTTATATTGCAAATACTATATACCGCTTTCATGATCGTGTTCGAATTTTAATGCGATCTTCCTGACGACGCGCTCACCGTTCAGAAATCCACCCACGCTTACGAGAACCAAGTCGCTCTGTCTTTTTCTCTTATGTATACGTACATATACGTGTTACCTTTGGAACCCATTTAAGTGCGATGGACGTCGTAAGCTTTACGATCGTCCTCTACCGGCCGACCGTTCGCTTTCGCGATATTACAAATCGTTTCGATTTTCCACCCGTCGATCTGTGCCACAGCTATTTTCTACGGACCTTACCCGAACACACTATGAGCTGGACGTAAAAATTCTTGTGTGGGTTTCTCTTTTTTCTCCTTTCCTCTCGTACGTTCAAAGTGGCGAAGGTATTCTACGTTGGATCGGGATGTGAATGTAAAGAGTGAGAGAGAGATAGAGGTAGAGGTAGAGGGTGGGAGGGAGGGAGGGAGGGAGAGAGAGAGAGAACAATGGCATTGCTTTTCATTCCTGTACAATGCATCGAGCTTCTTTCTTTCTTTCTCTCTTTTGTTTTTTTTTTTTTTTTTTTTTTATTTGCGTCTGATATTATTTCGTTCATTGTAGGACGTTAATCGACCGTAAATCGCTTACGTTGCATCCTGCACTTGGCTGCAGTTATCGGCTCGAGTAGAATTCAAGACTTGTACAAGTAAGAGAAGTAATTAGTTCCTCGCGAAAATTCAAGTTATATTATTTCTCCCGGTCGATGAATTGTTTTATACGTCCGAAGATAATATATTTATATATATGTGTGTGTGTGTGTGTGCGTGTGTGAAGAAATAGAAATAATATAATATATATAATGAAAAAGAAATAAATTCCATTTGTTCGAAATTATACAATAACGCTTTTATTCGCTTTCAAAATGCTCGAGAAACATGGATTATTTCTGAGGCGACACAATACTATAACCGTTCGATCGAACATTTTTTAATTATACATTTAATGCAGTCTTTTTATGTCGGATTTTATATGGGAACAAAAATGACCAGCCTCTCCAAAACCGTGCGGCTCATCCATTCGTAAAGAAATACCTAATCTGTAGAGAGAAACACCAAAGTCACCTTGTATGCAAATTGAACAACCCTACTCGTATTACGGCGAACGAAATGCATCGTAGGTACAACGAGGTTAACCGGCATTGAATATACAAACATTTGAAATGGTATTCGCATTAAGCAAAAAGACGATATTCGAATGTACCTATTTACAAAGAAGGATTAAAAAAAAAAAAAAAACATTTGAACGACATTCTGAATAATCGTAATTCAGCAAAATTCTGTAAAACAAAGAAACAAAAAAAAAATAACAAAGAAAAAGAGAAATAGAAAAACCCGTGCGTTTATCGGAAAACTTGAGATTCATCATACCCAATGGTATGTAAGAAAAGCACTGTCGATCGGAGCCTCTGAAAGCATCATAAAAAAAAAAAAAAGAAAAGAAAAGAAAAAGAAAAGCGTTGACACTGAAAAATTGCCTTCGTACACCTGAAAAGCCCGATTCTCGGCAGTATCTTTCCAACAGGACTATCCATCCTGTATTAACTCGCGATGGACTCTCGACAACGCATCGTCATTCGACTTCCACCCCCGTCGGCAAAAAAAAGGGTCCTGAAAGGTTGTTAAAATAACAGGAGCGAAAAAGAGAAAGATATATATGTATATATATATATATATACACATATACATAGACAGTGGGAAGGAAGGATCGACCTGCCGTTTATTCACTGCTTTGAAACGATTCAAGGGGGTTGAACAAAAACCATCGAATTCTTGATGTCTCCCCTCCTGCCTGGGGCACACGCACAGACGCACACGCGCACGCATAAAACACCACGTGCAGCCCCATTTGACATTGTATACTTTTCCGCAGGAAGGACACGTCCCGAACAATCAAATTCTACGAAGGGATGAAATGCACCCTATGCGTTTGGCTCGTTGAACAATGCCGAACTACCGCATCTCCAGACAAAGTCGAGTGTAACGCTACTCTTTTTCTCTCTATAGATCTCTCTATCTCTCTCTCTCTCTCTCTCTCTCTCTCTCTCTCTCTCTCTCTTTCTATCTCTCCCTCTTTTTCTCTCCTCCCACTATCACTTCGCAGGGTGATCCTACAGACTAGGACGAAGTACTTCAATCCTTGGTAGGGAAAATGAAATAAAAATGCAGCAGCTGAACCCCCTGGAATTCACCTGACTTTGCGTATCCCCGGTATCTACCCTATCATCATAGCGATCCCTCTCTCTCTCTTTCTCTCTCTCTATTTTTCTTCCCCATTATCGTTATTACAAACATCTCATTACGTTTAACGATCTTGACGTAACGTGAACCGAGCATATATGCACCTAGTCCGTAGTCCTTTTTCTCTATATTCTTTTTTACGTTCGAGCGTAAGAGCTTGAATGAAACTCTCTTTCTCTCTCTCTCTCTCTCCCTCTTTACTTCTCTCTTGCGAAGAAGCAAAAATCGCACTTCGATCATGTCGAACGATTAACTCGGCCGAGGGTGAAACGGTTAAGGGTTCCATCCGAGAAAGTTAAATTAAATTCTCGCCACCGTATCGTTTTCGTTTTCCTTCCCGTTCTCTCCCACTCTTTCTCTCTCTCTCTCTCTCTCTCTCTCTCTCTCTCTCTTTCTCGTAGCATCCTTCTGAAATACGAGAGAGCCCATTCTCGTAATCCTTGGATAATCTCGAGCCTATCGCGAGATTTTTACGGTAACGCGACCGCTGTGTAAACTTCGCCGTGCATATTCGTTATACGCTAGAGAGAAAGGGAAAGAGAAAAAAGGAAAAAGTAGAAAGAACTCTGTTGATTCTACGACGATATCTTTTCTATCCCGGCGATTACGAGTCGATAATTTGATCAGAATTTTAACCCACGTACGTTCGAGCTGGCACGCGTAATTACATCGAATTCGCGAGGTCTGCTTTTAAATCGGCTCCCTTAAGAGGCTTATTTGCGTCGGAATGCACGATAAAATTGCACGGAGAACGATTCGAATTTCGATAATTCGAGAGAAAGAGAGTGTGAGTGAGAGAGAGAGAGAGAGAGAGATAGAGAGTGGGAATGGAGGTAAAGAGATCGGGTAGACATTACGACGCTTCAGATCAATACAAACGAGCTCTCCGATAAACGGAAGCTGAGTAAAAAGGGGGAAGAAGAAATAGATAATAGGTAAGATGAGCTGAGATAGAAACGAACCACTATTCGCGGAAAGAAAATATAACGAAGTACGTTTCGAATGGGATCTAACAAAGTCTATAAAGAGGCGCAGATATCGAGGTAAAACGAGATGACTGGAAAAAAAAAAAAAAAAGGAAAGACAAGAGAGGGTAGAAAAGGTAAAAATGAGATGAAGAAATGGAGAAGGAAAAATATAGAATCATGGTCTCGTATAGAAAAGGGCCGTCCTCTTAAATGAAACCATCATTTTCAGATAAAACATTCCGGGGATTACGGTCGGTAGGAAAATTCGACGAAACATTTTTCAGAAATTCATTGTCCATCGAAACCATTTTTGGTTTGGAAGACCTCTCCTACCATCTTCTACCACATGGTAACATAAAATTCTGACCACAAAGAAACTGGCTCGTCCGATGTCTCGACGGCAAAAGAAAAAGAAGAAGAAGCAGAAGAGGAGGAGAAGGAGGAGGAAGGAGAAATGAAAGACTGAGACGGTGAAAATCGGAAAAGCGTTGAAGGGACGGACGAAGGAAGGCAAAGGTCATGCGGACATTATCCTCGGCGAGAACTCCAACGACGAAGAACGTAGAAACGTATCTCTATATGTTTTGTGTGTTCGTTCGTTCGTTCGTTCGTTTGTTTGTTTGTTTGTTTGTTTGTTTGTGTGCGTACACAGGCACATATGTACGTACGTGTGCATGTACGTGAGAGAGAAACACGAGCACGATATTTCACCTCTGAAACCGTGTAACCCCTGGACGGAATGTACAGTAGCAATGGCCTCATGTATATCACTTCCAGCCTTAACCACTAACCACCCCTTAGCCACCCTCTTCCTAGTCGTTGTGGAGATGCTCACTGACCGTGACGGGTTTTACGCTACGTGACTGTTGTCCTTATGGCCGAAAATATGTGAATAAGACCGTCCATTGTGATACCAAAATTGTTGTCCACATTGCTTTTTTTTTTCTTCGCCATACTCGTTGTTCTCACGAAACGAGAAAAAATAGCCTAGCTTTCTTTACTCCGATGTCGGCTGAAATTAACTTTCGCTCGACTACGTTTTGATATCACGATTGCATGCTTGGTGAGCGAACTCTTACGCTCGTATGTTTGCGTTTTTCGTTTGTTTCCTACCCCGCATGCCTCGATATAGGTTTTACCCTCCTGTAAACGCGCGATGGAGTTTGTTTTTGTTATTGGAAAAATAGTCGAGCCAATATTAGCTTCGTTTTCGATTAGATCGTAGACCGCTTGGAAAAACAGTACAAGTGTTTGTGCGGACGGGAAAAATCGATTTCTTCTGTGGGCTAACGAATTCTTTTAACTTCTACGGACGAACAAATGAGACAAACCTGTAGGTTCCACGCGATGTCTTCCTAAAATCTAAACAAAATTTACCTTTAAGAAAGAAGGAATCGCTACAGGTTTACTTCTTGTTACTTCTAAACGAATTCCAATTTTTATTTTTTCTTTTTTTTTTTTTTTTTTTTTTTTCTTTTTATTTTCGTTAATATCAGCACCTTTCGATAGACATTCTCCGATTAATAAAATTTGCGTGTTCGGATCTTTCCTAAAAAGAAAATGAAAGAAAACGAAAGAGCATAAAACATTCACGTTCAGAAGGAAATTCGAAGGGAAAGCTGAGAGACTTTATAGGAGACACTCGGTTCAGGAAGGATCACGAATATTCCATGTCGTGGCTCTTCGAGCACGTTTGAATAATAGAGCCATGCTAGTCGGAGATCGAGCAACCGGAGTACTCTTCGGTACCCTTTTCCAAGTACACGACTAGTCGGTGGATAGTTGTGAATAACGATGCCCCAGGGAGGAGGAACCCCTTGTTGGTCCTACCGACTACTCGGATCACCGGCCGTCCCTCACCATCAACGCCGTATCTTCTGTCTGCCACGAAAATAAGGACTATCGAGCATACACGTATAAACGTGCATAAACGCGCGCGCGCGCGCGCATACACGTACAAAAACTTACTCGTTCGCTCGATCTCTATCTAACAAAAAAAAAAAAAAAAGAAAAGAAGATGCCTTTCAAGATTATATCGCGAGATAGTCGTAAGGTTTTTCTTCGATCGCAGACATATAAAAGCGCACCAAGCTATTCTTTAAAAGTCTGACGCTTTGAAGTAAAATAGAAAACAAGATAGTAATAGCGGAATTTCGTAAAAGGAACGAATCGTAGTGTTTCAGTGAAGTTACGAAACACGATATAACCACGTTCGCCAGTTATTTTCCTACGTTCTCCATCGTCCTCCCTGTCGGCAATGATTAAACCACGAGGAAAAATTGCGGTGTTTTCGCGCGAACCTGTTTACTCGTTCTATTTTCAGCCTCGAGTTCTAACCGCCAGCCATCATTCTGTTATAGGCGTACGCGAAGTTTTGTCCTCGTGCCAGTCGTCCATCGTTCTTTCAATCGGGTAAATATTTGAAAAAGAGGACTTTCTGTTTCGTAGCAGGAGAATTAGGAAGTATCTCGAGTGGAGTGCATCAAGTAGAGAGGATTCTACTGGTATCGAAAATGTTCTTAGCGAAACGCACTCTGCCTCCGTCGTTTCTACAATTGCTTCTTAAAGATTTAAAAAGGATTTTCCTTTCTCAGAATTGTTCTTCCATATTGTAATAATCTCTATCTGTCTACTTTACTGAAGATATCCGTTAGGATTACGGACTCGGCATACTTTCAACGTATTATACATGCATACGTACATTTTATCGATGAAACACAACGTTTCCAAGACGTCCTTCGGTTTCTCTTAAATCTTGTTCGTTATTCGTTAAAGCAAACAACCAGTAAATGTAATCCCGTAAATGTCATGATCTTCTTAACTTAGAACAGATCGGATGATCGTTCTACCGTAAACTTTCTCGTATGGATCAACGCGAGTAATCTCTGTTAATTTATAGCTGACGGTGTTATAATGCGACATAATTTGTAATTAAGTGCTGAAGGAGAGTGGACGGAGAGGCTAGGCGAACGTTATGGACCGCCATAAATGTAAAACGCGTCGAGTATCAACGTAATTTGATTTCACCGTCGGGCAAGCCCGCGTCACACTCGCGTTAGAGCTTTCGGTTGGGGATAACGAGTCAACGATTTTATTAAAAGAGGCTAGTGTCGTTCCAGCTGCGACCGTTTATACCTCCGTTTGATTACAATGTTTTGTATTATAATATTAATAACAAAGGACGCGATCTAACGTTTTGTCACAATCCTCTTTTGTCGTTAAGGAACAAAAATTTTAACAGGAAATAAAACGCTTCGTTAATTTTCAATACTTTTACAAGTTTAAAGCCAAAAAATTTATGAAAAGTAATAGTCGTACGGAGGAATTTTCGGGTCCGTATCGTTACTCTTCTCTCTCTCTCTCTCTCTCTCTCTCTCTCTCTCTCTCGCTAAAATTCTTTCTACAGCTGCGCCATTGGTTTCATAAATACGTCGAAGGCTTTTCGAGGGCGATGAAAAAAGGCGGAGAGATAGGATAGCGTGCGCTTGTAACAACGCGACTGATATATAAAGCCTTGAGAAAGGTAGTAGGGTGAAAAAGAAATGTATTCGTCGGTCGAGTTACGAACTCTCGCTCGATTTAACGCACCTTGCATCCTCCTATTTTCGTGCCTTTCGGCTTCTTCTGACTACTAAATATATTACGATTACGCGCGTAGAAAATCCTGTAAAGTATAAGGCCGATGCGATAAAATTGCCATGAAAAATTGAAGAATCAAAAACCGAAAGAAAATAGGTGTTGTGTTTGATATATTAAAAAAAAAAAAAAAAAAGAGAGAGAGAAAGAAAGAAAACGAAAGATCGTCGATTGTTAATGTTAACGAATTTAAAATTTAAACGGACAAAGCTTTACGTAAACAGAAACGAACGTGGAGATAAAGCATGGGATGTAGACGAAAATACGAAGGGGAGCGAAGCCACTGGATTGTTGGACGTTACGTGTTTGGTCGAAAGAGACAAAGGGACGCGAGTGGAAGAGAAAGGGAATGTTAAAGTCACTGTACGGTAGATAACGTAGACACGAAAAAGAAGTAAGAGGGAGAAAAGAGAGAGAGAGAGAGAGAGAGAGAGAGAGAGAGAGAAGGCAAGAGGAAAGCTTAACAATGCCCGCAGGGTAACGTTGTCGTACGTAAAGAGGAAAAGATGGAGAAGTAAAGAAAATGGACTAGAAGAAAAAGAAACAGATAAAGAATAAGAGAACCGGTAGACTGCTACCTAGGCGAAGAAAAACATAAGGAGAGAAAGAGAGGTAAAAAAAAAATTAAACGAAAACACTGCAAAAAGTATCGTTCGCTCCTCGAAGGCACTGTTTAACGCGTACGTGGATACAGGTAAAGTTTACAGAGCTTTTCGCGTAGAAAGTACAAAGAAAAGAGAAGATAGATAAAATAAGGTGGGGTGGGGGAGGGGATGGTGGAAGGAACGGCCATTTTCTTTGTCGACGCCTTCGTCGCCCTCGGCACCTAGCCAACGTGCCATTTTTCTAACACACCATTCGTATCTATCTCTCTCTCTCTCTCTCTCTCTCTTTCTCTCTCTCCCTGCCTGGACAACCTACAGAATTATACAGACACTTTCTACGAGCGTATTCTATAATTCGTTGAAAGGGATTCTCCGAGAAAAGGGAGAGCTCATTTTCCTATTGCGGCGAATAGATATAAGGGAGTAAACGTATAGATACATTTACATACATGTATATATATATATATATATATATATATATATATATGTATGTATGTATAGTATTAGGTATAAGGGGTGAATAGAACGCGGACGCCTCTCGAACGTGTTTCGCGCTTATTCCACAACTTCGAAAAGAGTCCCTTTAATGGATTTCCTTTGCCACCGAGACGCCACTTTCCGAGGAAATATTTCCTCGTTTAACTTGTTCGCCGGGAGAAAGAGAGTTATCGCGGTATATCTATAGATATAGGTAGTACATACACCAAGAGGGGTAGAAGAAACGGGGGTGGGACTGTAAGAGTAAGCTGGAAGAACTTGAAACCGCCTAAACCGAACTACGAAGACCTCAAACAGGTGTTAAAGATGGTAGTAACGTGGAAATGCGTTCGAATTTTTATCGAAAAAAAAAAAAGCGATAAAACGAATCAATCTGATTTGCTTCTTTTGATTAAACTTTAGGAATACTTTCGAACGAAAAAAAAAAAAAGGAAAAGAAAAGAAAGGAAAAAGAAGAAACGATATCGTTGAAGACGGAACCGTCATCGAAATATTCTAATTACGTTCTAATAATCGTTCGAGAGTGATTAAGTTCATAAAAGAGTCGACGACCGGCTTATCTGAATCGACTCGCGTTCCCGCAAAAATTCGAGTCGCACGAGATTACCGGCTATCGTGACGGAGAGTTAGACGGTCAACCGTAAGAGAGAAAGATTTTCATCGTCTAACGAGGTCAGGTCACGCAGGTGCAAATAAAATGGTCGGAAGAAAAAGAAAGAAATGGACTAGAAGGAAAAACGGGAAAAAGGAAAATGAACCTTCTCGTAAAATCTTCGTAATTCCCTTACCAAGAAGGAAAAATCAGTCAAGCTGATAGGAATCGACACCTTTGATCGGTAACTCTTGCGAGAAAAGAAAAGGAAATAGAACCGCATGGTTTCCTCCCATTCTTCGACTTCGTTTACGCGTACTATTCTTTCTTCTTTCATGGCAACTTCGATGTTTGCTCTTTTTCTGTTACATAATACTACCGAAAACCTGTGAATCAATGTGTGAGAGAGAGAGAGAGAGAGAGAGAAAAAAAGGAAAAGAGCAAAACCCCGTATAGTTCGCATAAAATCCGCGATATTTTCGAGATTGGAAAATATTGCCCGTTCCAAGTTAATTGGACGTGATTTCATTTTTCCCATTTTATGATTTTATCCGATAGAGGAGAAGGGGAGAGAGAAAGTTATGATTTTGATACGTCCGAGGAAGTAAAATATTGATAAAACGATTGAAACGGGCAAAAATGAAATTTAGAAAAATTTCTCATCTTTCTGAAAACGATTCTACGTATCCGATTTCTAAGAGGATATTCTCAATATCGTTCTTGAATGTCGTGCTGTTACGTTTTTCCCTTCCTCTTTCTCGTTTCGCTCTTATGTTGGTTCCATCAGAAAATGAAAAAGAAAAACGGAGATCCATTACGGAGAAACCAAACGCACCGGAAGCGACGTTATCGGTCACGCAAAAGGTATACGTTTACGCTTTTGCGGTTGGTTCCCACCTGTGTGTTTCTATTCTACGTCCTCGGAAGAAAGTAACTCTATTCTTTCGGTGGAAGGCTAATACGATGGTATATCTCTTTCAAAAAGATATCCCCCCAATAAAAATGAATGTTACTCGTATTAAAGTATACAAATGTATTTACATACAAATAAAACAAAAGGGATATTTCCTTACTGGAAGTTCGCTGTTATTAAAATTGCATTATTTTATAAACGAACGTGGAATGTGTTCGGAGCAACAAAACTTTGAGAAAATCTCATCGCACGTAATGGAAGGGAAAGGAAGAGGACCTCTTCAGGTTCTATTCAGTATTTCGCATGCGAGTCGCGCATGCGACGCAATAAATTTCAGACTACGATCGTTCGAGGGGATAGTTTTAATGATCGCGCGGATCGTTCCTCGGCCATTTGAGCATTCACGAAGCACCACCGTCGATATTGAAGCGGCTGATCGATTAGACGTAGGATGCTTTACGACGTCACGCCCCTCTCTCTCTCTTTCTCTCTCTCTCTCTCTCTCTCTCTCTCTCTCTCTCTCTTCATCCCCCTTTTCTCTGTACGCGCAAGCCAGTAAATATCTCCGGTAATTTTATTATTTGCCGCAAAATAGGAATGACTCGGCTTGTTCGATATTTCACCCTCCAATGCGTTTACCCCGTAATCGTATCGAATCACCCTGTCGAATCGTTTCCTCCTATCGACTTTATCTCAAGTGTACTATTTCTTTCTCCTTCTTTCGTTAACTTTCCTCCAAGGGAATAAGGATAATTACATTTTAAATACTATCCGTAAAATCGTTTTGCCTCGTTTCTTCTACCCTCCTTTTTTACGTCGACAAAACTTGCAAGCATGTACGATGATATTCCCCGTCGTTCTTAAAAATGACGTCGTCGAAAAATTATCATCAATCGTTCGTGTCAGAGAATCCTGCCCTCGATCAAAGAAGATGGTTCAAAGTGGGAGGAAACAACGTGATTACTATGAAAGATAGTCAGCCGCAAGAAATCGCACAAGTAAGAATAGAAGACAAAAGATGAAGACGAAGTTTACTACGCCGAGTCACTGTACCTAATATTTCCCCTCCCCCTTCCCCCTCTAACTCCTACGGAGTTTCATACATCCTTCTTCGGTCTCTTACTGCAAGCGAAAAGTCGCTTCACAGTTCGTAAAAGTGAACGCATATAAAAGTATGCACCTTGAATGCATAAGACCGAAAATAAAGTTCGCCTTTGGAATACTTCGTACTACTTTTCGTCTCTTTCTCTCTCTCCCCCTCTCTCTCTCTCTCTCTCTCTCTCTCTCTTTCTTTCGCTCTCTTTTCTTTTATAGCTCAGCTGACACAACATATATACGCGTATGGAATGTTTCATTTTAAACAATTCATAAAATAAGTGTAATGGAGTGCATGATAATTGTTTTGTAACGTAACGATATGAAAAAGCGTTCGAGTAACAAATAATTGTACATTGTAATATATGAAGCTTCCTTAGAAATACATTTTGGTCTTGAACATTTCTCTGTATATTGACAAGGATGGATATATTCTCAACAGCCAGGTTAAAGCGAAGAACCTCTCTAACACACGTATCCATTTAGATATATGTATGGGAAAACGCGTATCGAATTTCGACCATTCCTCCATTCATCGATCCGATCGTTTCTCCCTTTCGAAAGGTCGAAGACAATGATAGTAGTACTGCTATATATCTAGTCGCGAGTTGCTACAACGATTTTCACTGCTGTCAATCGACTTGTAAGATGTTCGAAAACGCGAGAAGGGGCATAAGTCTATCGAAAGCTGCAAGACAATTTCGTAGATCGAGAATTCCTATCTCTGTTTGTATCTCTCTCTCTCTCTCTCTCTCTCTCTCTCTCTCTCTCTCTCTCTCTCTCTCTCTTTCGCAAAGATTCGAAATTTTCTTACGAATGGGTGGGTACTCGATTTAGAAGATATTCCAAAGCATTTTCTAGCATATATGAAAGAAAGAGAAGGAGGGACGTAGTCGTTGTTCGATCGTCGTCGTTTCCACTTCGCGAATATGCAATATCCGCATGCGTACGCAAGATGCATATCTTTGAACGAGAGCGTAGTGTATGATCGAGAACGAAATCCTGGATAAGTATTATGTGATACATATTTATGAGCTGATCCCGGGAGTCATAAATGTCGCAACGATGTTGCTGCATCTTTTTTTCATTTTTTTTTTTTTTTTTCATTAAACTCGTCTTTCTAAAAAAAAAAAAAAAATACTAACAAACGATTCGGACTCGTCGACGTAACGATATCTTTTGTGTAAGGAAAAAAAATAGAAATAAAATAAAGAAATAAAAATAAAACTTCCATTAATTACCGTTCAAAGGGAAAGGATATAATATGTGTATTTTATTCCCTAGGCACCTGGGTTAAAAGGTGAAAAATGATGGAAGAAAAAGAAAGATGATCGAAATGCATTTTCGTGGGAACGGAGACAGCGTCCTTTTTCTACGTGGTTGTATAGTTGTATCCGTTTTCTTGAAGCCACAACGTCGTACACCAAGGAACCAATCGATCCTTCCATTCGTGCCGTCCATATTTCGCACAATGCACTTTGACTTTTATATATCGATGATATTACCGATTCGAAGAAAGCGTCGATGCATTTTGGGTTCTAAATCCATGCATAGTGGGTACAGAGTACGTACTTCGTCCATATATGAATGTCGAATTAAAAAAGAAAAAATGATCTACAATATGAATACTGGTAACGTGATAAAAGGTGATGAATGTCGAACGAATGGAATTGAAAGAAAGATAGTATACAATAAAGCAGATAAAATGGAGAGATAATATAACAAATAATATAACGAATATTATGTATTATACGTATGGTATAACTATAAAATATTTTCTTTTATGATTTTTGATGAAAAATGAACGAACGAAGAGTACCCTCCGGCGTTTCTCATTCGAGAATAAAATTGGAACTAAAAGTCAGAAGTAAGATCAAAACGAGGAGTAAAAAGTTAAAAGACCTTCCGTAGAAACTCGTGTATCGAATGAAATGAAAACTTTTATGAGCGCTCGCAAGCCTATGGGGAAACAGCAAATGTACCGATGAATATTAAATTATTATTCTGTATACGACGATTCCAAGTGGCACGGTCGCTTGTAGTGGACGATAACGGGAACTCGAACACACCCGACACTTCCGCCAGTCTCCATGAATAATTTGAATTTTTCTAGCGCCGTGGAAAACAACCACCTGTCAATTTAACGACCGATTGCTAAACCTTCCACGCTCCAGCGACGCGGACATCGAACCAACGAACAAAGATGTACCATGTCGTTCTATTTCTTCGATAGGATATTGAGAAAGAGAGCAGCAAGGAATATATGTATCGTACACGATGACGTACATTCTTTACAATAAAAAAAAAAAAAAAAAAAAAAAAAAAAAACAAGAAAAAAGTTAAAACGAAGAAGAATCTCGTATGATCTTGGACAAACACAAAATTGAAAAGAATGAAGTAGCAAGGACAGGGCGACTACACAACTGCAAGAGTATCGGATAAAATAGAGTACAAAGAAGATCAGAGAGATGACAGAGGGATGATATTCATTGAGGCGTGTCTAGGAAAGCTCTGGGGAGGTAAGGTAAACGTACGAAGGGTGGAAAGCAGAGGAGGGTGGAAAGAAGTATTCTGGATGGGGTGCTCCCTCTACGTAGCTTTCATCGATGATCTCCATGTCGTCATGGGCACGGCGACGTTTTCAGCATGGACTATGCCTGCTTGTCGACGCAACGAGAACGACCGCGACCTCTTGGGAAAATATTTATTCGATCGCTATGGAAGAAAATCTTGCTGGTTATGCCCAGTCCTATCTCTCCTTTTTATTCCATTTCGCATCCATAGATGTCACCCTTTAAAAATATCCACCTCTCTTGCCTCATCTCCCTTCTCGCACTCTCTCTCTCTCTCTCTCTCTCTCTCTCTCTCTCTTTCTCTCTCTCTCTCACTCCCCCTTTCTTCTCTCTTTCCTCCTCGTCGCAAGACACACACGGTCTTTTGCGAATTCACAAAAGGAATATCGAAGGACGAAGGTTGGCATTTTTCGAGCATCGATCGTACTAGAAATCGGATAGCTTCGAGAGGTTGGAAAGGGCCGTGGAACGAGGCAAACGAACTGCTTCGAAAATGCCGGCTTTCCAAGCGAATGTGGGCGAGAAAAGGGGGGACCTTTCAAGAGGGATCGAACGAGACTCGAACGACTCGCGGTTTTCGCAAAATAGAACGGAATACGGAAGAATATAGAAAATTGACGGTTAGCTAGATATACAGAGTGATTCCGCAAAACTCCCGTTACCGCCGTTCCTCTCTGAAGTCGAGAGTATTCCGAAGGGATGCCAAATGCATTGGGTACCTTCTATACGTACATGTATGGATCTCACGTGGTACTACTCGATAGTACGTATTATTCCTCGGAAGAGGCTCGCCTCTTTACGAGGAATAAGCTCTCGCGTCTATGCATCCCGCGTTTCTATTTAATGAAATATTCTCATCGATGATACATGCACAAACGTAAATGTATAAATGCGCGAAAAGCGATATTCGTCTATGCCACGAGGAAAAAAGAATCCTCTCTCTATCAACGAACTTACCACGATCTTTCAATTTTCTTTCATCTTCGAAAGCCGAACGACTTTATGAATTAACGAAGTATTTAATCACGGTGAGTACCGTGGAGTACTAGGAAGAGGAGAAAAGGAAGAGAAAAGAAAAAATTCGTTTTTAAAATGAGAAGAAAGAAGCAAGACATATTCCTCGATCTACGAAAAAAGGGAAAGAGGGAGAGAGGAGGAAGAGTATAAAGTAGCTAAGCTGCCAAAGTTACGAGCGTTTTTGGTTCCACCATTCTCGGATGCTGGCGTAATTTCGAAAAATATACGGTCCTGGGTACGACTTAGGAGAGTTTTCTCTATCTATCTCTTTCTTTCTTTTTCTTCCTTCCAACCCTCCTCCTCTTTCGGGTTACACTCCAACATCCTTTCGGTACTTCCGATACGAACTTTCGTTTCACGTACGCGCTCATCGCTTGAGAAGAGAAGTTGTAGGAAGAGGCAAAATAAATTGGCGAGCTCAGGCGACGTAGCTTCGGTCGATTTGATTTCGATCCTGGAATGGGGTAGAGTACTCCGGTCTCGCGTTAATTACCGGCAGTTTCGGCATTTCGCCGCTCTTTAAGTACTACCTAGAGATTAAAGTGGCCCGTCTATATATATATATATATATATATATATATATATATATATATATATATATATATATATATATATACCCATTCGACAGTGCCGAGAAAGGGAGAAAGAAAGAAATAAAGAGAGGAAGATACTCGTATCTTCCAGTTGTTTACTATTTATAGCAGATACTTGGGATTACTTACAGGTGCGTGCACTTATTGCTTGGCGAACCGCCGTCGGTGAATTCGAATCTGCGAACAGAGAAGAAAAGACGGATTTAAACGAACATAATCGATCGATATGTTAAATAGTACAAAATATCTTATCAGAACGTTCCGTTCGGGAAATTTCGAAAGAATTGTTAATACGGAAAATTGACTTTATTCGATTAAACCTAAAACTATGGAATTCCTATAATATTATAATTGATATTGCATATTGCTATATTTCAAAGGGAGGATATGTTCCTATCTCCTACCTCGATGTTAATGATATTACATTAATCTAAGAGAGATTCGCGACGGTAGAACAACTTTGTGTTTACGCTCGCTCGAACGAATCAACATTCGTGTGGTGAAATCTAATTAAAATGGAAGGTACGCGAGAAATCAAAAGCGACAATTTGGAATAATAACGAGTCAGTTAAATTTCGTCAAGCTTCCTTCCAACGCGATATCGTAAGCACATGCGTTACGTTAAAGTACGTGTACTTTATCTCGAACTTCGAATCTCTTGAAAGACGAAGAGAAATAAAAGAAACGAGATGGTACAGACTTTCTCAATGGGGAAATCCTTATGAAAATAGTCGTAGTATACGTACGAAAGGACCGACCGTACCTGAAATCCGCTCAACGGAAATCTTTCTCAGCTGGAATATTTAACGACCGAGTGAATTACGAGGGAGGAACCAACCGGTGAAGGTAGTGGTAATGATGGTAGTAGTTGCCAGCTATGGTAGCGGAGAAGGCAATGAAAATTGCAGAGAAAATCGTATCTTAAGCGGATGAAAATTTGAAAGTTCCTGGAGTCACTTAAAAAACACTTTAACGGAACAGGGAAACTCGCTCGATGAACACTTCAATAAATAAAAGAGCAACGCGTTGCTATTTCTCGGTATGCGAGATTGTGAAGAAGCTACGAAATAACAATGGATCTTTATCTTCGTACCGTGCCTTCGGTATAAATTATCGTCCTCGTTCGGTAACGATCCATTGGAGTAGACTTTGTAATTTCACTTTTATAAGAACCAATCGAAATAATCGTGATATATTTATCTTTCGGAAATGCTACCAAAGGTATTTAGAAATAATGCTTACGACGTAAATAGCAAAATGTAATCTAATAAGATACCAATTATTTAGCCTGAGAAGAAGAAGATGGCAGACTAGGCAACAAAGCAAGAAGTATGACGGCGGAAATGATACTTAAGTGGGAGTTCTCAGGTGAGTAGACATCCGACGAACGTGAAATTCATTTCGCTCATTCATTATAAATTTTAATACCGTTCGGAACGGAAATCCATCATAAATTAAATCCCTCCGGGAAGGGAGGGGCGGGGGGAGGGGGAGGTCGAACGGAATGTATATCGGTATGGTGGGTAGAAAAATTATATCGCTGTATACCACTTCCGATACGATGCCGCAGCCTCGGATAAAATTGCAAAACGGTCTGTCACGCTTGACAGATTTTTGCGAGTTACAGAAATACTCGCGATCGATGTATTCACCCGATCTATATTTAACGAAACGAGAACGCCATATACTCGCCGCTTTTACCACTCGCGTGGCCCTGGTGTACCCCCTAAGGGAAAGAAATTAAAAATTTGCCAAGCTTTTTCCTATTACTTTCATTCGGCAAATCGAAGAAGTAATTGGGAATCGTTTGGGCACGCGAACAACATCGACGGGAAAGTGATTTTTTCCTTTCCTTCTTTCTTTTTTTCTTTTCTTTTTTTTTTTTCTTTCTCCCCCTCCATAACCAATACTCGAGAATATTTGATCGACTACTTTCGAAATGTATCAAGCACTCTTTTTGTACTCTATCGGGATCATCGAAGAGATAAAGAGCTATCCATATTCTAATAAAGGAACGAATGTATTTAATTACCAGGTGGAATTGCAAATGTTCTGACATATCTCGTAAGTACTTGACGCTTATTACACCGCGAAACGTTCAAGGAAAATTCATTGAGCGAAGGAAATACCTTAAACCCTTCGGATCAAAGGGCGTCTCTCGAAAGATGGTAAGGGGAACGTGACGAGCGTAGAAACGTTAAAAAGCATTGGAAGAACAGTCTCTCTCTCTCTCTCTCTTTCTCTCTGTACCTCTCCCTACTTATATATATATATATATATATATATATATATCTCCATCTCCTTTCTGTGGTTGGTGCAACAGAAAATAACCGGAAATTCGTAGGTAGAACCGCTCGTAGGAACACTCGGTTTTGCCGTCTCCTCTTCGTCGGTTCACCGGTTATAACACCGGCTGGTAAAGGCACGTAACCTCCACGTGTTCACGCACTGTGACGTTCGCACACTCCACACGTCGTATATATCCCACAAGAGCATAAGAAGAGCGAAAGAAAGAGAGAGAAAGAGGGAGCAAAGGAAAAAAAAAAAATTAAAAGGTGGCACTATCCAGTTTTCCCGTCATTTTCTTCGCGATACCGCTCTCGCTTCTCTGCAGACTCTATGTATTTTGCCTCCCCCTTTAATTACACGCGTTACTTAGACTCGTTAATTAGCCCTGCGGACGGGAATTAGAAAAACGGAAAAGGTGGATGCGAGACATTGTAAGTGGGTACTTGTGCGTCGAGCGATAACCTTCTCTCTTCAACAAATTTTCCTTCTCTCTCTCTCTCTCTCTCTCTCTCTCTCTCTTTATTTTTTTTTTCCTTTCCTTCTTTTGACTCGGGACCAGAATATTTCGCTGACCCAGTTTCCTGAGACTAATTGGCGAGCCAATCCCGCTGATTCGATCCTTTAAACGTTTTTCTTTCTGTTTCCCCTCCCTTTTTCCCTTCAGCAGTTTCAGAAAATTATTAATACTCCTGTCAGACGGGACACTTTTTTGAAGAAGAAAATGTCGACGTAGGAACTACCGAAGATCTATTTTCGTTCGAAAAGAATAACTCGTCGATGGTAAAAAAAAAAGAAAAAGAAAGAAAACCAAACAATTTGAATATTCTATAACTCGTTCTGTTTGACACTTTTTCTCTCTCGACCCTTTACTCTCTTCTTTCGTATATTTGCCATAGAAAAATACTAATTAAGAGCGTACGCAAAAATAGTTTCTCTTCTTTCTGTCCTCTCTTTCTCTTTTTCTTCTTCAAATATACCAATGGCATACGATTAACAAGTTTCACGTTTCGCAGATCCATCGAGGAGATCGAACTCCTCGAGAGTTTAATTTCCGCTCTCGTGCTCCTTTGTGTGGAAAACGCGCGAGTATCGTCGAATCTAGACGAAGATTCTATCGGCAGCTCCTCAAACTCCTTCTCTCGCTTTTCTCAGACACTTGGATGCTTCAATAGCCTGACGGAAAGAGAAAAAGAAGCTCGCGTAAATCGATCGCGAAATTATGAAGTATAATATACCGAAGACGTCTTCAAGACCCTTTCTCCTCGTGCTTTTTTCTCAATCTCGGGGAAGCGACGTTTCTATGCGGGGATTCTACGGAAAAGGTAGATGACAGAGCACCGAAGGAGAACGAAGAAAAAAGATCCTTTTTCCTGAGCGTGAATGGTCGCTGTAGAATTCGCGCTTGGTGACTTTTATACGTGGACATTTCTAGGTCCGACCGTGTTTGTATTGGTACGACCTGAAAGGAACCAAGAGATAGACTAAGAGAAATGCTTTCTTCTATTTACATCAAAATTCTTTTCTCTCTTTTACTTTCTATATTCTTTTCCGAACTTACGTCAGTCTCAATTACCGATTTTTCCATCGTCGATAGTTTTCATTTATCTTGAAAACGCTGCTTTTCCAATATTTTATGTTCACATCGAGTGTATAGAAAAAGGAGAAAATTTTCAGAAACGACGCTACCGAAGCGTTCTGAACTTTGCCTAAAAGCGCTTAAAGAAAAGAAAAGAGAGAGAGCGAGAGAGCGAGAGAGAGAGAGAGAGAGAGAGAGAGAGAGAGAAAAGAAAACTATAAAAGAAATGCATAAAATCTAGACAACTCCGTTTCACCGTTCTCCTCTATTTTATCACGGGAACTTCGTTGCGTGTGACCTACTTTCTCATTATCACGAAACAGAGTCGGAGAAGGAGAGGAGAGAATAAGAGAAAGACCCGGGAAGAGAGATCGTAATAAACACAAAGCAAAAGACGATGGTCGCGGGCGCGCGCTCGCCCGCCCGTCCTTCTAATCTCGAAAGAATTTCCCTTTGTAATTCCATTGCGACTCCGCTCGGCGAATTCTAAACAAAAAGGACGAAAGGCATTTTATATCCTTCGTGCTTCCAGACAGGAGAATCCTTTCGGCGAGTAGCGCGATACTCCGAAATTACTCCCTGAGTTTTCGCTTGGAAATCTTTTCCCTCTTTCTCTCTCTCTCTCTCTCTCTCTCTCGCTCTCTCTCGACGGTACAAATTCGATTACACCGTATCTACGATATTGAACGATAACGGTTTAACTGAAAAATATTGGTCTTCTTGCCGAATCAATTTTTGCGGTTATTTGCGTATCTCAAATTTATTTTTACAAACTCGACGAGTAGCCGAAAAAAAGAAAAAAGAACACCAGGCTGATAATCCACGCCGTCATAAAGCTGATCGATATACCGTTAGTCGACGAAGTGTTGATAGAAAATGATGCAGCGATTACAAATCCATCGTACGTGTCGTAAATCACGGAATTTGACCTAACGAATACGTTTATACGAGATTAATAATTCACGCATCGTGTCGATAAATTCACAAGATAAGGAATCTAAGAGGGGAATGGGTAAAAAGGACACGAAAATTCACTATGAAATTTCTAAAGGGTAGAAACGCTGAGATTTTGCTCTATATCATGGACCTCTCGAGGCTTGGAAAAAGTTTACCACCCATCGCTAAGGAAATATATATAGCACCCCATAGTGCCGCGTGTTATGCTAGCTTCCTCGCTAAGGGAATCCTGGGGCATTCGCGAACCACTATCTCGCGGTGCATATAACTACTCGTTATATCGTGCGAGTTACTGCGATAAAATATAGGAAGTCGCGTTATAATATCAGCGGGAACTCCGTCGTTCTTGCTGGTGTCGCTTGAATTTACCCTTTCCTCGAGATTGCGAGAAAAGACTCGCCTAAGCGCGATCCTGTGTAGATATACCGTTGAATGTGCACGGAAATAGTACACCGTGAATATATGAAATGCTTCGAGTTTACGACGAATGTCATTTAAACATACTCTACGAGTATTTCCTGTCATAACAGTGAAAACGAATAGTTACCTCATATCGATCTCTATTTTCTATTCTTCATTTAAATTTTAAGTATAAACTTAAACCGGCCTTTCAAGTCCACGCTTACGAGGACACGCGTTGAAATACCGTATTAATTATCGCCCGACGGAGCAGCGAGCGTTGCAATCAGCGATCTCCTGACGCTTATTTGTCCTAGAAACTTTTTCATTACTTCATCGTAAAACGAGGCCCTTCTTCTTGAACGCTTCCTTACGTATACTCTCGATATAGACCTTACATAAGAATCGCCTTATCTCACGGTAAAAATAACAGTAATACAATATCTGTCGCAAAGAAATTTCTCGGCTCTTTTCAGAACGACACACACGAGATGGGCTCATCGATATGCCGTACCAACGAATTGCCCAATGAGTATTCCGGATATACCGAGAGTGGGCTACAGGTAAAGAGAAGAGGGAATTGGAGTGGATTTATCGTTGGAGATCTCAACGCGAAATCACCGACATTTATATCATGGCCCAAGCGCACCACGAATTCGGCCTTTTCTCGAGGGGGTGTCTTCGGCAATAACGAGACAATTATTAATCTCTGCGTGCGATAAACGTAATAATTGAAGAGCCTCCGAGCAGCCTGGTCGACATTAATTGTTATTGCTGATGCCATTAATTCTCAGTGAGAGGAATCCAACGCTATTAACTGTACGTACGACGAGTTACTATAGATGCACGTACAAATTTATGTATATGTATACACACACACACACACACACACACATATATATATATATATATATATATATATAAATATATAGATGCATATATGTGATAAATTCATGTGTATCAAAAGTAATAATATTCCATGCGTGCGATTTGTGAACGAATCGTTTATACTTTTCCCCACCAACCAGCCTTTGTTCGGTATGCCGTAATACATTTGCTTATTAATTCTCGATCTCCGTTATTCCGCCAACCCCGTTGTGTTTTCTGAGCCATAATGCCGGATAAATTCATTATGACAGGTAATTAGCCTCTCTCACCACCCCTTTCCACTTTCTATAGTCCACCCCTTGGTTTACTCTCCTCCGACGTTAAATGTCGCCGTTTTTATCGTGAAGATGAAATATATTCAGCTCTTTCGACACGAAAGACCGCCACTAATTTATTCGCCGTACCTTCCGTTCGAAATTATCACCCTCCTCGATATAATCCCTCGGAACGTAGTATATCGAAACGCGATAATGCTTATTAATCTCTTGCCGTATGCAAGTAGTATAGTATGGACAAGGCAAACGCTATTCTCAAACTCTCAACCATTTTTCTCTAAAAATATTCTCACCGGTGTATATAAATACCGAAAACACATTTGTTCGTTCGTCACGATATTCTCTCATATATTATACTTAATACGGAAAACAAAATGTATATTCGAATTCTGGTATCGTTATTAATAGCACGTTTTATTAACTATAGGGGATCGTATTAATAAATTTACCTTTGTGTCCGAACAAACTGACGATATAGAAAAAATGGTTTTTCTCACGGCACGGCAATCAATTCATAAAATTATCGATATTCATCGAGAAACAATCAGCGATCGAGAATTGAACTCTTCGAAAATAAGCGAATTAATAATTCGAAGTAAAATATTCGATTACAAAACCGAAAGAATAAAGATAGGATTTATTGATCGATTGCGATCGCTCGTGGAATGAAGACAAATGCGAGTCAATGTGATTATACTTCCTGCAGTTCTACAAGTACCTCGTTCTCGTACCCACCCTCTTACTCATACAGCGTGTCTTTCTAACCCTCTCTATAGACCATTCCGCAATCAGTTATTGTACCTTTAAACAGCGGTGCGTGGATACACATCGTGTCCCCGTGTCAGCCACGTAATTGCAAGTACGACGCAAAAGCGAACACATTCATAAAAAAAAAACATAGAAATGCATACACTCACGTTTAGTCAATGATAGTCGTCGCACTAATTATGAGAACGAGGTGGATGAATAAGACAAAGGCAGACGACGATGAGGGAAAAAAGGACGAAGCGGAAAGATCCTCGGGATATGTACTCCTTTAGTTTATATACGTGTGCCTATGCGTGTGCACAATGTGCAACACGCGATTCCCACTGGTACATCGCGCGCCATTGTGAATTCTCACAGTAGTCAAGAGTGCATTCACTTGGTGGCTCAAGAAGTCGTCGACCGTAATATCTCGTGCAACGAAGAATATCCTCTTGGACACTTTCGATCGCGCTTACTCTTCGGTGACTCGTATCACCCCGAACACCGTTCTCCTTCGTAAGAGCCGTTTACCTCAACGTAGATATCAATGACCTTGATCAAAATTAAAAATTATCAAGTAGGACTGCTTTGTCGTCGATCGAAGAAAAGATCGCGTTTTGTATTTACGCTGATACCCTTGATATACGACTGACGTGTTCGTTCTATACGATGAAAAGGCACGCTTAATCAATTCGACCGATAATAACAAAAATGATCGAACGTGTAAAAGGAGTACTCAAGATCTCGGCGACCTACCAAAGTGATTCGAAGGTTATCTGTCAAAACAATTGTTGCTCACCGAGAGAATAACGATCTCTAATTGCGCGTAAAAATTATTTATTAACCACGTATCTCTTCAACTCTTTGCCAAGTAACTCCAAATATACCACATTTGTAAACGCCCAAAGAAAAATATATACCATATACAGCAAACATTCTAAAGCCTCCATCTATGATCATAGCGAAAGCTTTTACGGCCTATACTCTGCTCGGGTAATGGCACCATTTGTATGTAGAAGCCGGCGTTTTCGCTCTTGGCACGTCTGCTACTGCAGGACGAAAGGAATATGTGCACCTGCTGAAGCGAATCTTCAGAAAGCTAGAGAGAAAGAAAAAGAGAGAGAGAGAGAGAGAGAGACCCTCCTAGATATCGACCTTTTCCCTCTCGATATACGATAGCCTCCGAATCCCTGGACACAATTGTACGGAGGATAACGACCTCTATAAAGTACGGAGAAGAGTTCCGAGAGAGAAGCAACCTCTTTGCTTTAAAAACGATGATCTCTATTGTGAATAGAAAGGGTATATACAAGACGAACATAATATATCCTTAAAATGTTATATAATACGTTGTGCTAGAAATACGATTAAATAAAAAAAAAAACTTAGAAATTCTTTGGACAGTTGGATTCGAGACATTTGTAGATCTCTAAAGAGAAACGTCGTCTATTGGTCCTTCGGATAGATATACAGTGAGATATAGCAACGGCAGGACCCTCCGATGCATTAACTGCAGCTGTCGTAACATTTCTGGACAAGACGGAGCAAAGCCATGTCGCTACATTATGCACATGTGGGTCGAGCGATGGATCGCGTCGATTTCAACAGTCATGATAATGCTAAATTCGAGCCGATCTCAATGCCAGTAACACAGCTTGGTAGCGAAATGGTGAGATGGATGACTAAACCACGTCTTGGAGGGACGCACTTACAATCGTCGATAACTGAGAACAAAATGTCTAATCATCCATAACATCGGCTAATTATTATTGATCGCAGTTTACCTACTTTCTGGTTTGCTATACAAACGATTATAACGGATTCTAATGGTAGAGATTAAAGATATAATACGTATTACGACGATATTAGTGGTATAATCGGAAACTAAATAAACATTACTGTCACCGTAAGTAAGATTATTAACAATATCGAAAATATATATATAAAATAAAAATATATATATATATAAAGATACAATAAACATAATACTAAAAAAATATACAATATATAGATATATGTGTGTGCGTGTGTACATATAATAAAATAATACCATTATTGATACAAATATTACGGCACGATGTGACTGAACTCGAACGATCTTTTCCCATGACAAAGGAAAGTTCCTTATATATCAATCCCCGCAGAAACGTATAAATGTTTGAACGATCTGGCAAAACCGTCTTTACACGACGACGTCCCAAGTTCGACTGCCTTCTCGTAGTTATCTATTGTTTGTTTTTATTCTCATACGTTCGATGTAAGTAAACGCGCTTGCTCGCAGAGTGAAGGAAGGTCATCTAATCAATTTGGAGAATAATAAACATTGTTTTTCAATTCACTGCATAGAAAATCAATAATGTAACGTGAATATAGTAACGTGATCACATGGTAACGATCATTTGGTTAATACAAACGACGTCTTTCGATATTTCTAATTATCGGCGAGATAAGACTTCATCAAGCATCCTAATGACGCCTCATTAGCTAATCGGAAATGTATCTCCAGCTACCAAGAAACACGGTTGCCTTCCGGCTAATTCGTTGAATGTAGCTCACGTCAAATTACTTCATCAGTGACATTTCCGATGGGAGCAAACCGCCATCGGTATCGGTGCATATATGCATACGTATATCGATTCATTGATGATAACTATTGGAAATGTCATTTAACCATGATCCATGCGCATTACGCGACATACATTTTTTAGACAGTACAAAATAAATAAAAGCCCAAAAATTCGGCTCTCTAGTTTCCCCGGATAAACTTTAATCGTGATAAAATGTACGTAAAATTTCCGCGTTATAAAAAAGTTTTCCTTTTCTTCTTATTTTTTTTTTTTTTTTCTTTTAACTTTAAACGAGGTAAAGATACGAAACGACGGTCTTTCATTGTTTCCCTTAAAAATTTTAAATATATAATTAAAGTTCTATCATTACGGGAGTCTAATCGTAACCGAGCTGGTCATTAACGTAGGTACTTGCGCTATTGTTCCGCTCATTTTGCGAATTCTACGATTACCTTTCGTTTCAGCGAGACGTTAATTGAATTCGCGGATATCACGAAACGTTTACTTTTAAAGAGCGTCATCTGGCGAAGCCGGTTCAGGAATGAAGGATGCTGGAAGTGCTCTGGACCGCGGTGATACTTGACGACCTTCATCGAAGTGAGATAGATAGCGGATCTATCGAAGTACTCGTGCGACTATCCTGGACTATCGTCCTGGTGGATGGGACGGAGTTAGTAACTAAATGAGTTTCTCACTAACAAACCCACTGGTTCGAAACGATGTCGCAGACAGTCGGTGCAGAAAAGGGTGAAGAGAATCGAGTGGAGTCGATCTGAGATGAAGTGAAGTGAGCAATGACCAAGAGACTACGTTGGTATTATTTGAAATTACTTACATTATGTGATACGACGAAAACGAAAATAGGAAAAAATGTCGAATAAGAATTTAAATAGAGTTTATCGAATTAAGCTCAATGAAGTATTCTAATTGAACGTAATACTTTTTAATTAATTTCTTTTAACCCACGAAAATATCGATAGTTTTTAAAAATATTCTCTATAGTGAACAAAATTCAAGAGTTTTCGTTTGAATTAGTTATCACCCATTATCTGTCATTTATCTTATAGGAGGATTAAGCTCTCTCTCTCTCTCTCTCTCTCTCTCTCTCTCTCTCTCTGTCTGTCTCTCTCTCTCTCTCTCTCTCTCTCTCCCCCAGTGAGAGAACGTACTGACATGAAAAATGCATCACCTTTTCTCCGTCTGCAACGGAGTTCTAGAAAATAAATTTACAAGTAAAGTTTACGCCCTTCATCGATCTTACCAAACAATAATTCAGGATATAGCGAATAAATCGAATACGTGATGACACGTACATCGTCAAACGGAACAAAGAATAGCACCCAAGAGCATGAAATCTTGCACCGTTGTCATTATTATTCAATGAAAATAAAGTGCATATTCAAATCCCCCGATAACGTTAGAAAAGGAATGCGAATCCGGGATTCGGGGAAAGTTTGATTTTCTTTCCGGCAACTCGATTATGGAAAAGCAAAAATTCCCAAAAGGATCGGGTCATGACTTTGCTAGCTAGAAGACGATCGACTTTTCGCGCTTTTCTAACCATAGCAATACCCTGTGGGATAGAACGACAGAGAGATCGGCTGGTTGCATTAATGTTATCGAGATTCTCGTATGAGGGTGGAAGGAGAGAGCGCAAACATCGTAGGAACGTCGTGGGTAGATATTCAAGAAGCGAGCTTACGGTGGGAAGATAGAAAGAAGGGGTAAGTAGAAGTAGGGTTGGCGATGGGGGTAGAAATCGTAGAGGGGCTGGAAACGAAGATGGTTAGTCGCTTTTCTCGTATTCTCGAAAGGATAGGTACTTTCACTCGAGAGGCAAGAGAGGTTGTGGGAGAGAAAGGGAGAAAAGGAGAGGAGGAGAAAGACGAAGAAGGTTGCAGAAGAAGAAGAAGGAAGGGTGGAATCGAGCACTCGACAACTTGTGGATCGTTTCATTATCTTGGAGTGGTACTAGCGCGCAACTTCTAAAGTTTGCCGCACAGAGTCAGGCCATCCAGCAGAGCAGAATAATCATATTACCGGGACCCACCCTTTGGCAGCCACCCTCTTGACACGAACCCTAGCCTAGGTACCACCGCGAAATTCCTTCCCGCCATCTCTATTATCATCGGTGTAAATGCCTGCTTGTTTAAATGCCAGACGCACCTACGATACTCGTGAGAATACCTGCGATAACATCCGATTATTAATCGAGAAGCTTTGAACGCATACCACTATCCTGTTTGATCTATACTCCATAAGAACAGCGGTTGAATGTTTGTAACCACGTATAAGCAATGAGACCTTAATGCTCAACGTATTTGTAATATCCTTTAGTTACTAAAGGCTTGAAGTTTAAAGTTAATACTCGCGAAGGTTCGCAATTTTTTTCAGTGTATCGTAAAAATTGAAAAGGTCAATGAAACTATGAACGATCGTTCTCTTTATACTTTACGAATCATAACCACTTTTATAGTGTAATCATTTCAATAAGTACTAACTTTTCCAACGTTAATTTTGTGCAAAGAGTCCCAGCAAATTTGTTGTGCACTTAAAAACGGCTATGATGTAATATAGTAATGGATGCGACTATGTCGACTTTTCAAGTATTTGAGCCTTGAGAGAGTAACTCTGAAATCTTGGAAATATAAGATAAACACTCACATTTTTAGCCGAAAAAATTTCTATTCGGAACTCCGATATTATATATTTAACGTGGGAACGAAATTCTCTCGAATTTCCTCTGTCCCTTCTTTTTCTCCTTTTTTTTTTTTAGACACAGAAAAAAGCGTTTGCTCGTTATAACTTTTGATAGAAATGGAATTTTTCCAATCTGTTTCAAGTTCTACACGAACCATGACATTGATGGAAATGTCGCCTAAAATTTTAGATTGATTGCCTAAAAAAAAATTGCAAAAATGTCGTCTCCACTTTATTATAAATACTCTAATATAAAGAAAGAAAAAAAAAATTTAACGAAACGTTCGAACCGATTCTTTTGAAATATTACAGAAAACTTTCGTTGAACGTGAAAACGCGTTGTTTCTAACTTGAAACATATTTTATTCTAAACGATCGTACCATAAAAGCGCAACGAGTAGATCGAGCGTAGCTATTATGCAAGATTACCAACACGAACGCGTGATAATCATTGTAATGATGGGGGCTTAAAGAGGGGTCAGTTGCTGGAGGCGATTGAGCTAGTTACGACCATCGAATATTCGAGTGGTCGTCTGTCGAAGGAAAAGTTTCATTTCTCACAAATACGAAACTCCATTAAAGTTGATAACGTCAAAGCCAAGATCGCCGCCCCTTTTCTCTTTCCCCCCTTTTCTTAATTACTTAATTGCTCTGAACACAAAATGATTCAAGAGGATGCTATCAAAACATTTGAAAAGGCTCCGCAAGAAAAGGGATTAGATACGGTATTCTTTCGTGCTCTAAAAGGTTGGTATTTTCTTTTGCCGTACTTATACTGCTTGTTTGTTTCACTCCGTTCTTTTTACAAATAAGAAAACAACGGAGAACTCTAAAGTCATATCGCGCTAACTCGCTTTTAAGATAGATAAAACGTCAAATTATAGTAGATTATATTTGGTGTCGTGTACGATCTCCAAAAAGAAAAAAAAAAAGAAAAAGAAAAAAAAACGTGAAAAAAAAATTACGGAAAAAGAAAGAAAAAAAAGGAAGGTAGGGGAAAAAAATAGGGACGTCCCAGAGGTAAATAAAACTTTGATAAAAGACTCTCGGCGGATGTTGAAGAAGTAAAAGGAGGATGCCACGCGTCTTTCCTTCTTTTCCTACGCGGTTACCATCAATTAGCTTCAGCGAAAAGTTTCAGCCGTCTAGGAGGTGAGCGTCAAAAAGATAGGAGGTTCGAGGGAGGAGTTGGAAGGTGGAGTTTCGAAGCGATCTTGGTGAACGAGAAGGAGGAAAAAGAAGGAGTAAACCAGTGAGATCGCCCGCGGGAAAGAGACGAATAGAAAAAGAAGTGAAGCACAGACAAGACGATGAGGAAGCGATACGAGAGATCGTGAAAGAAAGGAGATAAGCTGTTGGAATGGAAGGGAAAAAAGAAGGAGAAGGAAAAGGAGAAGAAGAAGAGAAACCAGAATAGAGAGCAAGCGAAGCGAACGAACGGTAATTAAATTTGCAACTGTTAATCAAGTTCGAGCGGATCGATGCGAGAACCGCAGAGGCCGCAAAAGAGCACCGCCCGATGGGAGGATCGATGTCCTCGTGAGCGGAATGCGAAGAGGGGAGGGGGGCAAAGAGACGTGATAGGTGGAAGAGAGGAAAGCTGCCGGACGGTCAATAAAATTGGCCAAATAAACCTACGTTCTACTCGGAGGAAGCGGTACTTGAAACTTCTCATTGGGAATGACCGTGACAATGACTGAGAAAGTGGGAGAATGAAATAGAGAAAGGGTACTCTTGTTCTTCGTCCCCATAATAGCGTTCTTCCTGCACTTCCATTGGCCTAATCGCTCGAATCGTTCCTTAGATCAGCCGCTTAGCAAACGTTCCTCCTCGTGTAAGCCCTTAACGAATGGGGGCTTCCTCCTTGGCTTTCGGACCAGAGAGAGAACCGGAAGTTGAAATCACGAAGACGCGTCAGTGACAAACGATCATTTTCCTCGTGAGAATGATACCACGATTTGATGACTTCATCGCTCATCTGACGCGGAGCAATGAAGAATTATCACGCGATGCGGAATAATTCTCCGAGTTAAGCGAGACAAGAGATTTATCTTTGTTAAGTGAGGTTCCGTCTTCTTCTTCTTCTTCTTCTTCTTCTTCTTCTTCTCTTTAGTTCCGATATATAAGTTCGTAGTAGTCCAGAGAAAGTTTATAAGTTTCATTAAGAAGAAAGTCTCCGGTTTCGTATAATTACTTGGAGGCCAACTATTCTGCTTCTATGTTTTTTTTTTTCTTTTTTCTTTTTTTTTTTTTTTTTTTTTTTTTTACTATAAATTCGATATAAATATACCGACATTCAATTAGGCTAACGCACAGTCTTACGTACGTCATAAAGTCTTAGGAAACCTTATGAGATTACGATACCCTTTAACTTCCTCTGTCTTGAGACGGATAGTATGACCGAAGTCTACCGCATGCAAGCTGTAAAATATATCGTTACATGCAAACTTAGCTAGCTGTCTTGGAAATTTCAAACAGCGATCCCTTTTCAAGCGCACACAGGATCGCCCTCTCATAGACAGATGGAAAACTATCGAGCTAAGGAGTTTGCTCAATTAAATGAGCATTAAATCACGATTCGTCGTCTTCCGAAGCTCGCAGTTTTGCTGTGCTTCAAACCGCCATTAGGAACATTTTTACATCGATTCGCACATTGGATATGGCTTTGGTGTTGGTGTCGGTGGTGGTGTCGGTGGTGATGGTGGTGGTGGTGGTGGTAGTGGTGGTGGCGACGGTGGATAGAACTGGCAACCATCGAAGAGAGGAGAAACAAAAAAATCGCCAAATGGAAGCGGCAGAATCCAGGATAACATCTCGACGGTAACGAATGGCTCGTCGATTCGCCCTCTTACCCGTGTCTCGTATATATTGCCGCACATACCGGGTGATTCGTTTGCAACCTCCGCGTTCTCTGCAGGAACAAAACGAATGGAAGATATACCAGAGCTCTTTGCGGTCTGAAAAAAAAAAAAAGAAAACAAAAAAAAGACAAAACTGCATCGAGCACAGGATCGCTTTAATAACTTCGCGTAATTGAACGACGCGATGTTGGAGAGATGATACTCGGATTCCTCGATATCCTGGGTGATTTCGCAAGATAAAAAAAAAAAAAAAAAAAAAAGAAAAAAAGAAATCCATTACCAACGCAAAGCACATGTTGTACCTGCGAAGAAAGAGATAAAACGTTTTAAAAATCCAAGAAAGAATAAGACTTCTATTTGCATTCGTGAGGATTTTAAAACCGCCGGAGGGGGAGAGGAGGGGAGACCGAAACCTCATCGGTTTCAAGTTCGTCTCGTGTTGCGGTTTAATGAAAAACGCGTTCCTCGCTTTCTCACCTCTCTCTCTATCTCTTTCTCTCTCTCTCTCTCTCTCTCTCTCTCTCTCTCTCTCTCTCTCTTTCTCTCTTCTTTTATTTCTTCTTTCTATCTTCCTAACCGAGAAAATCCTGCGCGTTCATACCCGACGACGACACTTTTATCGGCGTTTTCTCCTTCGTCTTTTATCATCAAAAGAAGAGCCAAAGAATCCTACGATCCTGTCTTGGCTTAATCCGCCATCCCTATCCAATATCCCATCCTTCAGCTAGTAGAAAACTCGTATTTCTTTTAACTGAAAAGAGGACCGACGATCATTAGAACGAACTTTAATGACAAAGTGGGAGGAAGATTGTCATAAATTGGAGAATCGCAGCAGCTTTGGGAGATGGCTTTTTATGTCCGATCGTCGCACATTTCTTACTACTCGTCCTTTTATATTTCCTTCTATCTCTTTCTTTTTCTTTCGCTTTTGGTCCATCTATCGTAGCTTTTACGAGAGAAAACACCCTCGTTGAAAACGTGCCTAACGAACGGAAACGAGCTCAACCGAGCGATTCGAGAACACGTCGTTTCGTTTCTCGCGGCCACTTTCACGAACCAACCAACGGCCACAGGGAATAGTCGAACATGTTCTCTCACCTTTACCCACGATCCTTTTCGAACGACGAGAGTAATCGTTCTCGATCATCGTCGTTAAGATCGTTCGAGACTATCAAGTTTACTTCCCTTTAGGTTTTTATTATTCTCTTCGTACGATTCCTCACGTTGTTTCCTTTTGTTAAGTCAAGTAACACGTATTCTTTCAAAACGACTGAAAAAATTATTTAGGATAAGAAGTATCCAGAAATATAACCGATGATATATAAAAATCATAATTAAATTCGCTATCGTACTATGATACCAATGATCCCGACAACCATAATTTTCAATTGCAAGAAGTACCTGTACTCGCTAAGAAAGTGAGATGAAACGTCATAGGCATTAACGATTTCTCTAAACGCGTTGCTTATTTAAAAAGAAATTGTTAATGACTGATCATTGTCCCTTCTAAATATATCGTGCAACATCCACCGATTAATTATCGCGATGATTAAAACGAGCCGTGCTAAAGTCAAAAGTGATTTAGCCCACGAAACTCTTACAACGCATAACGCCAGATACGTATTTAATTTACATTAGTACACAATGTTCGATAGCTATTAATCAACGGACAGTAGCCCGATATCGAAAATGCATCGTTCGTTGAGATCATATTCCATTAATGACGAAGCTATTACTTAATGACTCGTTATTATAAAACGCGAAAATAACAATGATACGGATCGATCCCGTAAAATTAGACATTCGTATGAAATTATTATTCGATACTCGAGTTTTCGTCGTATTTTATTTCGATATTTATATTATACCAAATGATATGTCCTCGTTAATCACGAACGATCACATTCATCGCACACAATTTTTCCGCTCGGTCTTTATACCCATCCTCCTCCCCACCACCTTTCCAAGCCGCGAAACGTACCGCGACGGAACGCGTTCGAGCGTGGGTTTAACCGGAGTACACATTACGCACACGTGAATTCGGAAAACGGGGATGGGGTTTAAGCGCAAAGGGGGCAACGGGATGGGCAGGGGAGAACGACGAACGATGTACCACTACGTCCGCAAACGGACTAAATATTTGCGCTGCATTAATTGCAACGAGCTGCACCGATACTTGTGCTAATTGATATTTACAGAACGGCCAGCGGTAATTTCATCGACGTTCCGCTAATGAAAATATGACGCGACTATTCGGTGCCCCTATAACGGCTGACAAATTGAGGGTTGAAATCTTCAAGATCAAACGAACGTTCTTCGAAAATATTAAAGAAACTATATTTACATAAATGATTTTGGCCTAAAGGTCAAGTATAATCGCAGAATGAAAAGGGACCCTCACGTTCGGTAGTTAAACTTTAACGATATTTCGTGAGTAACACGTTAGTGTTAGTGTAAGTGCATTTGAACGTACACGGCGCATATATAATGCATGTCCCACGTTATGCTCATGTAATATGCAACGAAACACGAAAGTTACGGTCGGTGATCGTTTACCCATGCTAATTCATGCTATCGCATTGAAAGATATTTTTTGGAAAGCGCTGTAACAGGAATATAATTGCGATTTTTAATTTTCCCTTGAATTTCGTAATATAGGATATGAGACCAAGGAATATTTCCAAGTAAATTGGTGATATTCGTCGGATGGTGGGCTCATTTATGGCTTATTGGCAAACGAAAGTAGACCAAAGATCTTTCTACAGGATCGAATAGAGTTTTAACAGGACGCACGATTGCGAAGCTAGTCTTTTATATTCAAAAAAAAAAAAAAAGCTTTCGGCTATCGAAGTCGATATCTCAAAATTCAGGAATCACCATTGGCACTGGTCGACATAGTAGTTGGTTGAAATAAAAACTTTTTTCTTTACGAGGAAAAAGGAGGAGAACCATAGAACAACTGATATTTGAATATTGAATCTTATCTTAAATGAAGCTAGTAAAAAATATTAAACAACACGTCATTTTACAAAGTACACGCGTATAACTAAGGACCAACGAAGAAGAGAGAGAGAGAGAGAGAGAGAGAGAGAGAGAGAAAAGATTCGTTCTATATACGTGATACAGAACTGCACGAAACACCGATTGGCCATTACTTAGGGCACTACGTTCGCGCCGTTCGCAGCTGCGCCTCGGATAATGCAGGTACAGGTGCATCGAGGCCTCCAACACGGTCCCAACGGTGGGTATATAAATTTATAGCAGTTAGTATCACGAGCTCCCTCCCTCTCAGGTAAATAAAAAAAGAAAAAAAGATAAATAAAGAGACTTCCTAGAAATCCATATCGTATCTTAAAAGAAGCGAACGCGCCTTTCTCTGCGTCATTCGTACCATTTAAATAGATAATTGCGGCGTCCTTATTATACGAGAAGGCGACTACCTGATTACAAGGTCGTACCGTCCAGATATCGCGTTCCCCCTTCGTGACACATATGCAACGATGTCATGTAATTACCGGCTACTATTAGATATGTCTTAGTTATGACAGCGGCTCGATACAAAGGACGATGATAATTTATATCTCTAGATATGATCTAATTACTTGTGATATTTACACACGCGTACATGTATAAGATTATCTTCGTTTTCTTCTTCGATATAATTTTTTTTTTTTCCGTCTAACGTTACAATAAATTTCGGATCGTTGTACAATTTCTGGATAAAAATTACTATGATATTAATATAATTTAGATAAAAATTTATTAGCTATCGTTCGTCTCATTTAATTTAATAATTATATAATCGAACAAAAATCCATCAATCCAAAATACGTTTAGGTAAATGTACGGTAAACGATCGAAAATTATTGAAGGTAGAAATTGTTGTCCGTTGTCGGACGATTGCCGGATAAATAAGACGTATCGTTCGAACGGACTCATAGCATGTGATTTACGAGTCAAGCGGGTATTCGAAGAATAATCCTCTTGATAGAGGGGGAAACTTCAAAATTGCTTCTTTAACTGGAGGTATCAGACTCCGCGATAAATTAAGCCAAAGGCTACACGCTTTGAGTTTGTACGAATACTCGCCGCTATATAGATATCTTCCTTCTATCCCTCTCTCTCTCTCTCTCTCTCTCTCTCTCTCTCTCTCGCGGGAGACATAAGTTTCAACGGAACAACATCTACCATTGCGTAGCGATAATGGTTATCTGCATGAGCTACCGTGATTCATGTACCATCGGAATAACGTGCCAATCGGCCAAAACAAAAGAACGAAGCTATTAATCAGTATAGTCCGAACGTGTTGCAGAAAATCAAATATCGATGAATAAACAATTCGATGTCAAACTCCATAATTCCATTCGTTCAACTAAAGAACGCAGAAGCATTTCTTATTACGATGAAAAATAGAATATACTTTGTTTCTCTCTCTCTCTTTTTCTGCCGTTTCAAAGAGGATACAACACGCGTAACGTAAGTTCACAATGTCCAGAAGCGAACTATGCAGAGCATAATAGATATTCGTGGCTGTGCTTCGTGGACACTGGTTCACCTTGGACGTGTCTCGACTCTTGGCCGACTCGTGCAAGTAGCGTTGAAGTGCCGCCGCTTCGCTCATCTCTTCTAACGAGAAGGAAGGCACCGTAGCTCGGCTAGAATACTGAGATGGTCCACGAGTACCGGTACTTCTTAGGTATTCTCTAACGCGACGCTGTTTCGATAAAGCTTTTCGTCGATTCGATTTGAAGTTGATCCGATATCGAGCTAATCGAAAAACTAAAGTTAATTAATTATTACCTACTCGATCGCAAAGCGCGCCTATTTTTTCTCTAACTTTTTCAAATCTTTTTCTTCGTCGAATTTTTAAACCTTCCATCGTACCACGAATACATCGAGTGCGATCGGATTTCCAAACCCGACGACAACGCCGAGTTATCGTCGGAAGAACGACGGAAATCCAATGCGCCGAATCGCGAAGCGATAAACCCAGTATACACCTACTACCCCTTTCTACCTTCCGCGTGCCTTTCGATGTTGTACATAGGAGAGGTAAAAAGGGAAAAAAAAATAATCATGATTCTAAAAAGAATGACGCAAGCGCGATAAACGTGCAACGAATGAAAACTCGTTCCAGAACTGCGAGGTATGGCAGAACTACGTTTCTGTACGAACTGCTACAAAATTGACAAAATTACAAAGAAAAAAGGGGTACAAATATATACATATTTTGTTTTTTTTTTTTTCCAATTAAAAATGCAGAAAATATTTTACTTCTTTTGGCGTTATAAAAGTTTTCTCGTTGCCTTATTTGGAACGGTCAATTATTAATATTTATTAACTGGACATAATGATAACGAAAAATTTGTTGAAGAAGTATTTATTTTTTTCTTGTTTTATCCATTGTGCAGTGTACGTTGGAAGACGAATCGTTGGAATTTTCAACCCCTTCGAGGGCCGTGCCACGAACAATGGCCCACCGTCAAACTTATTCCGACGACTTTCTCCGGCGCAAAAGTCGTGCATTGTCTTCAAAGAAAACCCGTTTGAAAAAGGGCCGTACGTACCGAATTGGCTAAGAGGATTCGTGTCTCATAATTATTTCAAAAGAGATATACATATGTATCCGTTTAACTCGAAATCGCAAGGTTAAAACATCTCCAACATTTCAACAGTTAGGATATTACAAAAGTATCGGCCAAAACGATTACGAAAGAAAAACAAGATCGATAAATAACCAGACTCGATTCCCAAAAAAAAAAACTTTCGAACGGTATGATCTCTTTTTACAACGTTGTGAAGCGACCGGTAGAACGTCAGGTGGTAACTAAAACTAACCCCCCACCGTCCCTTTTAATACAGTAGAGACCGCTTTAAAAAAAAAAAATCAAAATATCTTCGGGTAATCTTTGAGTACCTTCAAGTATTTTCGGCTATCCTCGGTTATCTTCAGGTATCTTCGGATATCTTCGACAATTTTCGTGTATCTTTTGAATATCTTTCGGGTATCTTCGGCCGACTTTCCCGTTCGCTCATTACAAGCGTAACCCAATAGATGTTGCTGTCAAGACTTCAGAATAATTATTTTACTACGTATTTTCTTCGTTTCTCGTCGTAACGCGTTATAAACAATTTACGATTATCTGTCGAAACAAATTTTCTAATACCTAATCGACATACTCAATGATAATAATATTAATAGCAATAAATGTTAGTCTTAAAAAAAAAAAAAAAATGAACTCGATTAGAAAGTCAACGAAACGTTGATAAATATCGTCGATGTAAAAATGACAGTCGATATTATGCAACGTAAGGAACAACGTATTCAGACGTCAAATTTTTCAGAAGGAACGATCGGCACGAGGTCACGACCGCGCCCTGAGGAGTCGAGTCGATCGTTCGGGAAAGTGAACAAACCACGTTCCATCCCTACCACCATGGCGGAACCAAGGTTCTCCCTTTTGCTCCCTACCCATCTCTCCGCGTAGGTCCGCCTCGGTGCTCTCACGATGCCTTCCAGTTCTCTCTCCGGCATCTCTCCACGGCTTCAACGCGATCCTTTTCTCTTCCTCTCACTCGCTCCTACTATTATTCGAATGCTTCCCTCTTTCTCAGAGCAACCAGCTCCTCCCCACTCGAGCTACGTGGAACAATGAGATCGTGAATGCAAGACGAACGGTTTAGGACCGCTAAGCTCGGATAGGTGGGATCTGGTAGCCATGAGTAATCCTAAAGGTCTGCTCCTATGTTTACAAACACGAACGAGTTGAAGGAACCATGAATGACCAATGCTTTGGAACTCTCTCGGAATTAGGTCCCGCGCTTCTATTCGTCGAAAATATCCGAAAGAATCAAATTGGGATTTTATCTTCGTAAAAAGAAAAAAAGGGGAAAAAAAAATATTACGGAAACACACATTTTTACATACTTATTTGTTTCTAAATGTCCGTGTAATTAAATCCTTTTACGGTACGTTATTTTCAAATATGACACAAAGGGATTTCTTCATCAAATAGGAAAATTTCACAATCATGAAATGCTTTTCGAATAATATTCGTAAATAAGCTCTTGCGTAAACGTTGCGAAATAAAAAAGCATCAATAAAAGCTTAAACTCCGACAACGTTACGCATCGAGTGGTTAAGCAAACGGAAAATACACAAATTAAAAACTTTTTCCGGTAGAAGACACGCGAAATATATACGCGTCATACGTTTTCATTAAAATTATTTATTCGTGTGGTTGGTACAGTTTAGATCCGGCGCGTGTAGATGTGCTTGTATACACCTTTATGTCTGTATATGTTTTTAACGAATATTCAGAGCTTCGCCAAGCTCGCAAAAGGAAACCCTTTCAACCGCAAAAAAGGCGCTTTCATTTAATCCATTCGCAAAGGGACAACGCTTTTTTCCAAACCCCCTCGCATAACGAGAGTGCACTTGATCCTTCTATGCTATTCGCAAGCACGTTTATATGCGTGCATACATATAGACGTTCATATACATGGATGTGTTCAAGACAAGATTCAATGCAATTACGATCGAACGCTCTTCTTGCGTTAGTTCTCTCGTATGAATTGCTTCATCAACCGAAAGAGGAATATTCCGGTACGTATCGAAGCCAAACTCAGAACACGCAATACTATCTCTCTCTCTCTCTCTCTCTCTCTCTCTCTCTCTCTCTCTCTCTCTCTCTCTCTCTCTCTCTCTCTCTCTCTCTCTCTCTTCTCTGCTTTTAGCGACAAATAGTTTTAGACTGTAACTACCTATGTATATGTTTGTGTGTCAAAGAGAAAGAGAATGGAGGAAGCATTTAGCAGTACAGAATGGAAGAAGATGCGATTGTTTCGTCCATTCTTCGCATAATCAAAACGAACTTTACTTTGATCCGTTGATCTCGAACTTCGTAATAATAGAACGAATGTTGTAAAGTATTTCCAAAGCGTGACACTACGGAAACGTAAAAGCGATTATGTCACATCCTTCGCTTGAAAGGTATGAATGAACGTAAGCGACCAACCATAATTTATGGTCCGGTAGATACCGAAGAAATGCGACCTGTCTTAACTGCTAGCAGGTAGCTGCTCGGCTGCTTCATAACAACGGCAGGCATATACAGGTAGGATCACACTACCACATTTATAGATCGTTTGCGTACGTAACAATTCGACTTCATTATATCCAATAACGATTTCGAAAGATCCCCACGTGACGTTTCGTAAGATTGAACGAGCCTACAGATTTTGAAGGAAAATTCTTAAGCCAAAATACATTCGAGATGCTCCTTTATTCCTGGACTCGTTATGCTCGTTGACATGGACGGTTAAAACGTTCATTACTATTCAATGGGCAATAGAATAGTCAGTGTCTGCTCGTAAAATTATTCATCGCCTGGACTCATTCACTTTTACGATCCTGTACCACGAATAGTTTTCCTCCTGAATCTTCTCCATTTTTTTTTTTTTTTAACGCCTTTCCAGCCGAGAAGCGTCAATTACGTACGCGAATTAATGAATCGAACGAGTTAAAGTTTGATTTCTTGGCACTATCAATGACCAATTCGATTGTACCTCTTCGTAGAAGAATTATACAATCAAACTATTTGTACAGGGTGGCTCGTTCGCCATGCCCGGGAAGTCAATTTGGAGAGCGGCGCATGACTCGACTTATGCGAAGATCGTTTTCAATCCTGATCACGTAGCGGTGCAGCAAGACCAAGAGATAGAAAAGGAGAGGCTATCCAAGAAGGACGTTCATTGCGTACGACATAAACGAGTCACAAACGAGTTCGGTACTTTCCGATAATTAATCGTTTAGCACCGACATAATGCCAACTCGTCAGACGGCAATTATGTTCGATCGATTCGTTTTCGCGACGTTTCAATTAAACTCTCCGAAAACCGCGAGGAAGAGGATTTCGCGAAAGAGGATATACAACGCGCGTAATTTCCCTAATTACTAAGAAGATCCTCTCAGAATCTCTCGGCAAGCATTCTCTCCTATCTTAACCTCTTCTTCCTATTTTCCCGGCACTTTCTCATTACCTCGAGATAAACAAAGTTCGATACGAATTACATAATAATGGCAACATTTATAAATATTGTTTATCGACATTTTATAAAAGCTTAAAGGAATAAAGAACGTTCCTCGAGGAATGATACAGAAGTATTCGCATCGAATAGATAGATGCAAGAAGTTTTGACTCGATTGAAAATCCGGCATGCCGTCTCCGCAAATTGCGATCTATTCAGGATTATTTGAAATTCGAAGAAGAAACTTTTGCTCGAAGTGGTTTTCTTCCAGGTGCTCGTGAGCGAGTTCAATCAAATCGAGTCTTTCCTACTCACTATCTTTCTTTCTCCCTCTCTCTCTCTCTCTCTCTCTCTCTCTCTCTCTTTCTTCCTATCAAGCTCTATTTCATCTCTTTCCCTCGTGACACCGTTCGGTAGGAACGTCTAACACGCCTAACTCAATCGAAACAGCTGCTTATTACGAAGCTGCAATGATTCTTTCGAAGAAGTCGAATGACAACAGAAAGAACGAAGCAGAGGAGAATTTCGTTTCTCTGGTTGAACACGCGTGTAATCACGTAAGAGATGAAGTGAAGAAATAAGAGAAAGAAAATGAAGAGTCGACGGTGACGACCTGACGATTCAGGGGTTGTACTGAATCTCGGTGAAATTGCTGAAAATCAGGGAATACATTTTTGAATGGGAGCAATCGCGAGGAAGTGCACCTTCGTTGAACGCTCACTCATACACCCACGCGTGCACCAAACGAAGATGGAGGTCGTGCCTTGAAAACATATTATCAAAGAAGAAAAATAAGAAGAAGAAGAAGAAGAAGAAGAAAGTAAAGCCATAGGATCATCTATTCTCCCAATTTCCACCACTTCATTCTTCTTTTTCACAACTCTCATTCGATTAACTCGAAAGTATGAACAAAACTTTGGTTCGTTTTTGGGTACGGTATTCGATTAATTAGTTTCTGTCGAAATGGATGTATTCATAGAGAACTATTCGAAAATCATAAATGTGCATCCGGATAGCAAATTCTCAGGGACGGAGACGGAATTCTCGCAATTATTCAAAGAGCAATTACTTCGAACTTCTCTGTTAAGGGCAAAGTAAATACCACCATCGCGGAATTAATCACACGCGCCATTTAGCCTACTTGTACTACGACCGGCTCGCACGTTCTGCACCTTGTAAAATGAAATACAAATCATTCCTACGTCGTCGAATTATAGTCATTGGCTTTTCGACGAGTTACTAGGCAAATTTCCGTTCACGTTTCGACTTCGAGAGGCACGATTAAACGACGAACGAATCCACAACTCCATATTGAAAATCGTAATGCGAAGTATTTTTTCCAAAAAAAAGAAAAAAAAAAAAAAAAAGAGAGAGAGAAAAAAAATACAGCAAAAGCAAACGACGGAGTTTTA
Source organism: Dolichovespula saxonica (assembly GCA_911387935.1). Classification (NCBI taxonomy): domain Eukaryota; kingdom Metazoa; phylum Arthropoda; class Insecta; order Hymenoptera; family Vespidae; genus Dolichovespula; species Dolichovespula saxonica. Next base: position 3,838,538 of record OU427004.1, on the reverse strand, counting down.
GTTGAAGCGCGGTAACGCTTAAAATTTCATACCAACGGAAATAAAAATGGCTTAGTCCGGGCCGAAGGGTTCAAAAGTTTAAAAAGCTTTCGTTGATGTTTCCTGCATGCGTAGAGAGGCAAAGAGTTTGTTTTATTCGCGCCATCAATTATACAGATGCTAAATACTAGAAACTCCGTTCGCTCGAATCACTCGCTCGTGACTGCCTTTTTACCTGCGCCATTGACTATAGACTCGTTGAAGAGAAGGCTCGGAAGTATAAACCGAGAAAGAACCAGGGAATAAAAAAAAAAAAACTTGTACGTTTAGCGCCTGAAAATAACGTACAAGTATGTGTACATTCGGATCGTGTGGGAAATTTCGAAACAGCTCGACCGATTTTGGTTTCCGGTTAAAGCCCAAAGTTTTTTTTTTTTCCCCCGTTAGGTACGACCGAATTCTTTTTTGAATGAATCAGATCGAGCTTAGCTTTTCCATTTGAACTCTTTCAGATTTTAAAATCAGAAAAACTTTCCAAATTTCTTTAATGATATTTTACTCAGATTCGTGAAAAGGATCATAATGGAGAAACCAGTTTTTCGTATCGAAAAATACGCGAACAAAATTGACGTCGTTGTCGTTGACGTCGTCGTCGTCGTCGTCGTCGTCGTCGTCGTCGTCGTCATCTCGACAACAATATGTTACTCTTCTCACGGATTTTACGAGCCTTCGGGCCTCACTTTCCCGTAGCAACGAACTTATTGCCGCGTCTCCGTCGTCATTGCAGCTCGTACTTTTTTCTCTGCACATCGTTAATATCCGGCGCACAGCTCAGTCTAAAGTAGCCCTTTAACGCCTCTCAACAGGCATTAAGCGACTTTTTTGTTTGTTCGCCGCTATGCTCCTTGCAGCAAAGTGATTTCGTTCCTTCCACGCATCATCTCTCGTACCACAAAATCAACCACCACCAACACCACCACCACCACCAGAAGCATTTCTTTCTTAAACGGATAAGAAGAAGAGAATAAGGAAGAGCAAGAAAACGAGCTGCGAACAATGCCGATATTAAAAACGCCGTCACATAAAAATTCAACGTCGCTGATTAAAAGTTCGAATGAATTAATTCAAACGAATTACAATATTTTTTTCTACTCCGATTCAAGACATACATCGCTTCAAATTATTTATGTATTAGCGTGGTACGAGAAACGTAATTCTATTTCAGTTACTCTTTCGACGTAGTCACGGTGAAATTTTGTTATAACGAAATCGTACATACGGTATTCACTGATTTTTATCAAGTTACATTAACATCAATTTAAATTTTAAACCGAGTACCGAATTCGCTTCGGCCTCCATCGTCGAAATTCTGGCCGAGCTCCAATTGTTTTAATTTAAATTATTTTACCGACATATTTAATGGCACGCGCATGATACACTCTCCATTGCAAATGTATCTATACGTGTTTATCTATGCGGACACAGAATGGATATGAAATATCCGGAAGACCGTAGCGCGTTTTCCCATTTTTATTGTTTACCGAGTGAAGAAGGAAAAAAAAAGGAAAAAGAAAAGGATCCGCCGGAATAAATTTTGGCGTCATGTAAATAAAAAATGCGAATATAAATCGGACGGTGAGAGAACTTCTTAAACAGCGTTACTTCCCTCGGAGGGCCAGATTTTGTAGCCGCGGAACAGGCTCATGCAATTTTGCAGCCTTTCAATGCAACCGCACCGGTCTTTGTACCTATATTTTTCGTAGTTTTTTGCTTTTGTCCCTCTCTTTCTCGGTTATCGGTAGAACACGATTCAACCTCGCGGAGAATTTAAAACGAGCATGGAACGCAACGATAACAAAGCTAACAAAGCTTTTTCCTTTTTTGCACGTTTATATTCGATTTATAACGTTCTTTTCACGGCAGAATTGCTCGAGTTTGTTAAATTAATCGCTGATTTGCAAAATATAAATCAAGAGGGTTATCAAACACCGACCGTATATTTACTGCTTCGGTTAGAACAAACCACTTTAATTGAAAAGTTGAACAATTTGATCGAAACGCTTATTCTTTCTTTTTTTTTTTTTTTCTCACATAACAAGTACAAGAGAAACGAACGAAATCAATCAATTTCAAATCGTTTTAATTGAAGTAATTACCCAACGAAGATCTTTTTCTCGTCTATCGTACAATATTACTTTCTAATGGATACTGTAACGACCATGAGTGAAAATGGAACGTGCGAACTCGGGATAAATTATGTTCATGATTAAGGAAAATTTGGTAGCACATGCGCGTAACGTTTACGTCGATAGGCATGTTCGAGCTTTCACCAGTTTTCCCTATGATTTATGCGCGAAACAAAAATGGGCAAACAGTAGTGTCATGCGCGCACTAATTCAAGTCCGACGTGTTAACCACGAGTTTGTTGATTTAGTTAGGACACGACATTGGTAGTATAGCTTTGGAAGAACACCCACCACTTCTCCGCTTGGTACATCCGAAAATACTAATTTATCGAGTTTTATTTGAAAACAAAACTCCATACTGTTGATTTAACAAAATAATCCATGAGAAAGACTGGCTACGGCGAATTAATTTGTTTGTTATATAAAATACGATAAATTAGCGAAAATTTCCCCACAATGTAAATTATTTCTATTACTATCGTTAATGACTCATTATTATCCGAAAAGCGCATACTACCAATTTTACATGAAAAGTACTTGAAATAGTATTGCGGCGAATTTAGTTGCAACTACGCAAGGTTTATCACCGTGCATTCGGTCCAGCATGGCTGAAGCGGTGAGTGCACCGAGTCGTAGCGAGGAAACCGTACGATGCGCGATTTTCTCTCCCCTTCTCTCTCTCTCTCTCTCTCTCTCTCTCTCTCTCTCTCTCTCTCTCTCTCTCTGCTGTTGTCCGTAGGCAATAAGGACTCCATTACTATAGTCAGCAGCCAACGTACAGTTCAAACGTGGTTAGCTTGCAAGCTGCGAGGAAGCAACTTTATGAAACGCTATTTACGGAAAATGCCACATAGGTTGATAGAAAGAGAGAAAATTAGGTAGAAAAGGAAGAGAGGAAAGAATGAAAGGACTAGATTCGAAAGATTTCTGTTATTTGACGCAATGATCCCTGCGGAATGCGAGGGCATTGCCGAGGGGAATCTTTTCTTGAGATGGCTTCACCTACCGAATTCATCCCCTCGACCTAAAACTCTTCTCTTCGGCTATCCCTTCTCTTTTTCCCTTTTATTCGCCTTCTTTCTTCTTTGCTCTTAGCGTCCTTCATCGATCCAATCTGAGGCTTCGCACGTGCCAAGATAGTACACGACTTAAAGGCTCGTAGAGACTTGTCACGGTGAGAAAATAATTGCGAGAAATTTTTTTTATTAACGGTTAGTAAAAAGTCGATATCTTTCGGCAATCTTACGACGATAAAACGGCACTATCGAGGAAAGTTCGAAAACTCAACTGGAAAGGGATACGTTCGTTAAGATTTACGTTCGTTCCATCGCGACTTCGTTTTCACGTTTCGAGTGATTTAAGTATGGAAGTCACGAAGCATTCGTGAAAGGGCGGCGGTATATGTAACGTGTAAACAAATCTATCGAACGAGGAAACTAGCATGTCATTGAGTCCCCAAGTTAGAACCGATAATCCTTCGAGCAAATATGTCCATTGGGAAAGCAATCTGTCGGTTGAGCGTCGTAAGTCGTGTAAATAAGTCATCGGAGAAGAGAAAAAGTGAAAGGGAGACTTGCCGTCAAAGGTACCAACCATGATTTTATCGTAAGATAATCGTTTAACAAGTTAAAACAATTATATCATATACGTGAGTTCTCGGCCACCTGTCACTCAAAAAAGGTCGAGGAACGAATGGACTTTCGAGGTTGCTCAGAAGAAAAAAAAAGATGGTATTCGATTAAAAGTATTCGCTTTTGAGTGGCGAATAAAAGTGGTAAAAACGTTTTATGAATGTTTCTTGAACTTTTTAGGCAATCAACGATAAAATTCATTTATAGTATTCTTCTTAAAATGCTTATTTGATCGTGCAATTAAATTGTTTCTTTCTTTTTCTTTTTTTTTTTTTTTTTTTGAGAAACGATCTAAGAAATTAAGCGAGAGAATGAAAGTACGTGGATTTTCGATATCGATATATCGTATAAAACTACCGTATTGTAGAGACTCGATCGAGTACCGAGTTCGTCGAGGGGAATTAAAATCCATTGGAAAAGATTCTACGTTCACGTTATTTCGCAGAATATCAACCCAATGACGAAGTCGATTGGTGGTTGCGAATTAAAGACTAAATCGAGAAAGGGAGATAGATGGATAGAAAGAATAAGAGAGAGAGAGAGAGAGAGAGAGAGAGTGAACGTAGAGGAGAGAAAAGTACCGGGAAAAAGCACCGTCGACGAATCGGAAATCCTCTCGAAAGTATTCACGGCGCCTTGCGCTTTCCGATACAACTCGATAAAAATACTTCACGTAACGAAATTACTCAGCGTTCCTTGCGCCACCGTTTCCCGATAAATGGCCTGAAACTCGAACATTGAAATACG
>OU427004.1:3723995-3828995 GCA_911387935.1 Dolichovespula saxonica | reverse complement strand
AGACGCACGCAAACGACGGGCGCTCGCATAACGCTCTCCTATGAGATACCGTACGATCTCGTAGAAAAGAGATACGTGGGAAAGGGGGTGGCTACGAAACTTTCGACTTCTTATTAAAATTCTCAAGGATAATTCGATCGATATATTCGAACGGTAAATAGCAAAGGAATGGCCAAAAAAACTTTGATGTTATCCGGAACGGAGGGTTTACCTGTGATCAACTTAATTTATTATTTCCAAAAATCGAGGCAATTTCGTTCTGGAATAGTATATCACTTCTTAATCTCGCTGTGACGTTTTGAACAGCGCTGGAATAAATCCCACGATATTTCGTAACGAATAATTCGATACGGTTACTTTGTGCATGCGCTTGTCGATATACGTGCGTATACATGTACATATATATATGTGTGTATATACACACATATATATACACGTCCGGTTCGAAATATAAATTTAGTTTGACATTTCCGGACGGATTACTTCGATCATTCCGGATCACGAAAGGGGGCTGACACTAAATTATCGAATCTACTCGCACATAATAGTTCTAATCAATTAATCAGTCTCGATCGACGATGCGCTCCGCAAATTGAATTAAGTTTGCGATAAATTATACGATCCTCCTTCTACTCCGATTATTAATCGACGCTCTCATTCGAATTAAAATTATGATCGATCGGAATGTTTAAAAAAAGAAAAAAGAAAAAGAAACTTTCAAACCATTGGTCGATCGTACGAATTTATGCGCAGAAAGTGGATCGATGGATCACAGATTAAGAAAATCTATCTATTTGGATAATTTTAGGCGAATGAATTAGAAAGAAAATTTCGTTCGCATGGATTATATAAAAGCATGGGATAGTCCGAATTAAAAAAAAATAATACATACATTCGAACTTAAATAAATCTCCACTATCCAACGCAATTTTCTCGTAACACCCGGCAAGAAGAAGATAGAAGAGGAGAGAAGAGAATAGAAGAACGGATTACGAAGCTCTCAAGCAACTTTTGACGCGTTCTGTCCTCCCTTTCGCCGCCGACACACAACCAAATACACTTCGTGGACGGAGATCCTCTTTTCCTCTCTTCCCATCCCCATCCTCCGTGAATCCTGTCACCTTCTTTCCACCATTCTCCGCGTTATCCTTCCTACGAACGCACGCGACACGCATATACATATTCACACAGTCGTACACATTCTCACCAATGGTATGGATACATAAATTCAGCCACCGTATTCGTAGCGTAAATATTTGTGTAGAAATACGTATGTACGTAGAGGAGGGAAATGTACCGTATAGGTAGAAAAACTTTCTCGATCTCTTCTCTCCTCGCGCATATAAAAATCCTCTCTCGTGTATCAAAAAGAAACGAAAAAGCGTGGCGTAGTAAGCTTGGTACTAAACGTTGGTACTATCGTTTACATTTTTTTTACTTGGCATACGCATGTCACATTGAAAACTTACAAATATTCTCTTTCTCTACCTCTCTCTCTCTCTCTCTCTCTCTCTCTCTCTCTCTCTCTCTCTCTCATTCTCTTTATGTTTCTCTTTATTAAAGTAAACATTCTTCAATGACGAAAACAAGGTCGCATCGAAAATGAATGTAGCACGGCGTAGCACCTTTAACAATAACAATACAAAGAGTTCGTACTTTAAACGAAGCAAGCGTGTAAGATTTCTCGCGCGATCGTGACATTTTCTCTTTTTTCCTTTGATAATTTATACTTTCTAACGTTGCTAAAAAAAAAAATTGTCAGCCAGACTGTGACATATAAAAGAAAAAGTTTTTGATACTTTTTATCCCACGTTATTATTATATTAATTCGATGCGCGATGTCACGTAAGATCAAACAAAAAGTAAAGAAACGTACGGACGAGTCTATGAAGTATGTTGGTATGTAACGGCTAGAAAATGTGCGATTGTTGTGGGATGACGTCAAAGATAGTCAGGTGCAGTAGATATGTACAACAGCTTTGAAGACGGGTAGAAGAAAATAAAAAGGGAAAAAAAAGAAAAAAAAAAGATTAAAGCGCCGGCGGTATCCCGGAGTTTGCCACCTGGCGAATATCCAGACGATGCATACAGACAGTCGATAGGTCGTGGTAGCTTTTTTCAAACCACGACGTCAAAAGCTATTATTGACTATAGTCTTTGAAAACATGAGAAAGCTGGCCTAACTGCTCGTTCTAAAAATGTAATATATTCGTATCTTGTTCCCTCGCAGAAATATTGAAAAGGATAAATAAAATCGATGCTAGTTTACGGTTGTTGATAGAGTACTCATTTGAACTGCATACTTGTTCAAATTTTCCCGCGTCATTTGTCAACAGACCACGTATGTAATGATTTGAAATCCAATGAAATTCGATAGAAAATACGATTAATGTAAATCAACAAGCTCGTTGCTCGTCGCACATCGTTCCTCGACAAGGTCGCGAAATGAAATGACGCATTTTTCGAGAATTAAAGATACATATTCTACGGAGGTAAACAAACGTTAGACGAAGGTAAACGATGATACGAAACATTGAATAAGGACTTACCGGTGACTCCGTCTTGATATCGTGCGACAATGAGTCGTTGGAAGCTTGTCAGGGAGATGGAAAAAATCCTCGAAACGAAGAAAACACTTAAAAAAAAGTTCACGGAACACAAGGAGTACTGTCACTACTACAAAAAAAAAGAAAAGAATCACCTAGAGGAAATTAAAGAAGTAACACCAATAACGAGAACGTAAAATACGATGATCGTAAACAAAAGGTCCACGTTAGCGTTAAGCTCACGGTTTTCAGAATCTGATAATGCGAGCAAACAATCCGTTTCTGAATACGACGTAATAAGTTTCTTATGATTCTCACGTGTGTGATCTAAACGATAATTTATAAAAGGAAACGTAGAAAGAGAAAGAATACGGGGTTCGGGAGGAGGGGAAAAAAGGAATAGGAATGTAAACGGTAGCCGGTCGTCGCACGTTGAAGATGATGGAGGAAGCGAGAGCGAGAATTTGAGTATCGAGAGCGTCGGACGATAGCAGCGGCAGCAAACGGAGCAACTTCCAGTGCGAGGCTCTGCCGGGTACTGAGGGTACGAGCCGGGCTATCGAACGCACCTTCCTGCGCCAACCAATCGGCGCCAACGCCGCGCGACTTTCGACCAATCGGGTTACGAGACCGCAGGACGACGCGTGGGCATGCTGGGAGCGCGCCACCTCGATCAAAAAAGCCGCACCGACAGCGGAACAACCTTTTCTCGATGCACTTTATTCGACCGCGAAAGGAAACGCGTTCTCTTCGTACGTTCCTCTTCCTTTTCTTGCCATTCCCTATCTTGTCTTGTCTTCCATCGCATCGAGAACCCCTACAACGATCCCATTTTATTTTAACGTCGGATCCTTTACGTCTTTCGGATCGTATAAAATGTACGTGCGATCGCTGAAACTGCCAGTGAAAGAAGCATTTCGATTCTTCAAAATCGACAAAAACATATGTCGGACTTTGCGACCTTTATTTTCCAAGGAAATTCTTCGTATATATGACGGGATACGTTCGGCTATATGAATTATTCCTTAACGAGAATTTATCGCGATACGTCAATAAATACGCGGACGGCTATACGATAACGAAAAATTAATCTATGTTAATACGTTTAGGATAAGCAATCGTCGTGTTTATTATCATGTAGAAATTATTAAAATCGTCGCATGTATTTTTAATATTCGATCGGATATACGTATCTGTCGCATACGATATAAAAAAGATACCTATTATTCTATTATTTAAATCGGATTAACAGTTACGATAAATTGGCAAACGATACGATTAACGAATACGAATGAATTCATAAGCGATAGAGTACTTACTTATATTCTTGCGATTTATGGATCACGAGAAGACATCCAACAAAGGTACAATGCCCATGAGAGGATTGACTTAACGGAAATTAATGCTTCTAATTTATGCAAGAGTATCGGTCCTGTGAGATCCCTCTTTCCTTGTCCTTCTCGCGTAAACCTCGTGGTCAAGCACTCCGCGCAAACTGCTCTAAGCGTGTCACTCTGATCACGCTGATCAAGAGGTACAAAGGGACAACTACGGAACAGGCCGAGTATCGCTACGGAATAATATCTCCGGAATTTGATTAATTCGACATGCGCGTTGAATACGTGGATCTCTCGCAACGTGGAACATCGTGGAGTTTCCTCTACAGTTATTGGCCCCTAGACAGATATTTCACATTTTCATCAGCTACAACGGCACGATGAAACATTTCTCGCTAAATAACGTTCGGCGCAAAGAGGTCAACAAATGAGTGCTTTCCACGTCGGTCCACTAGAAAATGTCGATTTTCTGCGGCCGTGCTCGCGCACAATATCGAATATCATACTTTAGCACCGTAAAGTAGAAATGGTCATTCGCAATCATTTGTTATACTTAATAGGATTAAGTTGTTATAAGATCGAAGAGACTACTCTAAGTACAGTATGTATCTATTTTTATACATTTCTCTCTCTCTCTCTCTCTCTCACTCTCTTACTCCGTCCCTCTGCATCTCTCTTACCACGCACACGCATCAATAGAGCGTGCTCTATAATTGGGAGAGATTATTATCGTTTCAAAGACGCACGTAGTTATGGGAATGATCAAGAGGCACAAAGGGACGTATTCAAAGTACACTAAGCTAACACCCCGAAGCTGTTCGAAATACTCGAAGCCGTTATTCTCGGGAAGCAATTAATTATCTCGGCCACGTTTGATCTACGATCCTGTGAAAAAAGTATTACATTCACTATAACCTTTTACCTGGAAAAAAGGATATTGTGCTCTAATTAGACAAAAAAAAATTCACTTCTCAATCTAATTTCCATGGTACCGAAGGGCACCGTCTTCTATATATTCCTCGCACTCCTCTTCTTCTTCTTCTTCTTCTTCTTCTTCTTCTCCCTTCTCTTCTTGAATAATCGTTAGCAGAACTTTTCACACCTTGCTGGATTAGCATATCCTTATGCCCGAGAGAGAGAGAGAAAGATAGAGAACATAAATTTGACCTTGTCGAAACGCGTTAACGCGCCGCGCAATATTTCTCGGTAAACAACTATAAACACGTTTTTATAATCATACTAATCACGGAAATAACGTGTTTTGTTACGTTGAACTCTCTGAACATCGAAGGAAGCAAGACGTTTGGACGTATACAGTGAGAAATAGAACTTGAAATAACGGTGCTACGTTGCGTGTTAAAAAAAAAAAAAGAAAAAAAATAAAAAACCTACTTCGGTATCATTAAGTACTTAAAATATTTTCACGTAATAATTGTAGAACAAAGCAATTAACTACCCGTATCTTTCCTCTTCGCCACTTTGAAATCGTTCAATCTAAAATCTGAGAAAAAGCGACAAACGCCTTATTTGATTCTTTCATCTTCAGAAGCGATCCATCTTCGTTATTACTCCTACTTATGATATCTTCGGTGGGATAATAGGTAAGGAAATGCGAGAATAACGTGATCGCTTATGAAAGTCATGGATAATTCGTTCTCTTTAACGTTCAACGGTTAGATCATACGTCTTCAATACTTTTCGAGGAAACGATCGTTGTGCATGCGAATTGAAGATCGAGGCATCGATCTTTCACCAATTGAAAAGTGTAACTCTAATATTTTCGCATTAACCTAAATCCCAAAGTGATGAATATATTCCATCGACGATCATATTCGAAAACACTTTGGTAGTACGCGGATAAAAGCTCAACAAGTGTAACGAATTAAAAATCGATACGATAATCGCTTTATCGTCTAGAGAACTTCCGATGCAGAATCGTTAGAGAAAAAGAAAAAAAGTCAAAATCTCGTAGCGTAAGAACGCTTAACGGAGCCGTTTCCTCTAAAGCTTCCTTTCTTTGCTTTCAATCACGGCGAAAGGTAGTTGCGGGCGATCGTCCGTTTATTTCTAGTCGGGTTTTCTTCGTGAAAAAGGGATTTACTTTTCTCGTCGAATACTCTTCGCCGATACTCAATGCTCTCTTTCGTTCGAACAAAAATATCGGATGAAATCGAGCGATTAATTCTATCCGCGCTCTCTAAATCGAATTATTCTAGAATAGTGGACGCTATCAGATAATTTCCGACTTAAGTACATTTCAAGTGTCCATCGATGAGAGTACGAGCAATTATAAATTCAAGCGATTATCGAGGATCAACGATATCGGTCTCTAGCGATATCCGAACGAGCTCGTTTTTCGTTACCATGACGCAAACGTCGATACACGAGTACCATCGTAATCGTTGATGGAACGATGGGCTTCTCCGATTTACGCGATACCAAAAGAAAAATAACCTTCGAACAATGCGCATTCCACGACTTATACCGCACGAATAATAGTGCGCTTCTTTCTGTATTGTTTCTATGCACTGATAGTTAAATATATACGTATATAGATATATTTATATCGATAGATGCTTCGGAAAAAGGAAACTATATAGTTCGGATTGCTATCTATATTAATTGCGAAAAACTGTTCCAATTTCTAACCACGATTATATCAACTTCAGTATATTTTTTAATCACTCAACTATCGTTCTACCAATCGAATAGAGTATCAAACGAATTGCCGTTACGACAACGTTACCGGCAACTCAACCGGCTATCTCCACTTCCTCCCCTTTTTTTCCATCGAAATCCACCGCGCCGCCCAGTACCCTTCCAATGCATAACGATAGTCAATTCAATTTGAATCGCGGCCAAACTCGACGGGACAGTTAATTTCGTACGAATGACGGGCTCCCGTGGAAATTTGCAGCGCGATTCGCTCGAGCGAATCATATAGATTGGTGCCGATGTTCTCTCTCTCTCTCTCTCTCTCTCTCTCTCTCTCCCCCTCTATCTCTTTCTTTTTTTTTATTCTTTTATTTTTCGGTCATGGAAAACCGGCAGACTCGACCGATCAAAATCGACTCGAAGAAATTTATGGCGAATAGCTTTCGTAGTTTAACGCACTAAAAGATTCGTTGGAAGGACTTGTAGGATAATTTGCCTAAGATATCGAAAAAAAAAAAAAGAAATCGATTCATTAGCATACCGTCATAGTATCGTACCAGTCACTCGAATATCTGCAAGAATGCACGAACGTCTTTGGCTCGTCTTTCCAAACGTCAGAATCAATTTATTCGTTCGACTACGAAGCACGCGATTTCGATCGTGATACGAATTTTGATATTATCGTAAAATCCTGTCCAAGATCGTACCGAGCTTTACAATATAACGGACTAAAATTGGACGCTTTACCTTTGACTTTCAAAGCTCAGTACGCCGCAAAGCCGTCGAAGGGAGTAAGAAACGTTGCTGGCTTCTAAACCAGAAATCTATGTAGATATATATATATATATATATATATATATATATATATATATATATATATATATATATACATATATACATATATACATACGTATGCGTCGTCCGCATAGGGATACCAGTAATATATGCGATAAAAAGGTGACCGTTACTGTTCCCAGCTTTCAACCGAGCTGGCGCTTTTATTTATTCGCACACAACAATCGTGGTAACCGGCGATAGCAGGGTCCTTTACCAGCCGACCTCGACATTTCTTCTATAAGGACTTATGAAAGGCAACTTTTTATATTGTTTCCTGAAAAAGTGGGTCCTTAGTATATGGAAAATCATACGATTCTCTTACCTCTTACCAACTCGATAAAGTGCAAACCGATAAACGTAGAATTTTATTTCATGTCACCCCTCTATATGGTCTTTTTGCAAATAAAGAGAATAGTCGCATGTCAACGTTTAAAAGGTTGAATTTTTACGCTTGGAAAAGAGACCTGGACAATTGCGTGACCATAAGCAACGCGTTAAAAGAAATAAAATATCAAGTTGAAGTAGAACGATGAATCAATCTCAGTTTGTTCGAAGGACTTTAAGCGTTAATGGAACGTTTAAAAACGATCCAAAATTGTTCGTTCGCGTAAATAAATCTACGTATTTCCGTAAATTTTTATGTGATGACATTGAGTAACAACATCGATCCAAAGGATATCGGTATACGAGCAAGTCAAACGGAATTCGAACGGTATCGTTATACTTCAACATTTACTGGATGATGTTTCACGAAGCAGATGGCATTTCGAACTTTGCCGCAACTGTAACTCACCGCTTTACCTACGTAGCCGCCTTCGCGACCGCGAATCGCACCGCCGATAGACGGTAAACTCGAAACTGGATTACGAATCCCGCGGATAGTTGCCACAACTAATAGACACACACGGTCCAAATTATAGCCCTTGCTGAATGTGCGAGTGTAAAGCTTTCGCATCGACATACATACACGAATACGCGAATCTCTTTCCGTATGTGTCATGTAAATGTGCGCGTAACGAGTACGTCAAATCTCATTGTGGAACATTGCCGCAGTATCTCAATGATCGACTTCGATTCTCTAACGAATTTCCTCTGTAATTTTGTCGGTCGAACGTAACGTTCCATTGTGAAGGATAAAGTCATATTCGTCGATCAATTTCGTTAATTTTTATTTCGAAAGAATTATAAATATATCGACAATTTATGGATTATTTATTTATCCAACAGATAAATTAAAAATATGTTTCGATTATCTTACCAATGTCGATAATCACAATCGGTATTTATATGAAAATAAAAAATCTGATGAGTTAAAAAACACACAGAATCTTTTATCGGATTTAGATCGATCCCTCTTTACCTATCGTCGGTACTCACGAAGCATTTTTTTCGTGCGCACGGAAAAAGGGGTGGTTCTCGAACACGCGATGTTCACATTTAGGACACAATCGACGTGCGGGTCGTATAGAAAAATCGTTCTCGTTACTTCGTGAATAATTAAAACCTGATAATATTTACTTTAATTGACGGTAAACCATCGGGACTTGTTGCATATACAAAATTACTCGTCACATACTCGACCTATCTAATGACGTAGTGAATTAACTCGATGTTATTACAAAGTCACATGCGCTTAACTACGGATAATGCTCGTTCTTATTTTTGAAAGTAATCTCAGATCAAATACAAGTAATTCGTGTAAAGCTATGCACAGTCAGATTTTCTGCGGATTAGCTCTAAACCTATGCACTTTAGTGAAGGAGATAAAGCGATATCTCTCAGCAATAAATTCCCGTAAATCCGCCGGATAATTCTTTTTCGGTCTTTCTTCCTTTCTTCTTCTTATTTTACATTCGCTGTAAATATCAAAAGACTAACGGTTACTCACAATTGCGGAAATACAACTGTATATGTATATATTTTTTTTTTTTTTCGATATAATGTGACCGACGAATTTCTAAATACCATACAAGAAAGGAAAATTGAATTTTTTAATCGAAATAAGATCAGATTATAAGACAATCGAATGCCATTGCTGACGAATCGAAATACTTAATTGCAATGAAACGAGGCATATCAGCATATAATTCACTTGTTTCTTTCATTGAAGTTGCCCGATCCAATTATATCCCAATTTTTAAATGAGATAAGCGTATCGACTTCCACGTCGCGTTTAGCACAATCAAAAGTAGCAAGTTTTATTGGTCGAAAGTTTGGAAAAAATTTTGTAGCTTCGATCGCGTAGTAATGACGTACGTGACCCGGCATATCTCCGCGACCAGATGCACATCGTTTGCGGGGTTATTGTTGATACGCAAACAGTAAACGAGGGCAGTACGGATGTGTTTATTGTCGGATTAGCGATTCCATTGCTCGAGCTTTAACGATTTCAAACTCGAGAAACGAGAACATTGCATACTCTGCACAAAATATCAAAAACAATTGATATTGCAATTGAGCATTTCTTAACCTTCGTTCCCATTATCTATGCTTGGTATACATCCCGTTTTTTATTTTTTTTTTTTCGTTATTAATGCAAATAATAATAAATATGAATTTAAACATATTTCGAAAACGAAACTACGGTAAAATCCAAATTTCGTGAGAGCTTTGCTAAGGTCTAATGATTACGGATCGAGTTTATAATAGAAGGCAGTTCTACAAACTAATATCCCCGAAAATGTAAGCTAAGAGATTACATTGCACATACATACGTACATATAATCAACTATCTTGAAGATAAATTGTCAAATTAACAAAAATACATCCGCACCGATTTGTAATGGATGTATCATTTTTTTCTACAAAAAAAAAACAAAAAGAAGACAAATGTTTCCATCTTACTCACAATGAAAAAGTGGGTAATGTATTGGCACAACAGATGAGAGAATCGTGGATGCGAATTTAAATTCACGAGGGATGAACGAAGATGGTCTAATGGTTACAGATCATGTTTACGATCCAGGCACGATCCGAAACCCGTGGATAACCACTCCCATGGGTATACCCGAGTCTTTTATGAAACTTAATTTCCCGGATAATTTCATCATTTATTATCGCTGCCCCCCCTCTCCTGTTTACGTATCACGTTCATAATTTACAGTCTGCGTGCAGTCGGGTGTTAATGGAAGTTTCAGGTACCTCGACACTCTCTTATTCTTTTTCTCTCTATCCTCTGCTTCTGTTCTTTTTTTTTTTTTTATTTTTTATTTTTATTACCATCACCTTTACCTCTGTCAATGATAGGAGTATTTGATAACGTCGACGAAAATGTTGACATTTCACGAAATTCACCAAACGTGTGTCTAGATAATCGTACGTGTATTTAGAGAAAGATAGGATGATTCGCACGATGACGATTGCAATTATCGAATAATCACGTCAATATCATTGACGATGGATGACGCAAGAATGAAATAAAAATATTCTATTGACGCGATACGTAATACGTTCATTTTTAGTCGCAGCCTTGATTATTAATAGACTCTCCGATAAGGTAATCGATCCCTCTTTGCCTACGACCATTCACGATTACTTCGGTGAAGGTTCTTTTTAATAAACAACTATACGCTTTATTTCTTATTTTCTTTTTTTTTTTTACAATGATTGTGAGATCGTAAGCGCCAACGTATTCGACGGGATCGACACGCGGAGAACAATAACAACAAGGTCGTCTTAACGAAAGTTACAGGTTCGGGTACTTTTGGTTTATTTGACCTTCTTCCCAAATATTATTACTACGGATAGAAACAAAGTGACAGTCACAATGGGAGTCTATAGTATAAGCAGTATGGAAGTCTGCTCTGCAACACGCACATCGAAACGCACCTGTCCAGTAACGTATTATTCATCGGAAGATAGAGAAACAACGCGACGCTCGGTACACTTGGAGCTGGGTTTACCTTGTCGGAATAAGTAAACAAACATCGTTCGAGCCACCGGCTGCTTTAACAATCCAGAAACACTTCACGCCGTGAAAGTAACGTGACTTCGACGATCCGCAGACATCATTGAAAACGTTCAAACGTTTGAGGGAAGAAGATTGAATTCCTTTAATTTTTAACTATTAAATTCGATCTTGATTTTTACATTACGTAGTTGACAAGAAAAGGTCAAAATCCAATTCGGAATCTCTACGAAGGAAACTATAGATATTACGAATAGGTGAAAATCTCATGGGATATTGTCAGTCCTTGTTTGAAACGCGTATACTTGCTTGGAGTAACGCAATTTGGTAGTTCGATGTTTGTAACGAAGAACATATACGTGTTACGTGTGCGAGTATTGCTTCCGCTTCCTCTCCCTCTTTCTCGGCAAGTCCATCCCCAACTACAATGCTCGTTACAGGATCGGTCGTTCGGTCGGTTCGCATGTCGTATTTGTACTACAAATCCTCTAACCTCAAATCCCCATCTGCAGCATGCAACAGCAAACCCTAATCATGGCCACACGAGCGATCCTTGATCCTATCAATCTCCTCAAACGCCGTGTCTTCCACTCTTAATATCTAAGAATATTGTAAACTGCTTCATTAGCTTTCCCAGTTTCTTAATATCATATTCTTTTGACCACGTATCTCACTAACATAAGAGTATCTTCATCTCTCTCTCCCTCTCTCTTTAACGTTACGCTCATTACAATTATCCTTGTCTATCTCTCTATCTCTATCCTCTTCGTCCTAAATTCAGTGTACGTGCGTGCGAAAAGCATAATGAGCTCATCGGTATGCGTCGATAAACGTACACTACCGAAGATGCAAACGCATGAAACCAACGGGCCGACTAAACTGGCAAATTAGGAAGCCATTAATACAAATCCAAGCACAAACGTTACATCAACTAAATTGCGTTTTATCTATAGGTCTTCATAAATCTTTCTACTCCCATTTTATCTCGGCTTCGCGTAGTGGCGTCGATTGGAAAAGGGAATGATTGAATCGAAGCTTTCACTCCGAATTAGATGTTACCTGCTACCCGAGAAAGTAACGATCGAGTATTAAGGAAATGATCCGCATGTTCGAACCACAGACCGTTTGGACTTTATCGTGATGTACAAGAGAGTCAAGGTATTCTATACAACGGTACTCCACGGTCAATATTCCGACCGATCTCGGTCGTTCTTCATATTTATTTTAAGATCTGCACCGCTAGCTGAATTAATTCAAGCGAGTATTTATTTAGTTATATTAATAAATATTTCACCGAAATTCCACAAGCCTTGTGTATATATATATATATATTGAAATTGATTCTTTGTTACATACTCGTTAATTCAAATATCGGTCCATTTAAATATTTTAGATACTCATCTAGGGCAATATGGAAATTATACAAGGTGGTCCTTTTAGATAATGTCTTTGGTCGTCGTCGTTGTCATCGACGTCGTAGTTGGTCCTCCTTTAATCGTTGTCGTCGTCGTCGGCAAGATTATTTTTGTTATGATCCGTATTTTGGTCCTTCGACATCTTGCGCATTAAGTAAAAAATATTTTTTTTCGTCACAATAAGCCAGAATGATTTATGTCGCCTTACTTAAAAGGGCCATTCCGTATTATTTTGAAAATTAATCAAGCACGCGCATATATTCCTTCTGCTTTTATTTATCGGTTCAATAACGAAGCAGTGTCACGACGCATTAGGCCACTATTCTCCCGAAAGTAGAGCGGCGAGAGAAGTATAAACGAATCCGTATTACGAATGCATGTATTCGCAAAGTTTTAGGCGCAAGGCTTGAAAATACTCACGAACGTCTCGGTGTCCCTGCGTCAGAGCGTGTCAGAGAGGAAAAGAGAGAGAGAGAGGAAGAGAGAGAGAGAGAGGAAGAGAGAGAGAGAGAGAGAGAGAGAGAGAGAGAGAGAATTTTCATGGAGTTAATGTCTACGAGTACTATGAGGGCTTACGTCGCCCTCGTGAGTATTTATTAACTCGCAACACGCTGCAGCAGCAGCAGCACCAGCACCAGCACCAGCAGCTACAAAATTTCCGACTGTTCCTACTACTTCGAATTTGATTCTCCCTCTCTTTATCTCTCCACTGGCAAAAGTAGCCGAGGTAGTACGAGTTGGAATTAACGGGAGAATAAATTGTCCTATTCGGCACGAACCCTTCATAACTCAGTGGCAAAATTAGCATAAGATCAATATTGCTTTTTCCCTTGTTCCCGCCCTCCCCCTTTCCTCTTTCTCTTTCTCTTTCTCTTCCTCTCTTTTTCTCCACCCGCACAAGCTATGTCACCAACGAACCTTTATCTCTCGTTCTCTTATATACATACGTAGATACCTATATGTATATAGCCTGTTTCTCTTTCTCTTTCGGTTAGCCACCTACTATAGTACCTACCTATTTGATGCGTTTACAATGACCTGGAAAATTGCGAACACCAAAGGCCCACAACGTTCGGCAAAATAATGCTCGACGGTATTTGGGTAGAAGTACCCGAGATATTACCTACAGATTGCTGCTTTGTTTGATGCCCGTGTATCGTGACGCACACGCTCGCGCAACTTCTATAGAAATTGTGTGCGTTTTCAGCCACGGTAACTAGCTATTATGTAAACGCAGAGGGCGAATTAATATTCGAATATCCAAATCGTTCAAGCCGGCTTTGAAACAGTTGCTTACTGAAATATATTATATATACAATATGTGTGTGTGTGTACATATATATATATATATATATATATATATATATATATATATCCTATAATTTCTTGTAAAATTTTCAGTGTACAAATTATCTAATTCAGTGTCGGAAACAAGGAAAAATAAACTTAAAAAAAAAGAACGAGAACACAGATAATAAGACAAAATACTGTAAATACGTGAACGTACTCTGCTATACGCCAAAGTGTATAGAATTCACGTAGGTCCATTTTGAAATCGAACGTAGTCGCTGCCGCCTTTATTTGCAGAAAACGCTCGAACGATCTGTGTCCATAACGAACTCTAGCCGAGGGCTCATAATATTTCTACCCGGCAAATGGGTGGTACGTTACCGTAAAAAAAAAAATAATAAAAAAATAAAAAACAAATATATGTGTTAACTAATTCACAGTAAATCCTACATACACTGGGTATTATCGATCGCGTTTCTTTTCGTCATCCGTTCAAAGATGTCGTTCGTGATGATTACGTAAAGTTACGGTCGTTGAACGGATTTGTTATCTAAATCGGAAGTCTGTAGGTGTGAATAAGAAGCGAAGAGAAGAAGAAGAAGAAGAAGAAGAGGAAGAAGAAGAAGAAGAAGAGTGATGACGCTTCCAAGTTCACGTAAGCGAGCACGATCAAAGACGTTACTTACATACGTCCGTACGTTCACGAGAGAGTGGATTAGAAGAAGATGGAAGATGAAGAGAGAAAGAGGATCTTGAGTAAGTACGTATTTTGTAGTAGACCGAGAGGTGTCCACGTGACCGGTTGTGCTCTCGGAGTGGAACGCCGAGGTCAATGCTTTCCGTCCAAGGCCAAAGGACCGAGAGAAGCAAGACTCGAGTGGGAACTCGGATACCCGGAGTACACAGCATCCAACATCAAGGCAAGCAATGGCCAACCAAGAGGAGAAACCACCGATCTTGGTTCCTTCTCTTTCCTCTTCTTCTTCCTCTCCTTTTTCTTCTCTTCCTTCGTCTTTTACAACCTGCTTTTTCTCTCTTTCAAGCCTTCGAGGTTAAACGAGATTCTCTTTCTCTTTTCCCTCTCCCCCGTTCTCTGGCTCGTATCTTTTTCATTCGTCCTTTCTCTCTCTCTCTCTCTCTCTCTCTCTCTCTCTCTCTCTCTCTCTCTCTTCCTCTCTCACTCTTTTCATCTTCTCCGTTCAAGAGAATTTCACCATAGAACGTTACGTAGTCGAGAATATCGTGACATTACGAAAAATCGGATTTCGGCTCCCGCCGATTCGAAGCACAAGGAAGCTTTTTTACGGGAGACCAATGTTCCCGTGGATTCCAACAATTTGCTACGTGGCCATGTCGTTCACGTTAGCTAGCCTAATAAGAAACAGAAGCGTGTGTTCCTGCTCTCGAGAGAATTTTTCGCTTGGAAAAAAAAAAAAATATATATATATATATATATAACGTGCATTGTGATTTTGTGAATAACCGTATCTATGTATATTCGTGTTTCATTTAGTCACTCTCGCGGTGAACGTTAACGTTGAAACATTAAGGAAAAGCCAGTATTGCGCTTCGTAAATTGACGATAATTTCATTTATTCAGTAGGCATTAACTATTTCAACGTTGAACAGCATAAAATCGCTCGATTTACCTCCTGACATTCAACCTAGCTATGTAACGGACATGCGAAACCATAGATGCACACCGCATAAATATCCATTTGCCACAACAAATTCGATTGTCGAACCAATGGCCGTAAAACGGCCGACAAATCGTGTGAGAGAATTACGAGATCCTCGCGAAGCGTACAGGGCGAATCCTCTCGTTATTATCCTCGGATTCTTTCGAACTGGCATAAATATCCATTCCTTACGGAAGGTAATAGGGTTGTATTTCAACGGAATGCAAGATTTACTTTTGGATACTCAACAGGTGCCGAATGCGCGATTTCTTTTTAATTAAGAACTACGATATTGAATACGACGAAATAAATGCTCAGGCAATCGAATTTGTTGTCACTCGAGAGAGATATAATTCGGTTAGATTCATATCAAATGAAATTTGTATGACGTAAACGTATGTTCTTTCGTGACAATTAGATAATTTTTGTTTGTGAAACGAAAGTAAGAACGATTGAAGGAAGAAAAACGTACGAATCTCGGTGCCACGGCGGCGCCTTAGAAAACTTTCGCAGAACGTGTAACATCGTGGATGCTCTTAAACGTTACACGCTGGAAAGAGGAAAAGTTTACACGGGCCAAGTTCGACGAAGTTCGACTTATTTGCTTCCGTGCCGGATTACCGGTTAAACGGTCGTCTTCGTACCAAGCTAATACAGACACCCCGTCGTCCTCCATGCAAAGGGATAGTATCGGTGGCGTCGGCACAAGGACGCAACTTTTTATCTGATAAACTTGGAGAAACTTCGTGTCGTCACGAAGAAAAAAGTGGATGTTAAAAAACATCGGGACAACGTGAATCGAATACGTTTTACCAAGGAAGATATAGGAAGAAAACGTTTACCGCGTAAGTAAACAAGTTTTGTCTCTGTGGCTCATTGTTTAGTCAGTCTTGTATTTAAAGCCGTTAACTTCAACGAACGCCTAAGTACGCCTAAGTACGATCTTCGTTTTCTTATGTCATTTCTTTCTCTATCAAAACAATATTTATAATGCGGTGAAATGTAAGCGTAATTGGTGAACTTAATTTACAACAGTGTTAGGCAAAATTGAATCAAATTCACTGATTGTAATGAGTCTAGAAATTCAGTTGGTTTGATCTCGTTAAATGCATCACAACTGATGTCGTACAGAGGTCGTAGCGATAGCACCGCATCAAATCCATCGTACGAGTTCTGTCAAGTTCGTGGTTCCATAAATTTTCGAACGCGAAGAGAGCCGAAGAGAGAGAGAGAGAGAGAGAGAGAGAGAGAGAGAGAGAGAGAGAGAGAGAGAGAGAGAGAAGCTGATTGAATATCCGATCGGCGGCACGACCGGTGCAGTTAGGTATGTATGTTAGAAACTCGTTTAATGCTAGCCCTAGGGACTGAAATTCTGCGGCGGCTGCAGTCGAGTTTCGAGGCAGCACACGCAAACTCATGGCAACCGATGTGCGGCCCAGCCATGACTGTGGCGGTCGTGCTTAAATGAGTTTCCAGTTTATAACCGAGCTTGACGAGCGACGCGAAAGTGAAAGCTCTAAATCCTCTGGCTCGCTCGCAAGCTCCCCTCTCTTTCTATCGATATAATGCTTACGCATCTTTCGCCCAATATCTTCGCAACGAAAACTTTGGAAAGGCTTCTTTATTTTTCTACATGGAATGAAAATAAAGGGACGTAGATGAATTCTCGAAGTTGTGTTGACGAACGAAAGGAGATATCGGAAGTTACCCAACAAGATTTCTTACATCTGCATTATCTCGTTCGCGAGAAGTATCGAGGATTTTGTTCTTCTTTAAACTTTTGAATTATATTCTGAATCGTGAGTTAGATCGAAACGAGTCATTTATGATCGTGAATCGCTTGGATATTCAACTGCAGGGATCTAGCGTTCTATCTATTGAGTAAATTAACGTGAATACACATTAATTGGCACTTGCTTCTTTATTACTTACGTATTATACGTAATATGTTAAAAAATCATGCATAAATAAACATTCAAGGGGGAGCTGAAGAGATATCGTTCGGTAAAGTCGATTATTATAGAGATTCTCTTGATCGCTTCCCGGTGATGATGCCGCTGGCAGAAGGTGGATCAACAAATTCCCTAATATACCACCATCGATCGCTCCTCTAGGCTATTTACAATACATATCTATATGCATATATATATATATGTATATGTATATAGATATATGTATGTATATATCTATGTATATATGTATATATATTATCCAAAGGGACGTATCAAAGACGATAGTTAATGGAGGGAAATTACTCGCTCGGGTACTCTGTAAAATCTTATATTTATCTTGGCTAGATCACGTCGGCGGAGAACCAATCTGGGAGCGACATTAAACGGGATAATGAAAGCCAATTAGAAAATTTTCCGTCATCGCTGCGGTGCCTTTAAATTAATTAGCCCTATGCGGAGCCGAGATAAGAGAATTTTCGATAACGCGTATTGGCCGGTGTCGTTAATGAAGTTCGACACGTCGAAAAGGCTCACTGATATTTTCTCCTTTTTTCTCGGTTTCCCTATCACATAGAAAACTTTCCAAACGAACTTCTGCTTTCCATTCGACTCGTAATCCAATCGGATGAATATGAAAGATATCCGGATTGTCACTCCCATCTAATATAAATTTTTGTCTTTTTTTTTTTCCCCATTCTAATTAACCGTCATTTGTGACATATATCCATGGAATGCTATACCGTATCGACCTAACAATGTATGACAATCTATCAAGAACCATCTAGTTATCCACTTTCTTTTATATTTGTCACCAGAGAGAAGCCAGTTTTTATTATATTTCACGATCGCCGTGCCATTATCGGAGTATATTTGTCATTTCGTCAGGAAGAGATCCAACAAATGAAGTGTCTTGTCCGATGAAGAGGACGGCACTCGATGTTATTACCTACGCCCTACGAATTGTATGTACAGTATCGCGAAGAAAAATGCTTCGTGGCGGGCAACGAAAAGAGCGCGTTCACATCAATGCAAAGAAGACTCTGGCTGTTTTTGTTTTTATTTTTTTTCATTTTTTGAGGAAAATTGAAGTTATAGGGTTCGCTTAAAGCTCGATTTTCTTGGTGCCTGTATATCCGGAACGACATCCATTGTACACGCATAGCATTGTGTACCTACGTCGAGTGACCCAATTTGGAGAGTGCTCGAACGGAGAAGGTTGAGGAGAAAGAGAGAGAGAGAGAGAGAGAGAGAGAGAGAACGAGAGAGAGGAAGGGATGGTGGTACTGGGCGACGCCTAATAAGGTATGAAGAGGCGTTGCGAGACACGCGTATTCGTGTGCGACATGTCCGTGTGCAATCGGTACAAAATGCTCTGTTTTGAGTGTGCATACATACAGGTGTGTAGAGAGTGCATCTTGCTATAGCTTTACTATTCCTCTTTCTCTCTCTCTCTCTCTCTCTCTCTCTCTCTCTCTCTCTTTGGTTGTTGTAGTTGCTCGTCGGATGGTTTCGAATGTACATGCATATTCAGATTGGTCGAGCAGTCCTCTAGTAAATTAGACTATTTGGCCTTCTCCATTATTGAAGGAAAACCGCCGGGACGGAGCCACTGCAGCTTGTAATATTCCACCGTTGCATTCGCAACTTCACGACTCCGTGGCTTTCACGAAGTTCAGAAAAGCGGGAGGAGTGCAACGAAGACAAAACTAATAAGGAAACCGGCCTGAGATTGAGCAGAGAAGAAGGAAGAGGGAAAGTCCTTCATGGAATCGGATTAACAATGAAAGAACCTGAAATTTGTAATCTCCTGGAACGAATGCATGCTCACACACTCTTTTTTAATCATCGTATTCGTTAGTATTTTAATTACATCTTTTTTTTTTTTTTTTTTTTTAATAAAAAACGTTCGATCATATCAATAACGTCGAAGGCGTTGAAATGATTTTTACGACCAAATCAATATTCGGGACATGAGTAATTTTCTTAATCACCATAATGAATACATTGCATCCATTTTCCCGTCTGTTGACAGACTAAACATTATAATTGTGTTTATTTCCGAATTATACATTCGCATTGCATTATCACATTTAACGTTATTAAAACTTTCCGATTCGGTGTAATCGAAGTATCGTTACATCCAAATATTTAAAATGTAATAGTGAATGAAGTTTTGCGTATATATAATAATTCTTTTGTTCAACGTTAATCACAGCCAACTAACGATCTACTCGTCATAAACGAAATATTATCATTTGCGTAAAAAAGTGAACATCTCATGATCCATCCTTGAAGAAAGTAAATTCCTTCCACTAGAGGAACAAAAATAACATAAGTTAAGGGAACGTGTTATAGGTAGGTGCGAACGAAGACATGAAATTATAAGGGAAGTCATTCTATTATCTCGTACGAGTCCTTCCGGGTTGAGGAAGAGAAGGAGAAAGAGGGAAGGAGTCGAAGGGATTTCGGCGGTTATTCGTTGGAACGAGTGGCTCTCCGTAGAGTCCGCCGTCGGCGCCGCCATTGCGGCCATTCATCGCGCTATTACAATGCTATCGTGATAGGCATGGAAATAGTGCCGCATATGCAGTCTGCCATTCACAGGACTGAAAGACGAAATAACGCGCGGTCGACGTGCGGCGCAGCTTCGGACCGGAAACCGGCGCACGACCGTCCGCTTCCGGTCTGGTTTCGCGAATCAAAGGAAGAAGAGAGGGGCTTGTTCCATCCGCTCGTGCCGAATCGCTTTCGAATGGCTCTCGTGCCATTTCCCACCGCGAAACGTTAATTACTAAATACGATTCGAACTCTACCCTTTCCTCTTTCTCTCTCTCTCTCTCTCTCTCTCTCTCTCTCTCTCTCTCTCTCTCTCTTTCTCTTTACCATCATCGGCTCTACGTTAATGAACCATGCGTGCTCGCTTCGAGGGAAAACAAAAGTTCGTCAACGTGAGCTCGAACATTCATAAGCATTTATTTATAAGATACCTTGACATTCGTTTAAATGGATATTATCGTAACAAGAAATATATCGATTCGTAATTACTTTTATTTCAGCTGCTCTTTTCCGAAATAGATCGATCCGATGACTTATGTTAATAAAAAGCAAAGGAGACAACTAGGATGCGTCATCCAAAGAGCTTAGCAGCTTGATCCGTGCGATGACACGCGATTATATTCGACGTTAAGCGAGCGTTCCAACGAGCGAGCGTCGCAGCGGTATAATCTGAGGTAATCGTCAAGCAACCGAGGTGTCAACGTTGTAGTCGAAAACGTTGGAAATTCAAAAAGAGACACCGAACAACGGATAGCGACGTGCATTCGAATGAAACGGTTTGTTGGAACTAAAATAAAAGAGAAAATCGGAAAAAGCGTTAGAAACGTATGCAACGCGTGGCACACAATCAATGCGATGTAGAAAATTTTTTTCGCCGATATCATTTCATCAAAAAAAAAAAAAAAAAAAGAAAAAAAAGAAAACAACGCGCCGGACACGATAGAGATACATCGATCTCTACGATCTAGACGAGATACATCGCAGATTTAAAGCGAGTTCGTGGAACAACGACATTCGGTCGTGAATGCTTGATATGAAAGAATTCTCTATGAGACTTTATTAGAAGCCGCCCACCATATGGCCGATACACCCAACGTAACTCTTGGTGGTACTTGAGCGAGTATCTTATTCAAAAGAGTCCTCCCCCGAGGGTTGGCATGAGAAGAAGAAGAGGCGCCAGAGATGGAAGCATAGCTAAAAGGAGAGTAGAAGGAGAATGGAAGCAGAGGATACGGACAAGGTAGCTTCTCGTGCTCCTTTAAACTCTCGCGCTAAATAAAGTCGAGGGACGTTTAATTTACATACATTTACTCTTCCACTACTCCGACGGTGCTTCCTCTCTCTATCTCTATCCCTCTCTCTCTCCCTCTCTCTCTCTCTCTCTCTATCTATCTATCTATCTCTTTCTCACAGAATAGCCTGACCCGCGGTGTCTCCGTAGCGGCTATCCTCCCTTCTCTAGTCAACGAGTACCAACGACGACTGTTAGTTCTCCAACCCTCGTCCGGCAACCCCCAGGGTACACGTTCTCTCTCCCCAACCTCCCTTCTCTCCTTCTCCTACCATCCACTCCAGGCCTCGTTCCGTCTTTCTCTAACCCGAAAACTCGCTGACCCAATTTCGATGAAACTGCATTGCGTGTCCTACCTGCACGATTGCACCTACCGCATTTCAACTTCACGTCCCTTCCCTTCTCTCGCTCGCTACGGACATACATGTACAGAGATTTGTGCGTTTGTTTGCGTACACATCATTCTAACTCCCATCCTAGTCTACCCCGATACTTCCCCCTACCATTTCCATCGACATATCTCGCTCTCCGCTGGACATGATAAAAAATTTGCCGATTTTATATATCGCGCTTCGTATCCATATCGAGAAACGAATAGTGCGGAAAGAGAGAAAAGAGGAAAATCGAATAATATATGCCGTGCGGAAATGAACAAAAAGTACGTATTGATCCTCTTTTCCAACGGAAAACGTTGTCCCAAGAGATTTGATGCGGACCAGCGAAATACGGCTAGAATAGATTTTATTACGTACGCTTTTTCGAACTTGATCGTTTAATATATATTAGTTACTACCATTCGAAAACTTTAATCGGGAATGTTAATAATCTTCGTGATTAATGAGAAGTCACGATTTGACGTTATCTAAAACGACTGATCTTATCAGTTTGCACTAATAAGACTAATTAAAATTGTTCTATGGTCGTTCGACAAGCGCGAGAAAGGAATAGACGGATGGTGGTAGTTACGTGTAACACGCGTAGAGGAAGGTAACACACAGCACGTTAACTTATCCGGCATACTCGATCGAAGTCTATTGCATTGCAAATACTCGAGAACGACGCCTGCGCATACGTCGTGACAAATTCATTCGTCGTACCGTAAACGTATAATAAATTTGCCAGCCTGTACTTAATTTTACTTTCCTGTTCATTCGTTTCTTCTTTTTCTTAATTCTAAATATATAAACTTTTCTTATCAATCAACGACGCTCGCAAGTGGATACAAAACTCGATAATTTATCGATTTCTTTAATTACATTACCGATCATATCTTATGCCTGTTTTTGCAAGAGCTTGCCCATGGAAAGGAAGGTGGTTCTTTTGAATTTGCCAATTAATATTTTTTCGCGTCTAATATGATTATATCAACAAACATTAACCTTCAGATATGAATCAATCATTAATTTTTTGGCAAAAAAATGAAATAAGATTTAAGAAGTGCACTTACATGCGAGTATATCACTTGAAATTTACATGGCGTTATAGAGGGTTAATAATAAAAAAAAAAAAAAAACACGACGCGAACGAACGAATTTGGATTATTTCAAATCGATTTCTGATAAAATGAAACGAATAAGAGCATCGTTTCTCGTGGCGTGCTTTTATAGGAATTTGTTCGAGATCGTTCCTATCGAGAATACTCGAAGCCTCATTCGTGAAACAGCACGGCATGCGAAATGACTTCATACGGATTATAACGGCCGTGCACGCACTGTGTTGACGTCAAACCGGTCTTCATCCATCGAGGAGTACACGAAGTACCTCTTTGCCGACGTACGGCGAGTAGCTATTACTGGTCAGCACCGTGAAACTTACTTCTAACACTGTCACACGGGAAACAGGTTTTACCCTTTCGAGTCCTTCCGAGATCGTAACATTTCACGAACTTGCAATGAAGGTCTTTGCGTTTCTTCTACCAAGGACCGTTGACTCTTTAACGATTGCGCTTGATTAAATGTTTCTCCTATCGGCTAACGATCGATTTAAAAGAAACGAAACGGAACGAAATCTCGGAACGAAGATTTATAGGGAGTTACGCTCATCGTCGAACGACCGTAATTACAAACGAGAGATCGAATAAGCTTTTGGCCGAAACCATCTTCTTTGATCCACGATGATAAATAACTTTTGATCTGGCCTTTACCGATTTCCCTTGACCGAAGGTCGATTAGGAATGAAAAGACCAAACCCATCGAACAAAGAGAAAGAGAGAGAGAGAGAGAGAGAGAGAGAGAGAGAGAGAGAGAGAGAGAGAGAGAGAGAGAGAGAGAGAGAGAGAGAAATTAGACGACACGAAAGGTAGAAAAGTAAAGAGAAAAAGGAAGGGAGAAGGAGGAGAGAGAGACACGAAGCGAGTCAGAAGAGCGTGACGATACTCCGTTATCGAACGTAATCGATAATACGAGGAAGCCGAGAGCGGGAACGAGATTCGCGCCTTCTCGTTAGCTACATTCCTTCGTACCGAGGTCGAAGCGTCATGAAAGGTTAACCGAGTTGAACGAGTTCGGCTTAAGTTCAACTTCCATTTCGTCCTATATCCACCACCGTGAGCACCCCCCATAGTTTAATGATCTTACTAACTCAGACGGGCTTTTCCATTATTAGTTTGCCCGAGGGTAAACCCACCTGTCTACGTGCACTGCCGCTCGAAAGAGTTCGATACGGTGCGAACCGCCTGAACGCTTCCTTTAAATAAAATTCATGCTTCGTAAGTTGAAATTTAAGTTAAAGTTTCGCTGTCAAATTTGTACGCTTCGTTTGAAGATTAAAAGAGACTGAATCGACGAAAGGATAAAGAAACCTACTTTCTCTCTTTCCTTTTCATAAATCAAACGTTACATTTTTAATTAAATATAAACTTTTTGTTTTTCTTTTTTTTTTTAATGAAATAGAATATCATTTATTAAAATCGATAAACTATTTAAAAGGAGATAAATTTGTGCGGTAACTTAACGCATGCGCCATCAATTATTCAAATTCCGTATTACGAATGTGAATCGGTCGATAATGTAGATCAGTAGATACCAGAAAAAAAATATAAATGCAAGAAAAATTGTTATTCAAAATCGATTGAATCGATCATTTAATTTGTTCGAGTATTCAATGTTTTTTTTTTTTCACGTATTCAATGTCGAAAATAGACAATATCCTTATTAAAATCAACGCACGCAAAGTTTGCTAGCCTCGAGCGATATCTGCGTGCGACCTGCCTCGTCGTTATTAACTATGTAAGGAATATAAGATTTTAGCCGGAGGATGTTCATTAACCGAAATGCAAGGAAGGTGTAGAATTTTCGGTTGGTTAACGCGACATCGTCGTAATTAACGTGTCAAATTATCGAACTTCCAAATGAAAATTATAAGAAAACAACGATTTCTATATAATGATGATCGTGTTATAAAATCGTATACCTATATGATAATTCATGAATACGTGGAAATCGCATGTTGCATTCAAATACTATATTTATACCGTCTTTACATATTTTATAATTCAAATTGTACGTTCAACAATTTAACCTACCAAATACACATAGAAGTTGGGAAAAAAAATAAAAAAATATATACGAGCGAAAATACCCTCTGATGAAAACTTCATATAATAGGATTGTTCGCGATTGAAGCTCGTTCTTTTTTTAACAAAAAAAAATAAATACTGTTATAAAACTAGGACAACGGCTTGGTAAATAGAGAAGATTTGTAAATGTCATTGATGCCGTCACATCGTTTTTGCCGATGGTAGCAAAATACACGGTTTCTATTCGCAAGCAATTCATTTATTCAAACCGTATCGTTAACAAAGTCCGCAAAACATTAAAAAAATAAATTCAAGTGAATAAAGATATCGTTAAAAATCTAATTGGTACATAAATACGAACTCGACAAATATAATTACGCGATGTTGTTTAGTCTATAAAGCCGAATTATTTATTTATTTTACATAAATGTAAAATTTATGAATCGATAGTCAATTAACTATATCGTAGACAACAATTTTGAAACAGCTATACTCTCCTTAAAAAAAACATGCTTTTTAAAGTCTACATCATAAGTAAAGGTCTGTCCGTGTAGACGCATTAACATTAAGAAATATCACTCTCATTACGAATAGCTAAAATATAATCAAATTTGTTCGACATTGACAAGAACAAAAATAAACAATAATTAGACTAACATATTCGTAATAGCATAAATTATTCAAAATTATTATACATATTCTTCTACATACGCATCCTCTTCGTGTCCTTCTGCGGACTTTCACGCATTACTGACTAATGGCGAAGTATATTCTAGCTTACCGTCAGTTGATAACGAAGGTCCCATTTGCTAACCTGTCGATAAAGTTTATTTCTTCATTGACAACCAATGGTAAGGTAAATTCCTATTTTCCGTAATTTGGTAAAGTAGATGTATATTCTAGCATCAATCGTTTACCGAAAAATCTATTTTGTTTTATCGACAATCGATTTCAATCCCCTCTCACTGTCTAGTTACCACTATCCCTTACAATATTAGTACTTCCCTTCTCTGTTTATCCCCTCCACCTACACCATCTGTCAATACTATGTCTCGAATGAATAACGTTAGTTGTTTATTCAGAGCTATGATGCAAATGGGTTAATGAACACTTTTTCATTAATCAATCTTTACAAAAGTATTATCTAACATATAGTTTTTTTCTTTTGTCTAATATTTTTACTTCATCGAAAAATTATTTAGCAGTAAAGTATGTAACCTACATAAGCTTATACACCGAATTGGTAGGCGCATAGTAGTGACAGCGTTTCCTATTGCGCTAGAAGTTTACATTTTGTCCATTCATGTTGTTGAAGTCGCATAAGCTATTAGCAGAACATAGTGAACAGTCTTAAATGATAATTCTTCTTGTAAAATCGTTATTGTTTCAAATCAACGATACTTCTTTTTTCACCATTTATTCTTTCACATAAATATACGCCAATCAAAAATACGTTATGAAGAAATTACTAATTGAAATATTTTGAAGTGAAACGATATCATAATATTGTATGTACTTTTAGTAGCAACCAATCATAGGAAGGGAAAGTGAATAGAGATGTCCACAATTCTTCGAATTAACTAATGAAGCATTTGAAAGTATCATTACTTAACCAATAAGAATTACTCAATAAAATGTCCGCAAGATGGCAGAATCGTTGAATTGAACACGTAAATTGGCACATCTATAGAAATTCTTTTCATGTTAGATTCTCGTGGCAGTCACGTTGTTAGAACGGTAAGAATGTAATAATTCTTTGAACCTCAACAATTTTCGAATATTATTATTGATTTTTGAGTACATTAAGAACTTCTATTTAACAAGCTGCAATTAGCGTGTCATTTTTCTTCTAAATCTAAAATATATCGAAACAAAAACGTGTTATAAAACAACTGCATCACGGCACGTTGCCAATAACACATGCCATGAACAAAATCGTAATATCAAAATTTTCAAGCTTACAGTGAATCTCCTTTCTAATTTTTCATCCAAAATAATAAATCAATATAAAATTGTCGAGGCAGTAATTAAGAAATTAGATTTGTAGGTATTTTCTTAACAAAATTTATATAGGTCCAAGATAAATGCAATGTTATTAAGTACCGTGACATCTTCAAAAATTAATCAAATTCTAAAGGTACACGTTATTATATGTTTTTATTATCCATATGTAGATAAGCCACAATGCAGATCTTCGTGAAGACCCTTACGGGTAAAACCATTACCCTAGAAGTAGAAGCATCTGATACTATAGAAAATGTAAAAGCTAAAATTCAAGACAAGGAAGGAATACCACCAGATCAACAAAGACTTATCTTCGCTGGTAAACAACTGGAAGATGGTCGTACTTTGTCTGACTATAACATCCAAAAAGGTTAATTATAAGATAATAATTTATTGATCATAATATTAGCATATATTATATTTATTTATCCGGGTAACATAATTGATAAAATGATTTTATTATCTGCCAAACAGAATCAACGCTTCATTTGGTTTTGCGTCTTCGTGGTGGAGTTATTGAACCTACTCTTCGTATTCTTGCACAAAAATATAATTGTGATAAGATGATCTGTAGGAAATGTTATGCGCGTCTCCATCCGCGTGCAACTAACTGCCGTAAAAAAAAATGTGGGCATACAAATAATATCCGCCCAAAGAAGAAGCTAAAGTAAAATATGTATTTGGATTTTTTTATCCAAATCATAGAAAATTTGGATATTCATCTTTATCCATATTACATTTTCTGGCAATAGTATGATTGACAACTCAGAAATATGTATCTCTTTTTATGGATTGCAATAAAATCTAAGCATTTATCAGTAATAAATAATTTGTTTTTGCTAAACACACGTTAAAAATAAACATACTTTATTAAATATGCACAATATTCACAGCACATAAAAGGAATGTATAATTTATAAGTAATTGATAAGTTATCGATACAGGTTTGATTTAAATTTAATTTAATTGCTTCATATAATTCACAAAAATTAATATAACTATTATTAGATCTTAGGTACGATTATTAGTATATACCAACTTCAATAAAAGTTGTTCTTGATTTGCATAACTCTTATAAAGATTCATGTCATTAGAGTTTGGAATAGATCCACCTACCTATTTTAAACAAATAAGTTTTTATCAAGTATAATATACAATATCTTATATATGATAATTATTTATATACCTTGGCTCTGTTAACATATTGTTCGTATATGTTAATACTTGCATCTTTGATGACTGGCAAAGAACTAACAATCGGTGGTTGCGGGTTTTCTGGGAATGACGCTTGTTGCATCAATTTTGAACGAAGTTTTGTTTGATCTATCGGATACGTTGCATTACGTCCTATTAAAACAAACCTGCAAAAAATATAAACAGTAAACAGTATATTATGACCTTCATACTTAGAGCAATAAAAAAGAAATATATATATATATATATATATATATATATATATATATATATATACACATATTTATATTTATATATTACCTTTTATAGAGGATTATATCATTTCTTGCTGGATATTCTGGTTGCATTCCATATACCGCTTTCATTGATGGAAATAAAAGTTCAAAAGTCGTTAATTCTGAATTGTCTTTAGATGCAAATAATTGTGAGTCATTCATTTGTGGATGACTTTCATCTTCATCGGATGTTGAATCCTCGCTTGAACTATATACAATAAAATTAATAACATTCTTATTTACATAAAATATATTCACATAGAATAATTATACCTTGCACTAGATGTTGTACTACTTGTACTACTTTGTCCAGTCATAGATGGGTTTTTCATATTCAAATTCTTATTGCCAGTTTCTTCCCTTCTTCTACCAGGTCTTATGCGTACAGCGAATGGACTAAAGCTTGTTGTGAAATGAGGCATAAAATCTCTAACTGAATGGCTTATTTTATATGCATATAAATCCGCAAGTAAAGATAATTCATAAGGCCTATGAAAACAGATTTTTAAATTTTTATCATTTGAATCAATTTAAAAAATTAATAATAATGATTCTAATAAATGTTATTTACCTATGATAATCATAGTAAATATCGATCATTTCTTCTAAAGTGCTTTGTACTTGTATCATTTCGGAACAAGTTTTTGTTACTTCATTGAACGCATATGGTAGACATTTTAATATATTTTTATCCCACCATTGAGTTAATAATCTTCCTTTACGAAGATATTGACAAGCAGGCTTATGATGAAGATAATAATCTGTTAATAATTCCCATATTGAAGGTTTGCCTTCTTCAGGTATAAAAAGGCCTACAAAAATATATATTTCATTATTTCCTTAATATTTATAAGTCCTTATAAATTGACCTAGTTTTTACTAATGAATTACCTAAAAATAAATTAATTGTATGCTGTTTTTCTTGATCACTAAAGGTATTACTATAATATCTACTCAATGTTTGCATGATATCATTTCCTTGACTCGTCCATGGTGCAGTTTTCCTAAATTTATGGATATATATTACTATAACATTTTGTTGACGAATTAGATAAAAATTCTTGTCATTACCTATAGGTTCTAATTCTGTGTACTAATTGAGATCCACCATACTGTAAAGCTAATGTATCACCATGATCTTCATATAATTCTTCCAACATTCTTACACAATCAGAATCAAACTCTAGTTTGGGACTTTCTAATACTCCTAAAGCACATAACTGAAAACCTAAAGCACATTTTCCTATAGCAAATTGGGCTGTATTAGTCCGGTCCAGACAATCCACACAATTTGTTCTAATAATTCCAGTTTGCGATATTCCTTTTCTCGTGAAACAATTCTTTATATGATCTTCAATATATTCTAGATCATATGTTTTATTACATTCGATGGATGGCATCTCCAAAGTGTGAGTATTTAAGTAATTATTACATTCTGGTTTTGATGAATTATTAAAAGAATTTTTCACATCGTAAGAACTAAATGATAATCCAGAATTTGAATTTGTTTTATTAACTTTTTTAGCATTACTATGTTGTTGCATGAATAAATTTCTTTGACTATAATATGGATTATGCGATTGGAAAACACCCGTTTTTAAAACTGCATTATGAGCTATATTTGCTAAACGACCCATAACATTCACCTCTTTTCTGTGGAAAAATTGTTTCATTTATTATTAATATATATATTAATCATGCAATGCTTTCTATACTTATAATTCTTATAAAATACCGTTTAAGCATTCTTGCCATATCAAAACTTATATACTGAATATGGTGTTCTGGGGGTAAAAATTGATTTAAATATTTCACAGCCATATTTAATTCCTCACTTAATGTACTTTCATGTTTCTTTTTCTCACGTTTTTTAACAAGATTCAGTATTATAATTGGTGATCCATACCTCTTCAGAAGTTTATTAAAATGTGCTCCTAAAAAATAATTTAATTATAAAGTTTCACATCGAAATTGAACAGACATTTGAATTGAAAATTAATCATTAAATCAATATATTTATTTTTAATTTCTTACCAGCTGTTTCTACATACGGATCAGCTAAATCACAAACAATTGTAGGCTTCGGAACCATCTTACTGACATCTTGGCTCCAATGACCAGGAACTGAGCCACGCATTTGTACAAAAGAACTAAAACGTCCATTATTTAAAGAACTCACACCGGAATCATGAACAATTTGCTCTGTTTCTACTTCATTTGCTACATCACCCTTAATATAAAAATTAATACACATAGGATTTTTTAATAAGTGCTATGTAAAATAAATAATACAAAACCTACATCAAAATTAGCACCACGCTTTAAAAATCTAGTGCCAGCATATTTATTACTTCGTCTAGCTATCAAAGCAATATAGACAGATCTTCCAAAAATGCTAACATTGGATTGTCCAATAAAACCATGTATTACATATAAAATCCAATCTCTATGGAGATCTTTCTCTACTGGTGCTAATAAATGAGAGTTCCATACAAACCGACGATGTGGATTACTACGTATTGCATAATCAATATACTTTTCCTTCTTACTGCAAAAAAGTAAAAAGTGAAATATATTACATATTTTTTATGATTTATTTTTTACTGTAAAAAACATATTACTAACCTATCATTTTGCCAGCTTTTATGAAATGACCACATGTTAAAAAAATCTTCAGCTTCTTCTATATCATCTTCTTTCTGATTTGCATTGTTAGGTATGTCCAATTTGATGTGCTTTGGTGGTGCCATGTTATATTGTAAAGTATGTGTCAAATCGTAGGAATAACTAAAGTAGAAGTTGCTACTCAAATCAATACCTTGGAACATCTTTACATATCTTTGCTCATCAGGATGAAACAACCGAACAGTGTCATTTGGAATATATATCATTGTAGTATCTTCTATTTTATATATTGTATGATGACCAATGAATGCCACTCGACGACGTTTCGTTACGAGAATAATATAATATCCTTCCAAGAAGCGTACAAAACCTTTTACAGAAGATTTCTTAAATAAGATTTTATAAATATTTTTATGAAAAGAAATCTGAGAAAAGTATATAACATTTATTAAGAATTATGTTGTATTTATTATATGATACAACATATACAATTATTTTGAATTGCTGTAAAATAACCCATATTTTGTGCATCTGAACATGCTTTGTCTACCAATGATTACATCGCTGACAAAATGTCATGCGCAGATAACTAACAATAGAGCCATGCTCAAAAAATTAACATACATACCATGTTGCATTATAAATTACATGTGCATAATTATTAATTGTGAATCTTATCTTTACAATGTAGCAGTTCTTCAAATATATATATTAAAATAATTGGAACCATTGTAAAAATATTTATATATGATTATTTTAGAAGATTATTACAATTCATCTAAACAATAGTATTTAAATGGATATAGTCTATTATTTAATGATAAAAACAGCTATAGTTAAAAAAAGAAAATATTTATTTTTGGCTCTGATAATAAAAACCTCAATGGGCCTTACCAAGAAGACCAAAAGCTGACACTAGCCTGGGAAAAGTATCTCTCTGCCACATATTCTTCCAGGTGAATTTAGTTTTTGTTGGTTTGTGCATCGGCTTTTGTGACCGATGCTGCTCAGACTCCTCTGATATATTTGTGCTGGACTCTTTATTATTGCTGCCTTTGTTAGCAAGCATATGTAAATAAGCTGTGTTCTTTACATTATAATTAATAATGGTTCTGATATGATATAATTAGATTTTTAAAATTTCATAATTAATAATAAAATGATAAAGTTATATAGCATTTATAATATATAATACGGGTCATATAAAAGAAATAAGTGCAAAGCTGAGGAGCCTAAGCTGTTGCATTTATAAAACTATCATGTGCCATAGGCAGATTTCAGACTATTATATTTAAAATAATACTGTTTTAATGATATTGTGATAATGACTCGATAAATGTGATTGTTAAAGTGTAAAAATTTGATAAAAATATTATTACCATAACAAATATTTACTACAGAAGCATGTACATGCAATGATAAACATTATAATTCTTTGCACACCATACTAGAACCTTTATTATATTTAACATAATATAATATCTTAACTTACCAACAATACCAAAAGCTGAAACAATTCGTGCAACACCACCAACGTTATTGCGCTGTCCTATGCGTGTGCGATTACCCATATCTATCATATTAACGAGATCTTGTATTTCATCTTGAGTATACTCTCTCTTATCGTCAATGACAAGAAGTTCCCTTGGTTCCATCCGATCAATTTTTAAAACACGGAATCGCGTTAATGTATTATTTGATCCCATTAGATAGAATCGCTATAACATTTTTATATTATATTATTTACTTAAAAGTTAATATTCTTATATATATATATATATATATATATATATATATATATAATCTTACCGATTTTGTTTCATAAAGCGCAATTTTTTGTATAGAAGATATTATAGGATGAAATATCATATTTGGTGCAGTATTATCGTCCATTTTTTATAGATTTAATTATAATAATATGTATTAATATTTATACAAAGTGATCTTGTTATCAATTCGTTTAACAAGTCATTGCAACTTATGTTGTTTAGGTTAAATCCTTAGGAAATATATACATCTAATAAATGTTTTGGTAAACACAATGTATCTTGATTTATTTATTCACTTCTAATCAGAAAATCATTTTGTCAAATATATTTACTGATATTGTAAACATGTATTTATCTAACACTTCATTCAATAAAAGAAATAATCTTAAATGACAGATACACATTATTACCAACACAGAGTGCTGAAATGCAGTGTTATAACTTTTACAAAAATTTGTGTTACCTGTCTAAAAATCTGTCTTAGAAATCTATATTTCATTTGTTCTAAATCTATAGGTTTAGAAATCTTTATCACTTTTTTTCTAAGATTAAGGTATTTAATTGATAGAAAATATTCTTATTTTTATATTTTTTTGTATTATAGTAAATGGATTAATTCCAACAGGAATATAGTAAAAATAATATACTACAGGATAGGAGTAAAATCAGTACAGAATTCTAATTGTGTTAATCCTCACTTTTTATTTCATACATGACATAATGTGAACAGTATGCGTATTATATTTTTCTATATTTCTACATTATATACATTTACTTAAAACTTCTTTGAGAGCTCATACAAGAACTTCCCAGAATCAAAAATACTAAAGGCCATTAATGCAAGTGTAAAGCCATATAATAATCTGTCTCTGGTTCCAGCAGCTCTGTACACGGGTATACTTAGATCTCTCTGTATAAAAAATAATGTGATACGATCATATTAAACGAATTTATTTAAATTTAATATAAATGATCTTATATTAAGAGCAATCATATATAAATTCTATTATACAATTTACCTGGTAAAACTCATATTTCTTAAGTTGTTTAGGACTAATGGTTGTATTACCCGCAGCTTGTAAGTTGACTTCAGTTGGTTTAGTATGCATGCTGTCCCAAATTACTTTTTGTTCTGATGTATTCAATACACTAGGATTCTGCAGGAAAAAAAGAAAATTTATCAGTAATAATACATTTTAATGGTTACATAAGATAAAATTTTGCTTTTAATTACAAATTAGTGAATCTATATTATTTTAAAATTGTATTATTATTCCCAAATTCTGTCCTTCACATATACAATACATTATGCAAACAAATATTAATAAAATCATATGTGAACTGTTACGTGATCGATACGTCGTCTGCTGATTAAATATGGCGAGTACCGTAAAACAATTGAAATGCATTTTGAATTATAAGTAAATTTAAGCACAGTACATTATAGCATAGTAGATAATAGAATACAGAATTCTTCGATTGTTTTCAATTTTAATTGTTATTGAAAAAGGAAATTTGCTATCGTATGACAAGTCGTTGTTAGCAACCAATCGGTGTTAATTTAATAGAAAATGTACGAAGGTTTGTTAACTTTTTAAAAATGGTAAAAATATAACGCGAATAAATTTTAATTATTACTTACTAATGGATATAATGGTTGAAATCGTGTAGATTCTTTTAATCGACCAGTAAACGGGTTAAACTCGTTGTGGGTCATCATCTAATCGATGGCAATAGTTGTGCAACCTTCCGCAGCAAGCACTGAATACATCTGACGTAGATAGGATAAAACAGAATCTAAATAAAAAGGAAGAGATGGTAGCAGATGGTAGTATAGAATGAAATAGTATAGTTAAAAAATTCTTGATATCTAAATATGTTTAACAGTTGCCTCCAGTAGTCTCTTAATTTATAAAATTGTTAACAATAATAAAAAAGTTAAAGAATTGCTTTTTTTAATTTTTGATAGAGTATAAAAAAATGTTATTTTGGACCAATTGAAATACTAAAAGAAGAAACGTTAAAAGTCCAATTGTATAAGTCATATACCGGTATATAATAAACTTTTTAATAAATATTTATGTGTGCAGTGGCTAATATACATTTATTAGAAGGTTAGTAATTTATTAGAAGGCTTATCAAACATTTTGTATTCTTATGATGTTTCGGAAAAAATATTAAATATGAAAATATAACAAACTTACAAAGATACATAATTACTTAACAATTATTAAATAATATTTAATAATATTATTCATAAATATTAAACCTTATGCAAGGTAATACTTCACATATAAGTTTATAAATAGTTATGGATATGGATAATGATACTCTTTATTTCTTTGTTATATCATTGTGTGAAGTAATTTTCTATTTCATGATACTTGTATATTTCAAATAGCATGAGAGATTAACAATATATATAATAAAAACTACTTTTAACATTTGAATATTATAAATCTTATCTTTTATATATGTAACTGTAATTATCATCTAAATTGTTATGGCTACAATCTTAATTCTACGAGTACTATTTTGTCATGATATAAGCAAAAAATATAGGATATCTTAGAATAATGTTATTAAATATTGTATATGTATGATTATTGTTCAATTTATTAGTGTACATGATTGTATTTTATTTACAATTTAATA
This sequence comes from Dolichovespula saxonica, assembly GCA_911387935.1. NCBI lineage: Eukaryota > Metazoa > Arthropoda > Insecta > Hymenoptera > Vespidae > Dolichovespula > Dolichovespula saxonica. Next base: position 3,793,491 of record OU427004.1, on the reverse strand, counting down.
TTCTTTTTTAAAATTTTTTTAGTGTCAATGTCTGCGAATCACTGAAGACAAAATGTAACATTTCATATCATATCAATCATATTAATTGGTAATTAATATACATTAGGTAAAGATTTTTTTGTGGTTTATGTTTCACTATTTATTTATGCTTTATGATACATTTTACAGGATTAAATAATTCAATATTGCGATATTAGCGCCTTTGTTTTCTGTATTATCGACCGAGCAACAAACAGTTGAAAACATGTCATGGCTGATCTTGTGATTCATAACAATGTGTTAATTTATTTTTCTTATTCTAATAAAATATGAAAGATACACATTCAGGATTACAAATGGTAAGAGTAATATATATCTATATAAAAAATTAATCACACATATAGTTTTAAGTCAATTACTTGGATATATCATAAAATTCATATAAAGTAATAATGAAAAAAAAAAAAGTGTTATGTATATCTATCCATAATATGTTGTTTTATAAATATACGTTTATTTGGATATGAATTATTTTAATAATCTTTGTAATTGATAGTTACATTCATATTGATGCTTAACTTTTAAATAATATTACAGTAATATTTGATATAAATTATTACATTTTAAAATCATGTCATTGACCTGTATACTCCAGGATCCTGTTTCTGTCTTGAAACGTAACAATCGGTCCATCACGCTCCGTAGTACACGTAGAATTTACACAAAATGGGGTTTAAAATATCACGCGGCAGTAAGAGATGCTGTTTTTAGAATGCACTCAATGCCATTTGTACCCTTAAAACCGCCTGCTTCTTTAAAATGTGATAATGAAGAGTCAGATTTAGTATATGTGTGTCAGCAATGTAAAGATTGGTAAGAATTCTATTTAAATTCTATTTAATTCTTATTCTTAAATATAAGAATTTTATTTTACTTCTATATAATCTTATTGTAAGTAAAGAAAGTAGACTTTATTAAACAATATTCTCAATAAATCTGTTTTTGCCTTAGCTTCTGGTTTAAAAGCAGCTTTGAAGACCATAGCCAGAGACACAGTTGGATTTTAGGATTTTGGTGTCAGAGATGCTTCTTAACAGTATGTACACATGTACCTAATAATGAGTCACTATGTGATCTGTGCATAGGTATTGAGCATGATAAACGGTCATATTTGAAAAAGCAAGGTATCCATAAAAATCAAAAAATGGGGGCTATTAAAGTCTTTTATAATCAGTGTCAGTTTTTTGCACATCTAAAATTGCATGATATATCTTTAGTTAATATATGTGATATTATGTTAATGCCATTACCAAATATGGAAGGTGATTGGACACCTGAAATGAATATAGCTTGTGAAGCACTTTTGGAACATTGTTTCATGATAAGAGTACATATCATGGATTGGTTTCAAGCCAAAAATATAGATCATAATTGGTGGCAATTAATTAATAGTAATATCGAAGATAATGATAATCCTATTACAAAAATTTTAAAAGCCTATAATGGAAGAAATTTATTTAATTCAAATATAACAAAAGTAGATGCTGATTTGATTCCTTTGAACTTACTGTACAAAACTAATTTAACATGTCCTACTGTTGGACTTACTAAAGTAGCATCAGAGAAAAAAGAGAGAGATTATAATAAAAATGTTAATGGTATAAGTGGTGCAACTGCAGCTAATGTGCTCAATCAGGATACTGATGAAGATGAAGATAATCCTTGCTCTCCTACTGATATTAGCTTAGTGAATTATCTTCCTGCTTATAATTGTACTACATATGGTTCATTTAAACCTAATTCTTCACACAATAGTAAAATGATTAATTCGAAATTTATGCAACATATGAAAAATAACACGCAATCAACAGTAAACAACAAACAAAGTAAGAAAAACAAATTAAAGAAAGAAACTGTAAATTATATTACTTCCGTTTCATCCGCATCTAATAGATCATCTAACTTCATCAGTACAAAAGAATTTTTCAATCAAAATTTGGAGAAAGATTCTAATTATATGCAAAAAGATCTTGCACATAAATGTAGTGGTAGTGCAAAATTATCCACTGGTGCAATCACTGCACAAAATGGTTATGTAGAGAATATAATTAAAAAATCAATTCCCAAGAATGCAAATTTGTTGCCTAATTTATCACATAAAGCGATAATGAATCAGGAATATCAGAAACAAAACTATCTGTCAGTTCTAAAAAATGATTCAAATTTACTAACATTCCAAGGTACAGACTCTATGAAAATGAATGGACTCATTACTCAAATTCCATCTCATCTTCGTGCTAATAATAAAATTCCATTTATTGATCAAGATATGGATGGAGTAAACAGAAAAGTCAATCATGCAACACTTGAAGAAAAATTTGATGAAAAAGACATAAAAACTATGTCTACCAAATTAACACCTTCACATTTAGGTAATAGTACAATATCTGAGGACAATAAAAGTATAAGTAATTTAAACAAAATGGCAGTTGAGTCAAATAAAACAAAAATTCATCAGATTCCTCTTGAAAGTAAATTTGTGTATCGAAATGGTAAAAGATGTATTATTAAACCTACACCAAATTTTCAATCAAGCACACCTAAGTCACCTGATTCATCAAATAATATGCAAATCGTGCGATATAATAAAAAAAATCAAAACGGACTAACGAAGTTAACTACAGTTGAAAATACATATCTCAACTTATCTAAAACAAATGTTTCTTTACCTACGCCATCACCATCTTCATCAGAATTATCAAATGGTTCAAGTTGTGAAGCTCAGAAGAAACGTCACTTACCTATTGCTTGTATACAAAAAAGTTCGGAGACACCCAAAATTCAGCTGAAACCGAAATTTAAACATTCTATATTGGATTTACTGAATGATGATGTATTGTGTGAAACTCTATCGTTTCGTAGAGCTGAAAATGCAGAAATATATTTGAATATAAAACGAACCAAAAGTAATACCAAACAGTTGAACGTAGTTACAACTGTAACAATACCTAATTGTAGACAAGAGATGTTGAATGAATTTCAACAACTGAATCGCTTTGAAATAAAGGAACGCATTTTGCACTTGCAAGACGTTCGTACAGAAATTCTGAGAGTTATGAATTTTGCGGGTGATAGAGATATCGAAGATACATTAGAATCAATTAAAAACTTACATAGAGCATTGGAGGATGTTCTTGAATCGTGCAACCATGAATCTGAAGAAATGAAGGATGTATATAATGATCAAAAAATATTATCGAACGAGTGGGAATTAGAATGTCAAATAGCTGGTAATGAATTCAGATGTGCCACGTGCAGTAAAATCATGAAACCCAAAACTTATATTCCGGGATTTTCCAAACCAGCAGAAAATGATACTATATATTGTTCATGTTATAAACATTATTGTCAAGAATGTTGTAGTTATCAGGGTAACGTTACTCGATTCTTAACACATCAGAATTTTCATGAAGAAGAAAAGCCCTATGCATGCCCTGACTGCTTTCGAAGATTTCCTTCCTTTAGATTACTTGAAGAACATACATGGTCTCTTTGCTTTCATATGCTGAAGAAACGTGTTTTTTGTTGTAAAATATGCCAGATAGATGGTTTTCAAGATACGGAATCTATAGCAAGGCATTTTGCTATTATGCATAGTAGTAAAAAGATAGCATGCGAGACTTGTTATATGGTACTAGATACGTACAGTGAATATAAAAGACATTGCGACAAAGTGCATTCGACTGTGCTTAAATTAGAACCTATAAGACTGATAATTTGCAAACTAGGGCAATGTATTAATCGGTACGAGAAGTATATGATGCACTTAGAGAAACACTATGGCATACGTAAAATAATATGGTTGAAATGTCCTTTTTGTTCATACTATAATATCGAAAGCAAACAGTTTTTAACTCAATTCAAAATACATTTTCAAGTAGTACACCTCAATCGTTTAGTAGAAATCATTAAACCAGAAATATTGAAAGATATTTTACCAGATAGTCTTTCCAAATGTTTATTTAAAGAGAAAGAATCATTAATTTATGACAATGAAAGATTCAAAAAACAAAGACATATTGATGAAAAAGAATCTTCAGATACAAATGTATCTACAATATTAAACACGCGAACTATGGAATCAGAAGATTTTGATCGAGTTTCGGAGGATATTGAAAGTTCTACAGTGAATAGTAAAATCTCTATATCATCAACAATAGAAAATAGAGTGGAAGATAATGTTAGATCGGAAAATACAGATTCTTCAATATTTCACTCAAACATTAATAAAAACGATAATCTACCGAAAATTTTAGATATGAGATCAATAGTTAATGTCTTGTCAAAAGATCAGGAAGGTTCATCGACTATCGTTAACACGGGAAAAATGTCTCTAAACATTAAGAAAATAAAATCAAATGCTACAACTGATAAAACAAAGATATCTGTAATAAATGATCGATCAAATGATGAAAAATCATTGGAAAGTGATAGTAGTATTTCGGAAATTAACGGAACACAAAGTGTTCAAAACATAATCAGCAAATTAAAACAATCAAATACGACGATAAGAGAAATTGTGACACCTACTATTAAGGACTTAAATGTTAACAGGAGACCTTCCTTATTGGAAACTTATTTAACAACTAATAACTTTAATAACATACCTAATGAAGTAGAAACACGCGATAACGCAAATTCAGCAAGTATAAAGAAGTCAGAACAAGTGACTGCTCTTTTACCAAGCAACGATTCCAATATATCAGAAGATGTACATTTCCTACCACATCCGCCACCTTTAATTCGTATTCCTCAGTATATTTTGGAGAGTAGAGATTATCAGGAAGTAAAGAAAATTAAAAAAAAGAATCGTACCATTTCAGAAAATCATACGATTTCAAAGAATCGTAGGATTTCAGAAAATCGGACAATTTCAGAAAATCGGACAAGTTCAGAAAATCGTACAGTTTCAGAAAGTCGTACAATTTCAGAAAATCGCAAAACAAATATCGAGCGACCATGTCGAATAGCTTTAAATGGTCCAACTAATTCAAAAGGTGTGCATCAAGATTATTTATGTCACTTGTGTGGCGATCTGATAAATACTGCTTGGCCTATCATAAGTATTCACTTTACTACAAGGCATTCGGACGAGTGTAAATTATCAATTTTAACACCGCGATTATTAAGAATAACTCCTGAATTCATTAATGGTGGTTATAAGGAATTGTTTAGCAATAAAAAGCGTAAGTCAGACGTAACAGTACCGATACCGAAAAAAAAGAAGAGATGCAGTACAAAGAAGCATACAGATTTCAGCACACTGGGATTATGTGTGGAACAAGAATCTGTTGAAGACGGGAAGGGTAATTTCATATGTCGGAAATGCGATCAACGATGTAAAAATATGTCGGACCTAAGGGAACATATTGCCTCCAATCATAGAATCAAAGGTCGATACTTGGTATGCTTGGAATGCGGAGAAAATTTCGTTGTAGCGCCAAGTTTACAAATGCATTTGAAAGCCTTTCATGGAATAGAAGATCCTACTTCGTACATGAATCAAAATTCATCTTATGCGCCGGATATTATCACTGATATTGTAAATGAAACAAAGACAACCACAGCCAATCAATGTTACGTGTGCATGGCTGTATTCGAAGACAAAGCTGCTGTTGATAAACATCTCAGAGTACATGGTATGGCATTTCTTAATCGCAAGAGAATAGAAGCTCAAATTGCTTTAAAGAATTCAGATAAAAATATGAAAGGCAATGATAATAAGCAAAGCTTTCAAAAAGAAAGTATAAAAGAACCTGTAAAACGGGACAATCCATCAAATACTATCCTTGAAAAAATTAATGTAAGTATTATATATTTCTCTAACTCGAAGTATTTTGAACTAATCCAACATATATCTGTATTGATTTATTGTTTTAGGCTACGATATTAGCGAAAACGAAATGATGAATGACAGAAGTTCTTGTAAAATAGTACGTATTTTTTATTTCGATGATATGCATAAATTTATCATTGTAGATAATTTATTGTACATTCTTTAAAATTATCTAACATGTGACGTGTAATGTGTACAAATTTCAAAATTTTCGACTCAATACGAGTTTATTCGTGTACATTTTTTAATTACTAGTATGTTTTTAAACATCTAGTGTTTCACTGTAAAATATGATATATTAGATGTCACTTTTTATGTTAGTGTAATTAGATATAGATACTAATATTTCTAGATATTAAAATTATGTCAGTAAATTCAATCTGATTAAATCATTATATTGATGTGATTAATTTAATTAAATTTATCAAATGAAATTTTATTTTCAAAAAACAAAAGACATTATTAATTAAAAGGAGATTAGTATGTGAGACTGTTTAAAAAGAATCTTATAAAATTTCTATTTATGTTATGTTTTTCAAAGAAATTTCTACAGAATTTAATTTTCTGATTTTGGGTAATAAATTTATACATTCACGTTTATTTGATTGGCATTTATTTGACTTAGTAGTCAAATAAATTGTTAACATTGTTGTAGAATGATATTTGACATATTGTCTTCCCTCGAATTATGATTTAAAATATGATATCTCTGTCTCTTTTTCTCTCTATATATATAAATCTATGTATATGTATTTATTTGATCATATACATGTTTATATTTAATAATTCAAGGTGCTATTATATAACATTTAAGAGAATTTGTTATTTTTCTTTTTACGTCGCCTAAACTTCGTACTTTTCCTTTTTTTTTTAAATACTTTTCATAATGAATTAATTTTCAAAGGAATAAAGGTATTGGATATTACGGAATAATTAAGAATTAATTTATTCATTTGCAAACTTGTAGGCTTGCTTTTTGTCCTTAATGGATAAATTATTTAAATAATTGCAATATTATAAGCAATCCTTTTGTGTATCTATATTAGATAAGAATATAATAGACTGATAATAAATTAACATTGTTTAATAATTATTTATACGTAATGAAGCGGCGGGAGAACCTTCTTTATACTATCTGTTACAATGATTTTATACTTCATTTCATGTTAACTGACATTTAATTACATATATATTGGAAATCACGAAATGTTATCTACATAATTGTGCGCTTTGGCTCTATGAAATTTACTAGTCATGTATTGAAAGAAGCATTGCCATCCCTAATAAATAAATTATGTAAGGCATAATGTTTAAGTATATTATAGAAATTTTTACCTTACCTTAGGTTTATTTCGTGTGTATATGATTTGGCGGGCCGCAAATATTTCAGAATCGAAAAGAATAAATGTGCAAGTGTTTTCCGCTGAAATATTTTTTAATTAAAATATTGAAATCAATATAATTTATAAATATGAAAGCGAATGGTTTAGAGGGGAGAAAGAAGAAATCGCAATATAAATTATTTTTAACGCTTATTCGTAAAAATTATATTTATGGGATTTTGAGGAGAGGATGTGTATGATTAAAAATAGTCGAATACTAAGTAGAATATATATAGAGTATTTTTTTATTACTCCGCTCTTGACAATGACAGTTATTGCTTATTAATTAAAGACTTTAATGATTGACACAAAGATATTCGAGATACGAATTCGATCGAATGGCTATCAATCACATCCATCGAGAATAGTCGAATTCTTTTTATTCCTTATATAAATATATATGTATATGTATGTCTTGTATATATGCACGCACATATACATTATACATACGTATATACACACGTATATTATATATATATATCCTTCATTATTAGATAGATATCTTAATTACGGCATGAAAATATCAATATAATATCTCGAATCGTACTTATTTTACGGATGAAATTGGCATATTCTTAATTTATAATCTTAATACTTTTTGAAAGATATTTTCGCGTCGTACGTAAATACAGGTACTGGAGAAAGGGGCTTTAGAGTACTGAACACTTTTGATTTCGGGCCTGTAAGAGTATTTGCGGTACTTTTTATGTGGTACAATCAATCAATAATTTGATTGATGTTTTTTTTTTATAATGTTGTGGCCCAAAAAAAACAACGTTTGTTTACATTTATTTTTTTGAATGCCGTTTTAATCTTTCTAATTAATATCCTTCGATAAAATAGTCATGATTTGGATACTATTAGAGATGATTTGTCTGTAATTTGTTTCTTTGTGAGATCTATTTAGTTACAGGTAACGTGCAGAAGAATTTCAATTTTAATCATAAATTTAATTAAATGACTTATCGTTTTTCAGAACAATAGTTCATACCTTAACGATCTTTGATCCTTAGTGATATACGACAATTTACTACGTTAGATATCTAATAATACATTTATTAACACAGCAGTGGTTTCTTACGTCACACCCTTTTTATTTTAGACAGTAATTAATTACGAAAGATAGATGTGAGCGGGTACGTTATTTTCATTAGTATCCAGACGTTCGCGAGAAGAAATTTTCATCGAGGATCATATCTTTGGCAGGTTTCACGAATATCCAGGCACGTGAAAAATTTTCAATTTTTTTTTTTTCCCAATTTCGTAGGATGTATAAAAAATATGTACCAAGAAGACATCTTTCTTTCTTTTTTCTTATTATAATCGACGCACATTCGATATGCTATAATTCGAAATGTTGTCGATAAGTTAAGGGTAACATTTGACGTATATGTTTGTTATAATTCAATACAATAGGAGGAGGAACGTTGAATGAAAAATGAAAACAATGAAGAAAGCGAGTTGGTCCCTCCACAATACACAAAAACCAAAGACGTTGCGTACTCTTACCGGTCCCGTTTATTTTCCTTTGGCACGATGACTAAGGAATACAAACGACGTGGATTAGACGTTAGCAGGTTCCTGATCGTTAGACGAAGCGTCTCTAAGAATATCTTCGTCGAGGCTAGCAACGAGAATCTTTGGACTCGTCGGCCGAGAACATTCTTGTTCTTGCCGAGGAGGAGCGTCCGTTAGGACGACGGTCAACGTCGTGGAACCAGAACGAGACCCGTTTTCGAGGACTACGTCGTTCGTAGTACTCGAGAGCTTCATATTCGTCGGCGTGGACGAAGAGGAGGAGGTCGATTTGGCGACTTTCAGTTCGATTTCGATTGGACTGACATCATTCGAAGCGTCATTTTCTCGGAAGAGTCTCTTCAGATCGTTTCCTAATTTGGCATCGTCAGGACTTATGTTCGAGTCGGCCTTGATCGTTAAGGCCAAACTCTCCGGCGGTTTTCTACCTCTCACACTTTTACCCAATTCGCTTAGGGGTATGCCGACTTCGTGCGTGGCCCAAACGTCGCAGAGAGGACTATAAGAGGAACCACGAGGTGTCAAATTCGTCTTTGCTCTCCTTGCATCCTCCATTGAGTGCCAACGATGAGGTCTTGGGGCTGACAGTCCGGATGCAATGGCACTTAGACTATTTGCTGGTACTATTCGATGAGGAAATCGAGGAGAACCACGGATCTTTTCTCGCGATGAACTTTGACTGCTATTAGCTTCTACAAATTTGAGATTGTATATTAGTTAACTAGAAAATGCGATAATTTTTGTTCGTTTGCAATACGCCGATACTCACGCGGTGGTAAAGTAAAATTAACTCTGGGCTCGCTGCTTTCCTTACGACGTAAACCGAGGCTTAATCTGCGGTCTTCCTCGCTAGTGATACTAATTATCGGTCCAGAACCACATCGGGGATGAGATTGCTGTGAGCCTTGCGCATCCATTTGGCAGGTTGAGGCGGCTTTAGCACCCGGTACTAAACCAGCGATATAGCCCATATGAACTCTCAGCGCAGACGCTACACCTAAACATGGTTGCTCTTGACATTAACGATATATACGAGGAAAATGATAATGAATCATTTTCGGCGTATATCGATTGACCTTACGAAGGCTATAATCAATCCTGGCAGGAATATCGCTATGTCAGTGCATGCGAAAATGCAATTTACTAGAGAATACGATTACGGCGTTCATTGAAATAAACACCGATCATCTCCGTAGAGGATATCCGTTTTTCAGATATCATTGACTGAGTATGGATAAGTAGTAACTCGTCGTACCTGTAAACGATGCCGTAGATGTTTTTCTACTTGTCGGACGGCTGCCAAAAAGGCTGAAGAAACGTTGGAAAACGCCCAGACGATTTGGTCCTTCGGTCTCTCTGCGACGATGAAGCTTGTAAATGTCGGCTAGGCTTCTTCTGGAATCGTCTGGTTCCAAATCCGGTTGACTGCTAAACGCTACGGTACCGCGGCGCATGCCTAATTTCAAGAAGGGGTCAAAACGAACTCGTCGAGTAACCCGTTTATCGAGCGAGATCGCGATGCTTTCAGCGTTTCCAAGTATCTTTTGCTCGTTGAACATACGAGCGATGCACGTATATAAACCTGATTTACTTTATGCAACGGAAGGATGCTTAAATAAATAATTTTCGACAACTCTCTAGCGGGGATAAACTGGGTTAAACATCGTTCCGTTACATAGTACAAAATGTTGGGTAGTTATGTTAATGGAAGGGTGAAAGCGCATCGCAAAAGCGAAAAGCAAACTACGTTAAGTAGAAGAGGAAGGAGAAAAGTAGTTGCATGTCCTTTTTCCACGAAGCTCTTTTTTCATTAATTTCGTTTATGCGCTTGCATGATGCAAATTTCTATATATGTTATTTTGTGCATACAAAATGAATTTGTTTTTATTGACAACGTCTACAAGACCAAAGGTGAATTTATTAATCGACAACGCTTGAAAGAAAACCTACACTCGTCCCTTTCGACGAGTAAGAAAGATCTCTCGTCGATGCATTTAGAAATATCAGAAGCGAAGCGTGCAACAGACGCGTAACAGATACGATTCTTGTCACGGTTACGCTTTGCTATTTCTTCGGAGAATTGCTGTTTGTTGACCCAGATATCAATCGATATTTTCAAGAAATTTTAATGTAGGTTTTTGCGATAACGTATAAAGGATTCTAATAAACGAATTTGATGGTTTACAAAAGAAGCATAAATAGTATGAAAGATAGAAAGATAGATAGAAGAGATAGAGATAGAGTTAGAGATAGATAGATAGATAGGGAAGAGAGAGAGAGAGAGAGAGAGAGAGAGAGAGAGAGAGAGAGAGAGAGAGAGAGAGAGAGAGAGAGAGAGAGAGATAAAGGGAACGTAGAAACTTCATGCTGTATAATGATCGAATCGACTTACAATAGAAAGTGCTTTCTTAGAACGAAGAAGAAAGAACGAAACAACTACAGTTTTTTTGTTTGACTGTAGCGTGAGAAAGAAAGGATAACAAAAGAAAGGACAAGTGATAAGAAAAAAGATAAGAGGTCACAGAGGACGAAAAAGTTTTGTCATGCATGATGAATGTTTCGGTCACGTGATGTTAGAGTTTGAGTCACGCAAATAATATTTCGCGATTTTCTCCTGGCCACAGCTTGGATGTTTACATTCATATAAGAACGATAGCTCGAGGTAGCAACATACATACGACGAATCTCGAAGATCTCGTTTTTCTAAAATATTAACGAGCAATATTCAAGATGATGTATTAAGGAAATAACTTAGGTCTACCTTTCGAGTCACTTCCTTCGCTACCTTCTTTCAAGTTTCTCCCTTCGAACGACTTTTTTTTTTTATCAAAATTTGAACGAGTACGAGGGATCTTTTTTTATTCCGAGAATAAAGTGCACGCACGCAGTTATGAAAGTAACCATTTCGAGGATTTATTCTTGCTTCGCCAAGAATTTATAATTTTCCCCATTAGGATAATGTGGAATTTATTATTTTTATCCAATCGTTTATGTAACGAGTATGATTAATGGAAAATGGAGCCGCCAAAATCACCACAGCCCGTTTTCGATTCAACAGAAACAAAACAAGAAGGAAATCAATAAGTTCTCAACGTTCATGCATGCTCGGACGTCCACGAGCTTGTAAAGGTCATTGTCTCTACTCTAAATTCAAACGTTACAACGTCCCCCACTCCATGGACATCTCTCTCTCCTTTGTCGTAACGTCAAGCAAGTGAACATAGGCTTTTGTTTAGAAGCATTACGTGCAATAAACGAAATTTCCATCACCTTTCTCTGACACCTGAATGGCCGAGGAACGAACGAAGCGAGAAAGCATTAATATAAAGTTGATTCCTTCCTTCTCTGCTCGAAACGATTCGGACTCAACGTGCAAAAAATATTTACTTTTAAACGCGAATATATTCTTATTCGCTCACATTGTTTTCGTTTATTCATTATTAATTTATACTTATGAATCGAGGAATGAATATAAAATAGATGAATACGTTTTGCACGACGAGGTCTATATAATTATAAATTTTTAATTATCGTTCTTACCCGAAGGATCGGCGGACGGCCAACTCGCTCTCGGAATGACCGATGGGAGAACGCTTAGCAACAACAAGGGTAAACCACCCCCAATACTTGGATTCCGCTGTGGAATCGAAGTACTAGAGGAAGCGTGCGATGGTTCGACCGGTTCTTGCGCCAACTGCTTTTCCAATCTGGCCAACTCGAGTTCCAACTGAGCCATTTCGCGACGATAAACTCGATTCTGCACCTCCACTCGATACTGTAGCTCTCTGAGGGATCACGTTAATCGCATCAAACGAGCACAGTTATTTCGTGTTCCATTGAATCGCATGGAAAAGACATGGTTCGAAGAAGAGGGCATCGCTTTCTTTGATCGGACAACGAATAGAATGAAAAAAGTTGATCGATATTCGAGGTTTCGAGGGGCAGGGTGAGGGAGGGGGGGGTAAGGAGGGATAGAGGGAGGAGGGTGGAATGGATAAAAGGAAAGGAAGAATAGAGAGCATAGCTCGGGAGCATACTCGGCAAACCCGAAACGTTATTTTCTCGTTTGTGAAGGCTTTGAGAAGTATGGTTGGCTCAGGGAGCCAGATGCGATAACGTTTATTGTCTTGAAGGCCAATTCTGCACTTGCCCAAGGTAAAATTTATTTCTTATCGCCGTTTCCCGTTATCTAAAGGCTTCCGCCATTCACCCTCCTCCTTTCATTTCGATCGACTAAAGCCCCTCTTACCTTCTATCGTCCGTGACGAATCTCCTTGTGTTGCATTCGATCTTTAAGCCGAGACTCTGGACGACAGGATCGGTTCTCTCTCCGGCGAGAATGTTCGCCAATTGTGGTAAAAAGAGCAAGGCTAACGTTGCTGTTGTCGAGGCCAGGATCAGGGCAGTGATCGTGACAAAGGCCAAGGTTGCCCGGTCGGAAATCAAATTCGCTAACACGACCACGATACCAGAGGTTATCACTACGGAATAGACGCTCATGCCAATGTATTGGGAATCGTTCAAAGCTGGTATCTTCACGTGCCTGGAAAGAGTTTCCATTAAATTTGTTTTCTTCCATGCATTAGAAAATTCGAAAAGTGTGAATTTCGGTAGAACCCCCTGATAATATCGTTTGATTCGAATCGTGGAAGATCGACTTTCTTTGTCACCCGAATCGTTCGAGGAAACTTCGTATTCGCCTTCTGCATTTCCGATATACGATTGAATTTCTTTCTTTTTCTTTTTAAAATCTCATCTTCCCTCTTTCCTTTCGTCTATTAGATCTCCGTAAATCTATCACGAGACGTGCGTTTTTCGTCGTAGAAAAGCCCTATCTACTTCGCAAAAAAGAGTTTTTACATTGACTTCGATGAAGTTTTCTTATTTTCTATTTGCTTAGTCTACCATATTCTTTCGCTTTTTCGTTATTAAATTTTAAAACTGGAATAAAATTTTTGCCGATCGATACATGATTTGATCAATCCATCAGTGATATGTTGAATGGAATATCAAGAATCGTGATTCTACGTTTTATTGTATTAAGGTGCATTTTCAATTCAAAGCTTCTCTCTCTGTTCCGCAGAAGAAATCCGAATATTCGAAAGGCGTTTAACCATGCATATCGCAGTTAGCATTTTAATTGTTTAATTAACGGATAAGTCGGGATTGTTGAATTAAAGTACATTTTCCTTTGCACGGAAGCTTTCACAAAGTATTATACCAGTTTCAACGAGGAAAAGCGAATTCACTTTAAAGAGGCAAAATAATAGCTATCCTATTGTTTTTATTCTTATCTACAGCAGTGCACCATTCCGTAGGTTTCTGTCTCATTTCGTGCTGAAATTGTCGCTGAACGATGTAATTAATTAGCTAAATTGCTACGGATTATTTCCCCCGTACTATGTTCATTAATCTCTGCGATTACATCTTTGCTCGAAATGGCGATAATTATGGCATCGGGCTCGTTTTAAGTGTTTCCAAAATAATTTTGTTCATACGAAAGGATTTAAAATATAAAATGTTCTCTTAATCGAAATAAAATTTCAACGATGTCTAATTTTTCGGAAGAACAAGTACGTTACTTGCGATACTCGAAACATAATGTCTCGATATCGTTGCTGTTCAGTCTGATTTCTCTCTAAAAAAAAATAAGCAACGAAATTGAGAATGTTTCATTAATGTGTGTTTCGTATAAAAATATTTTCCATCGAAGTCAATCGACGAGGAAAGTTCAATCAATGGGAAGGTATGGATTAACGAGCCCGACGATCTTTGCTCTGAAAGCTCACCTTGTTTCCCAGGCCATGTAGACACCGACTATGAGTAACAAGCCTTTGTAAACGTAAAGTGCACCCAGCCAGCCATTAGTGTGCTGTGAACGACACACCTCCACCTACGCGGAAGGAGCAAAGGCAAGGAGTTAATTGGTCACGGATCGTTAGCGGTAATTACGAGTAGCGTTACTGAGGATCCTTTTGGGACAACTTGCATCTTGTTCGGGAAAATCATTCACGCGTTTACATTTTCAGATTTTTTTGTACCTGAAGTTGATAGACGACGCCACGATCTTGCGGATTTATTTCCAAGGTTAAGTTACGCAGGTGACGTTGCATTGGATCCAAGATCACCCAGAGTGTCACCACTAGACCGTCGATCAACAGCAGTATGAAGATTAGGCTTATCAGTTGAGTATCCTGTAGCAGCTAGGAATGATATATTCACGTCGTGTATAATTCACAAGGGATAATATTTCTCGTACGATCGAAGTCGATCATTTTTAGTTCTTTAATTTAATCATATGATTATCCTGTTAGATATATAATTTCATTGAGGATGGACGCGTATGGTCGAGGAGGAAATTTTTTTTCGAGCAAAAGCGAGACATTCGAATATCCTGCGTATTTGGATGTTCTTACGAGAACGGCTCTAGTTTCTCCTCGACTTTTGCATATGCATCACGTTTTCGTTGCATATGTATAATGATAGTCGAAGTTATGGTATCGAAGGAAACTAACAGTGATTTTATATGCAATTTATTATACCAAGAGCAGCTATCGCTAATTGAAAGCGTAAACGTTAATTGTATCAATTCTCCCCTCCTACAGCGTGGTTTACTCTATACATGGGATTTAATCGAATCAATCCCGTCTGAGCGCACCAGACGTTCTAGAACGAGGAAAAGAGAGAGAGAGAGGGAGAGAGAGAGAGAGAGAGAGAGAGAGAGAGAGAGAGAGAAAGAGAGAAAGATAGCGAGAAAGAGAGAAGGATAATTTTTTCCCTAATTTCTGTGCTATAACGTAATTAATCAAATCAACACGATGTTTGACTGCATTAAAAGAGACAAGATTTTTTATTACGTATTTCCGTTTCGAAGTAAAATCGTATTAAAATAAATTTGTAAACAAACCTTGTTTTTGACGACTCCGCTTCTGCATCTTGTAAAGATCCTATGAACCCGATAAGTTTTCGTGAACATAGAGCCAAAGGCTAAGGAGAAGCCGGCTGATAGTAGATAAACTCTTGCCTAGAAAAGATAATATAACAATGTGTTCATTTTAATAGGGAAAATTTATAGATGACATTTTATATCATAAAACCGATTCTCACGGTGCACACTGCCGGAAAATAATCTCCGCTGTCCGGTAGTGTTGCATGATCAAGTCCAAGTAGTATAACCGCACCATATACGAGACAGCAACCAACTGCAGCCATATTGTTTAGCCTGGGACTCGATAGTTTAATACTTCTGCGAGGAAGAGAGCATGGTTTAAATAAAGTTACTTTTTTTCATTTACTCTTTCCCCCTCCCTCTCTCTTTCTCTCTCCCCTTCTCTCTCTCTTTTCTACGAAGCACTCCAAATCTTAGAGCTTACTTGTGCTTTCGAAAATGAAGATTGAATACGAGAAAGGCGATTGCCAGGGCAACGCCGACGCTGGCTAAACAGGTAACTGCGAGAAAAGCTGCAGGTGCTACTGTCACCACTCTTAACCTGCATAAAAAATGAATACCGTAAAGTTGAGTAAAAATTTATATCATGATATAGGACTTGGTCGTTCGAGCGAGCTTTGACTATTTCATGGTTACGACGATACGTACAACGTATCGTAGAAACACCAGTGTAAGCCAACGTGAATCGTGATAAATGTACCAACGATAGGTGGTATATGTAAACGGTTTGGTTGACATTTTACGCGACCACGAAGAGAGCACGAGGATAATCCCCTGAAATTCCTCGCTCTACTTACTATGACCTCTATACGTTTAGAGAGAGAGAGAGACGCGAAAGTTTAATCGTAGCATCGAAATTGTCTCATTATACTTGTGAGAGAACTTTTGATCCGACTCCGTATGATTACTCAGAGATTATCCTTCGTTTCCTTCGAACGTACAACATTTCTTAACAAATCTTATAAGCATGCTTTTATATATTCTTTAAGTTTCAAATTGTTATCGGTTCCTAGCCATTAATGATTTTCTTTATTTTATTCGTTCATCTTTAGCCCGGAAGGGAATTATATTTAATGTCTCGTATCGATTTTCAATGGAAAATCATAATCGTTAAATTTGTTAGAAATGTTAACGACCATTTAGGAACATAGCTCGGAAGGCGAGTCTCGCGTGAACTTAATCAAAGATCGTTCGGTTAAATCGAGAGTGTTACTACCGGAAGACCCGACGAGCTGTGGGCGGATGTCCTCCGGGCCATCTTGTAGGAACGCATCCTGGACAGTTCATTATCAATTTCCCATCGTCTGGAGTGAATATGGCTATCTCCCTAATAGAACGGCCTGTAATAGGAACATTTTTATACGATCGATATCTTTCATTTTCTTCTTATTGTAATAAGGATAAGGTATACTAAATACAAACGTATACGTAGATGCAAGAATATATACGAGATTGTATATATCGAGATTGTATATATAGGAGATTGTATATATCGGGGCAATAACGCCAGTAACTAATCATAAATTCGTTATTGCTCGGTGTTCCATCGTTCGAAACATTATTGCGGCAATCGTGCCTCCGCTTTATAGCAACTGAAAGCCGACATTAATCGGCCATCGTTAGGTGTTCTATCTCGCTATAGGATTTGCTCGTAGAGAAGGAAAATGACGTGGATAATATCAATCGAAATTATATCTTTTGGTTAACGCGAAGGATGAATTTTTTCGGATGGATCGTTTTTTTTTTTTCTAGTATCAGAATAATCGACATTTTGTTTTTCGATGAATTAAAACGTCGTATCCTTTACGAACGGACGAGTCCGTGTAATCATTTCAGGGGGATTACGTTTCGTCGTTGCGATCGAATCTTGTTGACCGAGCACGAATTGGGGATAATTGGTTTCGTTTCGTGTAAAGAGCTTCAGAGACGTTGGAAAGGCCCGTTCGATAGGACCGAGACTTTAATTCGCGTTTTCGAGCTCGACGATTTTTGAAATTTCTTTTTCTTCTTTTCCTTTCGATTTGTACGCCATACGTACAAATACGCACGCTACACGTACCTATGTCGTCGGCTTATCGATCGAAGTCGATAAGTCCAGAGGATATACGTCTGTTGAACGTATGACAAAATTAAAATCGTAAAAGTGCTCGCCAATGTTCACGTCGATGAATCCTCCTCGTAAACTCCTTTTGAGATGATTTTAAACGGATTATGAGATTCGAACGAGTAACTGATTCGTATTACAAATTTATTGATCGTTTGACGATTTTGATTCATCGATCGTTGGATCGTAAAACGATAGAAGGATATAGGAAGAAAGAATTTAACGTTAAAAACAATGATCGTGGATAAAAACAGAACTATTTATCGAAGAATATATATAAAAATATATCTCTAAGTACTCATCGTTGGAATATTGAGGAAACGAAAGAGCAACGAGATAAGATGATCTCTCTTCGAGTGATACGAGAAATCGACAAGGTAAATTACTACAAACACGTCTGCTCTACTTTTTAACGACAAATAAAGATAGACGACGGAACTGGAATAATAAAAATAAAAGAGGTTGCACGATCGTTTTTCGAAGTTCGCATTTACCAAATACTCGGACGTATCTTTCAATGAATCTTTAAAACGGTATTTTCTCTCTCACTCTCTCTCTCTTTCTCTCTCTCTCTTACACACGCGTTCGTTTACAGTATGCGCAAAAGGTAGCATTGATATCGAATGTTTGTTTTGCTTATCTGCTCTTTACGGATCGTTTTAAGAGTCCTTCGCGAATGGTGTTATTAAACGAAATTACGTCGCGTCTATTTGTCGTTTATGTCATTTAGAAAGATCTTTGTTGGTCGAATCAATTTTGTCAGTACGTTTTAAATAATACGAGATTAAAATATTAGAATACGTTATTATTTCGAGATTTTTTATCGCTCAAGAAAGTACGAATTTAATCCTGAAATCGGAAAAAGAAGATTTTCTATATATACTCCTAATCATCTTTTTGTCTCTTCACAACTTTATTAAAGAAGCTTGAGACAAAGAACGAAAACTTTTTGAACTTTGAATCTTCGTTGTTTCTTTTGTGACTCTTATCGAAACTTTCTTCCCCTTTCTTTTTTTTTTACTCCCCTTGAGTTCTCTCTCCTCGTTATATCTTCTCGAAGTTTTTTCTGCAATAAAACGAAAGGAACCTCGAATAAAGCGATTAAAAATGATGCGAAATTTCGTCGAATTTTAGTACTCACGATAATTATTTTTAGGAGGATAAAAAACGGTATATGTACATTGATTACACCGAAAAAATAAATAATGCATCGATACGAATTTTTATTGTTAACGTCGTGATAAAATTAACACCGAAGCCTTTGTAAGAGGCACTTTTCCATCTATACTTTCGCGTCCTAGAAAGCTCTACTCGTAGTATTATTCGACTTGAAACATGGAACAGGTAATTTCCCTTGGCAAACGTGTGACAGCTCGTGTGAGCTTCTTTACCTGACGTATTCATATTTTTGTGCGAATCTCTCGCAACGTCTCGTTTGTACCTCAAAAACGTTGTTCCTTTTTTCGTTTTTCCCTTCTTTTTCGTTGTACTCTCAAGTTCATAATGTTTTTTTATCTTTTTCGCGAAATAACTAACATCCAACGACGTACGTGCACTAAGTTCATATTTTATTTCATTTTTTTTTTCGTCCGTTGCAATTTTACGGCTTTGCTTTTTTTTTTTTTTCTATTATACGTCGCACCTTAAATGGACTTTTTAAAAAGTCTCGCGACAAAAGGGTCTGCCGTCAAAGTCTTTTTTCTTTTTTCTTTTTTCTTTTTTTCCTTTATAGCTTCTATCTTCTTCTTTTTTTCTCCATTAAGGAAGCGTCAAAAGATAATCTTAAAGTGATCGAAGTGTGATACGTTACGATGCCAAGAAGAAATTTGTCCGAGGCTAACGAAGAAAATGAGTCAGGTTACTTTCAATGTTCCCACCATTTTCCGGACTACTCCCTCGTAGTGATACCCTTTTATGTCGAAAGATCGGCATTATGAAACGATGCCAGGTTTCTGTCACACGATTTATCAGCACTTCGAGAGAGAGAGAGAGAAAGTCCAAACTTCTCTTTCTTTCTCTTCCTTCTTTTTTTTTCAGCCTCGGGGTTTGCGTACTCGAAGCGTATCATCGAAGAGGTCGATTGCGACCACCCCTCGAAGCTCGATTTGATGGATTATAGCTGGTAGGATCGTTCGACACAATTCGACGAGCCCGTCGGATAACGCGATGCTCGTGTAAGTGGAACAATTAAAAAAAAAAAAAGAAAAAAAAAAGAAAAAAGAGAGAGAGAGAGAGAGAAAAAAATACGACATAAAGAAGTGCAACGATGATATACATCCAATTTATCGAAACATACGAAAAACGTATGCTTTCCTTTTTAAGCGAGTCCCGTTGAGCGAGAGTAAATTCGTGCCAGTTCATTGACTCTATCTAAAATCGATGCCTGAAAGTGCAGGCAGGAAAAACAAGAACAAAAAAAAAGGAAAAAGAAAAAGAAAAAGAAAGAGGGAAAAGAAAATAGAAATAAAAAGAAAAAAGGGATTTGAGAAGATAGTTAGTACGTGCCGTTTGTGAGGTTAACGAGCGAAACGGCTGAACGAACGATCCTCTCTCGAGCAGTTCCGTT
Source organism: Dolichovespula saxonica (assembly GCA_911387935.1). NCBI lineage: Eukaryota > Metazoa > Arthropoda > Insecta > Hymenoptera > Vespidae > Dolichovespula > Dolichovespula saxonica. Next base: position 3,773,079 of record OU427004.1, on the reverse strand, counting down.
GAGATGCTGGACGAAAAAAAGTCTCTCTTCCTGTCTCTCTTTAACTTGAATTATCATCCGAACGGAATCTTGAGAGATTTGCCGATCATCGGGAGTCGATATCTCTTCACCTCCGTTATCACTGAATTACTATCTACCTGTATCAAAGTCTTGGATAAGGATTTAAATGGGAAGTCAGGATTCGAAAGGAGGCGAGGAATCGGTACGTCACAATTTTCTGTCGAAGCTTTTAAGAGATTGTACGATTCTCCGTCCAGCCTGATTTTCGTCAACCGAGAGACAATCGAGTCGGGACAAAGAAAGTAATGAATCGCGGCCTCGATTTTTCGACACGGCTTGCCGCGTTCTCTTTTCTTTTCACCGTGATCGATCGGCTTGTACCAGTAAACACAGCTACGACGGAACACTCCCTATTAAATCTCGTCGAATTAATGGACTTCTTTCTCATGTGTCCCATGTATTTATCATGATATTACAAGCGACATACGTTTCTTTATTGAACATCGTAGATCGTACATTTACGTTGGCGTCTCTCTCTTTCTCTCTCTCTTTCTCTCTTTCTCTCTATGCGCAGAATGCTCTTATATAGTCATTCCAGTGCCATTATTTCACCATACATTCTTGGCGTAGTACCATAAGCATTCCGATGCAGTCGGTACATTCAAATTATGCATGGGTATTGTTTCTCAGAGGAAGAAGAAGAATCTCTTGACCCTTTGGCCATTGTTGTTAGTACTGTCTTTCGAAGCAAGCAGTATATTCATTCATACGATGGTAGGCTAAATTTTTGTAATAATCAAGAAAATCAGTGAATGGACAGGAGAGAATTGTTTTCGATAGTGATTCTTTTTTGTGTGTTATATTTCAAGAATAATATTTTCCTCGAGTAATTTTTTTTTTTTTTTTTTATAAACGTTACTACGTAACAAACATGTTGTTTTGTTACCTCTGTTGCCGAAATTCATTTTGTTATACGTGTTCCGATGCATTTCCGATAGTCACTTTGCTCGTATTCGCTCCAGTGCATTTATCAGCGTCGAATTTAATTCGATTTCGAGGTAGAAATTGACCGTCTAAATTCTACGGTAGCTGCACAGTCCACCTCATTCTCTCTCTCTCTCTCTCTCTCTCTCTCTCTCTCTCCAACTTTTCCTAACAGAGTGTTTACTTTTATTATAGCATTTTGAGTTTGAACGGAGGACAGAAATATTGAACGATATTATTGCTTACTATCTCTTTCTCACTATCACAGGAGGTCTCTATCTTAACCTTTTCTGTTCTCTTTCGTTTTCCCAAGAGTTCCCTTCCGATTAATTATTCATCGTCGCTTTGCCAATATCCTGTCTTTAGAATGCCAAGTATCTTTGGCCCCGTTCGCACGAAGCTTCTATTCTACGATTCCTTCTCGTTTTATAGTTCGCGATCTCCTTTATATCGAAAATGCCTTACGGCCTTTACTTTCCAAGTTGTAGAAATCGGAAAAGATCACGTTAACCGTACGTTTGCTCACATCTTTTTCTCATGAGAAAGATTCTCAAACTTTTTATTAAGCTCTAGGCGTTAAATGTCATAGTCCATTAATTTATTAAGATCATAGACTAAACTCGATAAGTACGCTAAGAGTACTTATTCGGAAAAATTATTATACCTGGATGGATGAAACTAATTTAAAATGATCCGTGTACAAGTATAGTGTTCTTTTGTTTTTCATGAAAATTAATTAAGAATCATTATTTGGGGATAAATTCAATACAACATTAACATTTGGTTTACATTAATGCCAAAAGGATTAGTCAATTGCGTATTGCATTATTTCTAGGAAAACGAAGGACAGTCGCGATAATAATTCGATTGGTCATTAATTGAACTGTGGTGATAAATACCACGGGCAACTTGATCGGCTTGTTATCGGAAAAATTAATAGAATTCGATGTTCAATTTGTTCTTGTGGTTGTTTCCCTTTTTGTTATACTAACTGACCGTACATTCATCATAGGATTTGCATGCATTTCCAAGCTCGCTTCAGTCGATTCAATTATTTCCTGCGATTTCTTCGCTTCTCCTTTTTCTTTTTTTTTTTTTTTGTATTTTCTAGTTATCGCACCGATTCGAATCGAAGAGTGAATTTAAATCGTAATTAATTGAAGACATGATTTAATTTATCGGCAAATTTCCCGACGTAGATAATATATTTTTATTTTCATTCTTATATATAAACGAATCGATATTGATAACTCGTTAAACATCGTTTCATCTTAAAATATGGTCATGTGTATTTCGTCGATGACAGTTAAATTTGCAAAATTGAAAATGTAGAGGTATTTTTTAATTACGAATCGATGATCATTACCGTTCTCTTCCCATTTTTAATTAATTCATTTTGAGTAGGAAACGAATTAGTTTACAAAATGATCCAAATATAATGGTTTTGCACAGAAATCATTGCTATTTACCAACTAAATAAAGTCAATTTTTATTTTAACTTATCCAGGTATACGGAAGTGATATTTTTTTTTTATTCATTTCGTTAGCCAGCCAAGGAGGACATAATTATCGTACGTACCAACCATGTTATAATTATTAAAGTCCAGTGAGAAAAACTTGTCAAAAATATTCATTCATTAGAAGCCACGAGGTAAAAGCATATCGTGTTTTTAATTAGAAATAACGTTTTTACTCTACGATGCTGATAATATAATTAAAATTTATCATAATGCTACGAAACCTTTTAAAAATATATTCAAAAGGTTTCCTTTCTGATCTTGGGTGCTAATGTCTTTTTGTTCCGTCGTTGTCATTTATTTCCCATCTTACGTAAATTATAATTTCACGAAAGTTTTACGTCGAAAAGTTTAACGAGTTCTTTGGATCATTACAGTAAAGAAAAAAGTCCATTTTATAGGCAATCACGCGCATCATATACACAAAAGATACGATTAATCAATAATAATAATAATAATAATTTAGACTTTAATATCGTAAGATTTATTAGTAATTCGATATATGGTAACTTTTTAATACCTAAAAAAAATTTTCTTATTTTCTCCGACAATTTCTTCTTTTAACGTTCCTCTTTCTCCGTAGTAATTCTAAGAAAAATCGTTTTTCTGCACGGCAACATGATCTTTCGTGGTCGGCTACCAGCGTAGCTTTCACGATATATCGGTTATAAACGAATGCTTTTACCGTAACCGAGATATAGCGGGAGCATCGTTGCGTTATACACTTAACAATAGAAATCTCATAAATGGAATCATCCGACCGCTTATGTGTCAGTTAGCCGCGATATGTGGATAGGATATGCGATTTATTATAGTATTACGCGTACATAATTGCTGATGATTTCAGCAAAGCTACCGAAATTTTACGCGTCGAACAACACGTGCATCCGTTATTATCAATGTCATTGTTCTCATTCGGGACAAATAAATTAGTACGAGGATAGAATTTATTTGGGAACGAGTAACCAAAAACCATATCTTTTCTCTTGGCCAATATAATATGCATTTAAAAGTCCATTAAAAATGCCGGGCGTGGTAGGTTTTAACAAAGTTTTAGGACAACGTTTGGGAAAAGCACCTATCATTTATGTATGCTTATAGCTTGTAAAGAGAATAATATATCAAGATTAATCTGTCGTTTTAACTTACCCTGTATCTGGTAGAAGGCTGTGATTCCAACACGATCTGGACCGTTAAAAAAAACCGGCCCCTAAAAGCAGAAACGTTGTAAAAGTGAGCTTACTCGCTTTACCCTTTTCGCGAAATATCGACGTATCGTCGCTAAGCTAATAAACCCTCCTTTTCGCAACAGAAATGATGGATAGTGTATATTTATTCGGAAATAACTCACTAAGGAAGCCAATGTCCTTGTTCGATCAATTTTTAAATTCTCCTTTAATAAATAATACTTATTTTTTGTTTAAAGATGAGAACGAACGGTTTTCCTCTTACAGCAGTTTTTTTTTTCCCCCTCGTTATTTAGGCGCACTTACCGAAACACCGATAAAGTTTAACTTTTTAAGTTGATCGAGGAGCTCTCTAATAAGACCCTTATTTGCGTGCGTGTACTGCGCCATGCTCTCGTTCTTTTGATTTAGTATAGTCTCAGTATTGGCCAAAGCCAATGCCATTGCCCAGACAGCATCGTACGTTTGGGCAGCGTATTTCGAATGAGTTACACCTCGTTTTGCTAGTTCCGAAACGAAGTCTCTGCTCGTCTGCGAAATAGGTCAGTATTGTTAAAATAAATTATCAAATATTAATATCCAATATTGGCTTGTACCGAGTAAGTAAATTATATAGGTTCCAATGGTACATTCGCTTTAAAGGGCATATTGCATATTATATCGTCCTATGAAATAGATCTGTATGATCATGTGAATTCGATATGTTTAATATGTTTAATTCGATACATTAATATATGAATCAATGTTTACTAGGGTTTTCATCGAATCACGTTAACGTTATGGGTCGCTTTAATAAATGTAAATCTTGAAGGATTGGAAGAGAAGAGACATCGGAAGAAGACTAGCGAAGGATCAACAAAGCCTTGTCTTATAGATGATCGAAGTTACTTTTTATCGATCACGTATATACTACTCTCGAAGGCTTTTCTATGGGTTCGTATAATCGAGGTCTTTCCTCTTATCAGTATACTCGTTGATGCGAAATTAATCGATCCTGATCTATAATCATATTAATGCGATAGCCCGGATTATAGATTGAGATTTTTTTTTGCTGAATTGGATGGATTATTATATATTTTTGAGCGGGTCAAATTGCAAAATAAAAAATACGTTAGAAATTACTAACTGTAAGATAATGTTTTAAACGATCTTCTGTCACTTCAATTACGCGTTGTTTTCATAATTTCTCTTTTCTTATTATCCGTGTTAAGGTTAATCTACTAGAGCATACAACCCTATAGTTCTTTCACTGTGTGTATTTTAGTTTAATTCATAGTACCTAATTATTTAAATTCTATTTTGTTGTTTTCGTAGCGAAAGGTCTATTTTTCTTATGTCCTTGAGAAACATCGACGCACGAAGTGGAATGGTTTAAAGAAGAGAAGTGCCCGGCTTATTTTTTCCCAGAATATTTCGGCATACGAGAGAAGCGAACGATGACAATTGAAACGTAGAAGAAGTCGGCCATTCGCCGCCTACACGAAATGTTCGGCTTTCAACGGGCGAAGGCAAGATTATATACATATACATATACATATATATATATATATATATATATATATATATATAATATGTACATATATATATATATACACATATAGATAACATAAAAGATGTGCCCTGTGACGCACATATTAAAAGAGCAGTTGCATACTTATGCCGTCGGCGACGCAATCGGAGAATAGAACAATAGAGTCTCACGTTTTATTTGTATTGTAATGCGTCAGCCGATAATTATTAAGAAATAAATGTTCTTTAAAGTAGAAGTGCAATGAAATAAAAAGGGGTTTTGCTTATTTCCGTATAAAATTTCGTCCTTCTTGTTTATCTTTGTAAAATTATTTAAATTCAGCTAAACTAAAGCTATTCATTAGCTTGATTACTAGAGTATAACACATTTGGTAGATATTGAGAACGTCAGTGTATGATATTCCAAGTGTTCTCTTTCTCCGGTTGAGCGATGTTCGTTTGAATCAAGAATATGGGATGCCAGTGACTTCATCTCTTAGTAGCTTCGACAATGATAGAAGCTACAAACAACTCTCCAAACAAGCTTTCTTCTCTCTGCTTGCTCCCGTTTTCGCTTCTCTTCCGGAATTTATGATTATTACGTATCCGTGACAAAGAAAACTACCCCTTAGATATTATTATATCTAAGAGTTTTCTAACATAATACGCATAGTGTTTCTTGTCGTCAGCTGGGAGAACAGTGACTTTTATTTTTTAACCGGTAATTGTAAAAAGCGTGTACCGGTATATGTCAACGTTTGATCCCTTTCTATTGCTACGAAGATTATTACACCTTGGCTTGAATCGACAAGGACGGTAGATAAGTTTCAAAGTAATATCGTTTTCGTGATTAATTGAAAGATGGAACGAAACGACCACCACGATGAGAACTTAAAATAAGAAAGGGAAGAAAGAATGCGAAGCTTAAAGCGGAAGGCAGAGAGTAAGACGAAGAGGGATTTCCGTAGACTTCCATTAGTCTAATTTGGACCGTTACGTATTTTATTATTATAAATCCCGGCTTTTAGACCTTTCGTTAACGGCTACGTTACGCAGGTATATATATACATATATATATACCTTCCTATATATATATATATATATATATATATATATATATATATATATACCTTTCTTTCCTTTTTTTGATTAAATATTATCGATCGAGACTCGATCAAGTAAAATCGATTTGCCTGTTTTTTTTTTTAGTTAAATCTTACCAAGCCCGAAGAGCTGATTTCTCCTTTAAGTGCGGAGCCGTAGCTTTTAACGATGATCAAACCGTCCAAAGCCTGCGAAAACTCAAGGGCTGTACATTCCTCGGGTACCGACTCCCACCAATCGTTTGTCATCTTGGATGGATTTGTCAGATCGATGGTGTCACCTGGTAGAATCCAGGCGTAATCCCCTCCGTGCATGCCGAGTTTCCAAGCCTGGATAATACATTTATATGGATTATTAATCGTCCGTTCTTTATTTAACCGTCTTCGTCGGCCCTGTCTTGGAATTACGCGAGTTATTTTCGTGACAATGTCGGACAATACTTTCCTGAAATCCAATTTCCTTGAGTACTAGCTTTCTGCGTACCGTTTCTGTTTTGACATTTTTATATTCTTGAAATTTCCCGGAGTACGTTTAAATAGCTTCGCTTTCTGTACTTCATTTATTTGCTTTTAATAACGGTAATTCTGATTTTTTAATCACCGACGTAACGTTTGATGATCGAACGAAACTAGATCAACCGGAATTGTTGTCAGAATTATGTGTAGTGTGAAGAGATGAGATTGAAAAAAATAGGATTTAGGTACTATTAATGATTACTTTTTTTCCCCAAAGGATAAACGCCCTTCGATATAATGAGAAATGACATCAAGAAGAAAGAGAGCCATCTTCCATAAAGTCTTTATAAAATATATATATATATATATATATATATATATATATATATATATATATATATATATACACGTCCCCATTTGCCTTCTTCCATTTATTTCTGCCTTTCCTTTCGCCCATTCGTTTCTTTCAACCAACGCCGACCTTTAACTACTTTTGAAGCAACGGCAATCGATATTAAAATGTTACTCGCAGTACTGAAATATCGTATATCGTATGAAAACGTGAAATAATTCATGAAATATTTTTTTTTCAGAGAAAGCGAGAAAACATCGCGCTCCCTTTGAAAAAAAAATACACGGATTATTGGTGACGGAACAATGTTACAGTAGAGATAGTTTCCATTCTTTATTCGAAATACTTTGTGCACGATAGTTTCAACTCGAAAGAACTAAATTTTTAATTTGTTCAACACGATTGCTATTAAATGATATTCGGTATTGTGAACTCGGTTGCGTTTTAAAAACCTTAAAAATAAAAAAGTTCGAACCTCTTTTAACATCGATCCATCCAAAGAAAAAAGTCACTCTAATGAGAGAAATACGAGTAGGGCAAATGATAGTCTTTAACGAAATTCCTAACGAAAAGAAAAAAAAAAAAGAAAAACAAGAAAGATAAAAAGGGAGAAAGAAGACTAAAGCAAAAATCGATACAACCATCATTTCGTAGTATCGAACTTCCTCTCTGTCGCAAATCGGACTCTCCTTTCTTTACCTTGCACTTCAACCGGGAAAAGTAGTAAAAGTGATAATGAAGATATATAGGCCAGAGTTTAAAGCCCTGACCGTCGAGATTAATATTAAGAGTTATTCAGGATTTCGAAATAGAATTTTTTTACTTTATGAATTCGTCGTTAGTTACATTAATTATAATATTTTACGTATTTTTATTACTTCATCGGCCTTATTATTTTAAAGAATTTTAAAGAATTCTATATGTTCCAACCGATCGCGTGATAAATTAAGTACGTTCAATGATAGCTAGAAGATAACGTTGCCGTTCTTTTCTCGCAAAATAGAAAAACTTGAGATTCGTTTCTCGCATGACCGGAAATGCATTTGTGCGAGAAATTGAAGATCGTTAATGGAGACACGGGTCGTACATTTTCATTTCATTTGTAAAAATATAATAGATAATGGACGATTCGAATAGAAAGTTTTATCATCCATTTTCCAGCACGAGATAATTAACGCGCTAGACGTCATGCTAATTTCACATGTCTTTTCGTTCAGACCCACGTTATTACATTCATTATAAACGCTTATAAAATACGATTTATGATACTTATAAAACTAAACAAATAATCAGTGGAGAGAAGAAAGTGTGATATATAAATATATATATATATATATAATATGTGTTACAAGCACAAAATATATAATTAATATTATTAATTAAAAAAAATATCTTTTTTTTTTATTTATCGGGCATCCAAGGAATATCTCAAGGGTAAATATTTCATATATTAATAAATGACCCTTGAGGGAAATATAAATTGTTATTCTATATTTTCGAATGTAATGACTGATCGATATAATGTTTTACTTATTTCAATTGTTATTCATATTTCGTGTGAGAGGAGTGGTCATGCGACTGTCACTATATAGCAATAAGAAACAACAAATGAAATTAAAAGAATACAATTGATAATTTGAATATAATAGCAGTATATTTCCTTGTGCATCAGCCGATGATATTATGAATATCTTGTTTTCATGATCATGTTTTGTTTCATATAAAGTAACAACAATGGCCTGAATAGGGGAAAGTTCAATTTGGGCCACCGATGGCTTATAAGGCATTCGACGTACATATTTAGCGTCACGAATTCAATTTTTATATTTCGCCCGGCAACTTCTCTCTCCCTCTTTGTTTCGCTTTATTTTTTCACGCGATTCGTTTTGTAGCCTAATTCGATGTGATAGAATGTCACAAGGAGAAACTGTAAACGATTCGACCAATTCTGATAGGATCGATGTATTCGTATATAAAACTAGACACGTTAATACGTCATTCTATCGCGTGCGTTATTGACATTTATCAGGAAGTAAAAGTAAGAAATCGTTTTTCATCATTCTTGTTTCTTATTGTATGAGCATGGATATAGAGATGGGGACGGAAGTATTCTCTCGGATACGAGAATAATAAGTGACTATTAAATATTGAAAAAGCAATGGTCGAATCGATTCGTTTGAGTGTCAGGAAGCACCGTTAGAGATATTGCTTAATATAATGGTACTCGTTGAATACTGACGATCGGTTTATTGGATCGTCCCTACGCTTGACCAAGATGCGATCGACCAGATCGATCTTTGCAATTCATAAAGAAGAAATTCTATTCGTCGGACTGTTTATCGTGTTCACATGGAGATGCGCGCAATTACGTAGCAGAGGTTTTAAGAGACGAGATACGTATACGTATATCTTAAGAGGAACGTCTTTATTCTACATCCTTTCTAAAACGGAAACCATTAGGTTTTAAAGAAACTTAAAAGCGCAGTCTCTCTTGTTCCAAAAGATATCCGCTTTAAGGAATGCAAGCCTGACTGGTTTTATTTTTCTCCGACGTTTTTATTCTAGACTTAGAAAAAAAAAGAAAAAAAGAATTTATCAACGTTTGAAATAACATGTAAAACTTTGTTTTATAAAGATTTCCCCCCTCCCCCAGTTCGTAGTCAGTTCTTCCTCCCTTTTACATTAATTTTTCGTAAAACTTTTTGCTTTTGAAAATGTGGAGCGTGTACGAAGGCTGATTAAACTTATAGTTTTAATTTATGTGACCGTGGTATGTGGAAAGGAATTCAAAGTATTAAGTAGTGTGATCTTATGAAGAATCGTGAGCTTGACAATCTTTGTGTATTCTACCGTATTAACGCAATCACATGCGAGAGGGATGTTTGTAGAAGGGTGTATGATGTCTACTGGAACGAGGGTGGACTTTTTTAAAAGGAAGAACTTCTGAAAGTACACGCGCACATGTCTACTTAGTACATACTCCAAGAATGTAAGCTACGAAAGTAGATACGTAAGTTCTATAGTAATTAGCACATTTTCCTTGTACCTCCGGATTAGAGTAATCAACGATATACCTTTCAATGAATATTTATGCCACCTAATTTGAATTTAAAAGTATCCATTGTACTTGAAAGTTACGTGGGATATTTTCAACAAGTTCGACGACTATTTTATAAATCATGATTATGTCGACGATAGATGTGAAACATTATTTATTTATTTATTTAAATTTACTTTTCTAGCTGGATGAGAATAGGAAATGGTATAGCGAGAGAAAAACTTACCTCACAAAAGATAAGGGGTGCTAGTCGCGACGAGAAACTGCTGATGATGATTCGTGTATCGAGCTCCTGTAATAAAACGTGAAGTTGATAGAACGTGCGCGTAATTATCTCGTAATTAACGAGCCGATAATGATTACTACCGGAATAGAACGAGAGATGGATAAATAGAGAGAGAGAGAGGGGGGGGGAGGGACTCACGTAACGATCTGCAAGCGACATTGTTCATTAGAAAGGGGATAGTCAAAGAGACGAGAGGATCGTTACGAGTTTTAACCTACGAAACATCATTCGGCAAACATTTTCTTTTGTCAAATTTTAATGGTTCGCAAATCATTTCGTATTATCACGAAGTTCTCGATCATATGCTGATATTTTCTCGAAATAATTTTAAAAAATGAATACTAATAAATCATGAATTCAACGTGTTTTTCACGTTGACAGAGGTGACGCGTCATCACGCATTTGTATTTTCTTTGTTTGGTCTTGAAGTCATCCTGATAGTTTTTATTGCTAACCGAGAATCGTTCGAACGACGACAAAATGTCTGCTCTATCCCTTTGATAGTATTGTTCTCAAGGAATTCTCGTCGGAACGATTCTATAGAATTGATAGTTTTACGAATCTATTACGCGTATATGTAGCGGATCGATATCTTTCGTCGAGTTTCTGTCTCTCTCTCTCTCTCTCTCTCTCTCTCTCTCTCTCTCTCTCTCTCTCTCTCTCCCTTCTTTCTTTGTCTATTCTTTACTCTTCTTCTTTTCCCTCGGTTTTTATAATGCTGAACGAGTAGTCGGTACCAAAGACCATTCTTCTTTATACTCTTGTTTATACGCCCGAACAATGCGAGAAAAGTTCGATTTACGCGGGACTTTCGGTTTGTTGGAAATCGTAAAACGTGGTTAATGCATACGAAAAGTAGGTTAATAATTCCACTTGACTTTCGACGCTACGTTGCACTCGGCTGTTTCACACGTAGTCGCGAAAACGACTAGGGCCAGCCTTCCTTGAACGGAGCGTAAGAGTAATTGCGTTCACCTCATTTAACGCGTCGACCTAATGGGCTTTAATGTACCACCCTAATTCTTCTTCATAAATTCCGTTATACAAAAGACTGGTACCTTTACGTAGTATCTTCTTACGCGACGCTTCTTATAACGAAAAGTTGTAAGAAGTAGTCTCGCCTTTCAATAATTTTCCAATTAAAGCCTTTCGAACTATAATTGGAATTCTTGTAACTAAATAGAGTGCCGTGGTGATTATGTTCCTGGTAGAAATATTCTAAGCGCGTTTAATATAAAATAAACGACGTGAAAATTTCCTGATATAAAAAGGTAAATCAATTGTATTTTATATAGTCTGAAGTTAACGTGGATGCGTTGAAGAAACTTCGCCAAAGTTGTAGCCCGTCTTACTTTCAAAGTTCGCAGTTGTTCCCTGTAATCATTTTCAGCAAACGTGATGGTTGCCCTGCACGTGATATTGGCTCGTTCCAGCTCCGTTACAAGATTGTTCACTGCCTGCAACAATATTTCGCAAATTTTTTTTAAATGACTGAAGAATTTTTCAGTTTTTTTTTTTTTGATTTTTTTTTTTTTTTTTTTTTTTTTAATTAAACGTACTTTATTAATCAAAATTGTAGGACTATGATTAAGTTCGTCATTGATTGCTTACCAGAGAATACATATCGCCAGTTTGCGAAAGTGCGGAGACTGTATCCCAACCATAATGATTGATCAAAGCTATCCTTGCAGCATTGTGACTTGAATCCGGAGCAACAGTTCGCAAGAACAATGGAAATTCGTTCGTATCTGAGAGAGCAGGCGCGGTCGAGCCAAAAGATACTTGAATCACGTTCCAGTGACGTACGATCTTCGCCAAGGTTTCAGTTACCTCGGAACATGCTGTACCAAGAAGAAGAGGCATCAGCTTGTTAATTTTTTTTGAGTAGAGAGCGTGGAAGAATCTGTCCACAGCTACGCCAGGATCGCACTGAAACATGAGATTGGAGTAAATGAGGAGGAAGAAAGTATTAAGTTAACCTAGATTGAATTTATGTTATCTTGTATTATTCGACATTTCCTATGTTCTTTGAGATGAGTTTGTTGTGTAACATTTCATTATTTTATTATTTATTATATGTATATATATATATATATATATATATATATATATATATATATATATATATAAATATAAATGGGATAAGATTCAAACGAGTTCGAAATAACATGCGAAAACAGGAAATATGTAACCTTAAGAAGAACTTATCGGAAAAAGATTACAAGCATCATGAAGATTATTTCAGTTATCCTTAGAAAAAGGAAATACGAGTTCCGAGAACCTGGTGGTGTCACTTGAATAGGGAATAAACGGAAAAGGAGATTTATACAGATTTGTTGAGTCCAGTAAGGTGAGAGAAAGTCGGGTAAGTCTTAACGAGTAATTATTCAACGCGAACGGCGCCTTGGATGAACTGGAAACTCGAAAAGGCTTAAGGGTCTTCTTCTTCTTCGTGCATCGTGAGTCCTCTCATGACGGGTCGAGGGAAAATAGGAACTTCTTGATTCAACTCCTGTTCGAGTGGTTCTCTCACTCTACGTTTCGTTACAATTTCATCGGGTTCGTGTCGAGGACTAGCTACTTGAATACGAAATTCGAATGTTAAGTTATTCTGTGTCCAGATAATCTAAATATTAATGAGGTAGATAAGCCAATAAAAAAAAAAAAGAAAAAAGGAAAAAACGAATTATTATATTCGACACAGTATCTCGTTAGTTCTTTTTGTTGTTTGAAAAATCATATGTTTTCCCGATATAATGGTATAGCACAGAAAACGGAGATAAATATTACGAGAGTTTTTATATACAAAACGAATATTTACAGAATTTTTAATGTCATCTCTAAAATGCTCTGATTAAGCCCTTTTTGTTTGCTCACATTGCAGCTGTAAAATAAACTTTTCTTTTCGTTGTATTTTATAAAACGGAGCGTACTGATTTCTAGTATTTTATTTCGTTCCCGAATGTTCTCGCTGATGTAAAAATAATGGTATAGTATTTCTTTCATTTCCTGATTCTGACGAGACTCGTTTGCGACTCTCTTTCTTTTGTATCTTTCGGTTTTAATTAGTATCCTATTGTGAAAAAAAGCTGAACGTACGAAAGAATCAATACGATATTCGCGCTATGTTCTTCGGTTCGTAAAATCTCATCTCATAATTAAGTTCAAGCTCGATGATTGTTACTCTATCTATAGTTAAGATCAAAGTACAGGGAGGATGGTATCGCGTTCGATAGTCCACTACTCGTTAAAATGAAAAAAAAAAAAAAGTATTTAAATCTAGCGTTGCACATTGCAATTTCTCACGGCAAGGCAGGAATTTCGTTTTAATAAATACCGAAAAATCCATCGTAAAAGTATCATTAATATATATGGAAATATTCAGTAACGAATCCAACAATTCCTTTCTCTCTTCTATCGTTGCCCACTTTTGTCGTAAATCCTTATTATTGTTTGATATTTTACAAGTCTTCATATATCGGTGCACAAATATTTATGACGGAGATTCTTTTGTAAAACGAATCGTCTCTATACATTTTTTTTTTACATTTTATAACTTTGCTTTTTTAAGAACGTTACAAATCTTTGCGTGTAGATGATTACTTTTCAATTATTTTAAGTCTTGAAGATTAAGGTTTTCTTTTTTTTTTTTTTTTAACAAGCATTACGACATTAGAAAAGAGCTCAAAGAAAGTAATGATAAGGGTAACAACTTGTAGTTGGAAACCTGTTGCGAAAGGAGTTCAATTATCGATGGATACTCGATTATACGTCGTCTGTCCACATTGAAGAGTTAGATAACGTTTTAATTAGATTTATATATATATATATATATATATATATATTTTTTTTTTTTCAAGAGATCTACGTGTGACTTATTCGTCGTACAATTAATAATCAAGAGACGTACAGTAGTATTCTCGAATTTCTCTTTTTTCTCGCATCGCGATAAATATATAGATACTTATCCATATGTTACGTGAATATTTGTTAAATAAGTAGATCCTTAATACTCTTGACGATATTGAGAATTCGAGCCAAAGAAAAAGTGAAGTTGGAGAAAAGCTTTTGAACGTTTTTTTCGAATAAGGAGCAACATATTTACGATTTTATGGAGATCCAAGTTCTATGAAGGAAATTGGAAGTTAGAACGTGAGACTTTCCTTTATGTTGACAGTTCTTTCTTTAAAGTAACTTAAAAGCAAGAAGAAAATTGTGAATATCATTTCGATTGTAATCTTTGTTTCTTATTGCGAGGTACGAATTTTAACTACTTAGTAAGAATTTTCAAAATTTTAATCGTTGATTTAAACTTTATATTAGAGGGAAAAGCTATCGCTTCGTGAGTCTGTAATAGTTTCTAGCCAATTTGTGTCCAGTCGAGTGGATGTTATTACTTGCTAAAAAGAGAAAAGAGAAAAAGCGGAAGCGTGTTGTCGACACTTTTCAAGTAGAACGGAAAGACGTTTAGCAGATTGCGAATCGTTGCCGATAAATTGTTACCAATGCAAGCCGAGAAGACAGTGAAAAATAAGAAGGAGAAATTCGTAGAATGGAAGAAAGTTGAAATAGATTTTTTAAATCGTCACGAGTAAGCCCCGGAATAAAACGTGTGACAAGATGGGTAAAGCTCGGTAACCATGAAAAATACATTTTTCTGCGGTGTAGATATAACGGATTTTTGAAATGTATCTTTATAACACTCGTAATGATAATATACTTCAAAATCCAAACCATGAAAATTGGATGGAGAAGCTTTCTTTGTTTGACGTATCAATGACACCTAAGTCATTTATTTTATTAATGAAAATTTAAAAATATTATCCATTCTTTTATAAGACACTATACCAAATATATCACTCTTGTCTTAGCTAGAACTTTTCGAAACTATGATGCATAGAACTGACGTTAGCGTCGATTGGGTTTAGAAAGAATTCATAAGATTTCCTAGATATATCTAGACAGAGAGAGAGAGAGAGAGAGAGAGAGAGAGAGAGAGAGAGAGAGAGAGAGAGAGAGAGAGAGAGAGAGAGAGAGAGAGAGAGAGAACTCAGAGCGCGGAAAAAGAGAAGAACAATGATGCATAGAGGGTTAAAAGGAGAGAACAGGATGAAGGATGTGAAAATGGCCAGAGGGGAAAATCGCAAAAATTTCAGGAGGATCGATGCGCTGAGCCAGCAGGTGTACTGGCCTCATGTTGATCTCTTTTTCCGAAGATGTTCCTCGTTCACCATTTTGCCCATTTCTTTCATGCTTCTCTCCAATTCCCTCGTAAAATGCTGATGCCATATGAAGCCGTGCTCGTACGTCATGTGGCGAGGTCGCACGATAAACGCCAGCTGGATAAAACATTTTCTTCTTCGGCCAGTTGCCTTTGTGTCTTGCAAAAGCCCTTGTGTTTTTGGGGAAGAGAGAGAGAGAGAGAGAGAGAGAGCGAGAGAGGAGAAGAGAAAGATAATAGAACGAAAAACGAGGAAAGAATCGTGTGTTTCGTGATAGGATTGTTCGAAGCCCCCCCTCCCCCGCCCGCCCATATCCAAGATAAAGAACTTCAAGACGTTTTTTAAATCTGGTTTGAGGGAATCACCGATGTATCGAAAATCAGGTTAAGTATTCAACGAGGAAGGTCGCTTGTAAAATCAATCAGGATTTTTCTTTTTTACTTTCCAATCAGTCCACGGATAAGTTTTTAAATTGTTTAATTGATCTCGCGTAATTAAATTAATCTTTCGTTCCTCATTCAATTGAGATCGAGTACCAATTCCCGATGTCTAAATATCTTCGCCCTTTCTTTATTTGGAAAGTTTCGAAAAGACTTTTATTCTTCCTCAATTTTTCTTCTTCTCTTTTTTTTTTTTCGCCGTATTATCTTAGACAATAATAAGGACTAGCTATTTGTGAAAACAGCTATTTGTAAGAGAAACAAAGATAGAAGCGATAGTGGAAAATGGTGTGCTACTAATTTAATCAAGTTCCCTCGATTCCGCTTCATTAACACAATAGAGACGATGATCGACATTGAAAGAGAGAAAGGACGAAAGTTAGAAAGAGTGAGAGAGAGAGAGAGAGAGAGAGAGAGAGAGAGAGAGAGAGAGAGAGTGAGAGAGAAATACAATGTGAAAGTTTGCGTTCTAGCCAAGAGCCTTTCTGTGTATATTTTCGCGTTAATACAATTAAACTTGTTGCCTAAAATTGTCGAATATTTTTTAATCAATACCATAGTTTTCACGATTTTTGTATTTGCATCGTGCATACATAAAACGATATACCAACTTGGTAATATATATTGCTATTAGATATGTGAGTACATTGAAATTTCTATGAGCAATTTGAGAATCGATCTTAGCCGAGCAACTTGCCTAAGGCTATTGGTCACTCGAAATCTCTCGTTATGCATTGTAAAATCAATAGTGGTACGTTGTAGTATGATACGGACAAGGATTCATCAAGATTTTCATTTGAAAGAAACTAAATAAATAAAAAGAATGTTATAGATTATTTGTAATATTGCTATTTATAAAAGTAATGTGTTTCTTGTTGTCATGAAAATAATATGAAAACGAAAGGAAAGTTTGAACAACACGTACGTTTCCCGTCAAAATGCAAATAAGATTACTTCGATAATAAAATCCAAAGAAATGTTTCGTTTATTCGGATTGTAAGACAACTTGGCGGAAGTTTCTCTTATTAACTTGAGAATTTTAGAATTCTATTGGACTGACACGATATACGTTCCTATCGTGTTTTACTTTTAAAATACTTATATTATTTCTCACTTCATCGTGAAAAATTTCAACTTATCTGTAAGCTTTGCATGAGTTCTTAAATTATTTTAGAATAGATTTAGCATAAATTATTTTTAATATTCGTACCGTATAGCCACAGTTCTCGTTAGAATATTTCAACCCGTTTTCAATGGAGCTTTCGGAAAGAAAAAAGAAAAATGATACTTCTCGAACGCTTAAATCGCATCGAATTTCGTTCGAATCAGTAACGAGAAAAAAGAAAGATTGATCCAGCCGAACAAACGCTTTTTCTAATTCCTAAAATACGAAGGACAGGTCGTACATTGGAATGGTAAAAGGTATTACGTTGGAAGATAATTGCGAGGGGCAGATGAAACGTAGAAACTGTAGGAAATGGTGAACACACACACACACACACACACAAAGATCGAATGAGGGAATCCAAAGCGTTGTAATCGTACGAAATTGGCTCTGATTTCGAAATTGAAGGTAGCCTTGCCAATTTCAAAGAAGTTGCCGCAATCACTGAAGCTTTTATCGAATTTCTAACTGGCCATTTTCATAGAATACTTTCGAATTGTTGTCACGTTATATTATATCTTTAGAAACGTTACTATAGATCCTAGACAGTAACTGCAATTTGTAACTCCTCGAGTGAACTTTGTGCATTTAATCAGCGATACAGCTATAAAATACGAAGTCACAACTTGCTCTTAGGACAATAAGCGAGGGAAAGTTCAAGGAAAGTTACAATAGTGTTCCCTTTTCCGAAATTTCTACCTTTAGAGGAAATACTAGAGAAAATATTTTCTCGCGGCTACGTGACAAATAAGTTTTACGCTCTGCTTGACTCTTCGAACACTTTCGATTTTCTTCGCCTCTTAGTTGAATATTTCAAAACGTTTACGCTTGAGTCCTCCCTCGTAACAAGATTTAATTCAATTGAAAACAAATATGAGAGATTCTAAGGTCTTAGGGATATTATATTCAAAGACGTAATAAATTTGTATCATTGTACCAGAAAATTATAAGTATCCTCGTTTCGAAAGCACGAGGAGCCCTCGAGATACACCGAGGAAAAATTTAATTATACGAATCCTATCTCGAGGATCTCGAGTATTTCGAACGTGAAAGAAACGATAGAATTTCTCTCGTATGCGCGATAATATCAGTTGGGTATAAGTATAGCTAACATGAGTGCACGAATTCGAGACGGATGAAAGTTCGATTATCCCGTAAATCTGCCCTTCCATATGCCGTTCCGTGAAGAACATGATGTGATCTCCGCTACGTGGGGAGGCTTAAGGATTTTAAGGGTTTACGTTAGATATAACAGGAGAAAGCGAGAGATAGAAAGAGGATGAGAAATGGCCCGAAATGAATCGTGTCGACGAAGAAGAGTGCGTTAGAACCGTTGGCAATTAATCAAAATTTTGTGCTTCCTCTGAGAGATGTTACAGGCGAAAGCTCTCCCTTTTAATTTAACCTTTGATTTGAGAATAATGCTTCGTGGGTTACACAGGTAAAACTTGTACGATCACTGTGATAACATTTTAATGATTTATAAATCATAAAATCCGTCATCCCACGATTATTATGAGCATTCGTATAATTATGATTTCGTATGCTTAAGAAGGATTAATTACATTCTGAGGACGTCACGGGCGAATTACGAACAGACGTGAACTTGCGGGACAAGCTAATCGAATATTAATACGTCAGTTGAACTTGTTGAAGCATCGACATGAGTCCCGAAGTGTGATACTGATGTGCGAACACGTAAGCATGTTTTTCTTTCATACGTGATTTTACATAGTATTTCAGAGATCTTTTAGTGGGGAAAAAAAAAAAAATAATACATGAAAAAAGGAGTAAAAGAAATGTATATACCATTAAATAGAATGTACAATCTAGCGTGGCCGCTTTTGATCTTCCACGTCTTTAAAAGAGAATACGAGCTTCAACGTTATGTAAATATGCGCAAAACATCGAAACGCAACTACGACGCCGAAATGGAAAAGCGTTTTGTATGTCAAGAAAAACCGTGTCATCGATCACGCGCTTTTTCCCCACTTCGTGAGGAAGCTGCTAACGCGAGCTCGAAAAAAGTTCGTACGCTGGGTAAACGTAAATCACCTTCGATTTTCTTCGAATTACTTTCGTTATTAATTTGTTGACACTTCATGGGGAACGTAGATAATTTACGTTTTGTCGTTGGGAGAATTGGTCAGGCCAATTACGTGCGATTAATTGTCGAACTAATTTCCGAATTGGTTTGGGTCCTTGACGAAGAAGTGTAAATTAGTTTGGCTTCAGTTTTCAACGAGTACGCGCCCACGTGCGAACGGTTTAATTTAATTAAAATATGCAGATGTGTCCGGCGAATACAGGACTCTCATTCGTCGTTAACTTTAAAATCGTCTTGTGGACGAGCAGAAACATCTGGATCGGACGATCCTCACCATTCTTTACCGAAGATCAATACCGATAAAAAGAAAATATATCTATATAAATAGAATATAGAATAATATATACCCATCGTCGTTGTGTTATATTCAGAGGTACGTGTTCATTTTTTTTTTTTATACCTTTTTACCTTTCTCCAGCTTAATCAGATAATACCGAACGCACCGTAGCTATCCGCGATAATTCACTTTTCGAAACAGTAACCACTTTAATCTCTATGCTCGTGGGACGAAATTTTCCTTCAATATTCCATTCTCTCTTCCCCTATTTTTTTTAAATCTCCGTTTATCTTACTAACGATGATTTCGTCCCATTTTCTAAATTTTGATCGATGTCTCGCGAAGACATCTGGATATCCTATTCTTATTCTTAACGAAAATACGTTCGGTGTAATTACAATAGGATATTGATATAATAATAATAATAATAATGTAATATTAATAACGTTATGGATATATCTACGTACAGTAATATAAAGGAATATATAAAAGAATATGATAAAAGAAATAGAAGGTGAGAGTGTACGTTTGCCGCGAGGCTATCCTTTCTCCGACTACAAAAAGAAGCAACTAGAATTTCAATTTAGTTACTTTCGAAAAGTATTCTCAATCGTATAAGACGTTGCTTTTATGGACCTTTGTTGGAGGAATGATTCGTTAAATTACAGAATGGCCTGTGGCATACTTCGCCTTACTGATATAAACGGCCCACACGTACACACTTACTTCGGGCAAACGCATATAAAAGCCACGTGGTGCTTCGATTACTCGTTTAATGAGGCTTCGAGAAAGGGTCGACAACGCGCAACTGCTCTGAACTAAGGGAATTATCGCGGAAACATTAAATTTTTGTCTCCATTCGTTTATTTTCCTTAATGAAGATGAATACGTCCGTAGATGCAAAATCAGAGTAAGAAAATTTCATGGAGAGTTAAATTCGTTAAACCTCCAAAGAGAGATAGAGAGAGAGAGAGAGAGAGAAGGAGATCTAATTGAGTTTCTCTAAGCATCCAAATTGACTCTTATTATCAATCTTTGACGTTAAACGTTTAACTAGCCGAAAGGACGAGGATGATTACTTTGATTCCACGCTTACGTCGTGATTTTGATGAAAGTCGGTTTCGTACGAGCATTGTTTCACTTGATAATGTACCATATTTATATCATTTATTTAAGACCGTTACTTTTAGTAACGTATACAATGTAATAAAAAAGGAATTCCACGAGTTATAGTCCTTTCGTTTTAATTAATGTTAAATGTTCCTCTCGAAGGCGAAATTTTCGTAATTCTCGTGCGAGCTTATTATTCGCGAAAAGTAACATTTGCATTCATTAGAAGGAGAAGTGGCAGATTAATTGTGTGATAATTACTGTACAGAATGGGGGCACGTGTCATTTGTTTAAGTGAGAATGTCTTACGCAGTAATTATCGTTAAAGGTGTTTACTTTTTATAATTTCTCATTAAAATGGAACCTTTTAAACCTGCTTAAAGTTTTACACAAATTATTACTATTTTAACTAAATTTTTACATATAATATATCTAATACAATTTTCCAATTAAATTGCTCGATTATTTTCAAAATGACACCCGTTTCGGTATAAGTATTTTAAAATTATAATATGCCATGTATTACAGTGGTCGTACTTATAATGCATAAAAGCGTAATTTGAAACGAATGCGTTGTTATAATGCAAATTTATTAATATGGCAATAATGATAATGCCTGATAATTATGGCGATGATAGAGTCAAAGCAAAATTCGAGGGGCAAAATACTCCGGCAAGTGAAACATTAAGAAAAAAGAAATGTAAGAGGAGCACGATTAGAGTTGAGTTGCACGTGAATAAGGCAAAAAAAGTTAGCTCGTTTGAACACTGAAGGCCATAGGATTGCTTTACAATGTAATAACAATTGCAATTTAAAAGACATTTGTTTGTCGGGTTGGGGAAAAAAAGAAGGAGGAAAAAATAGTGAGGAAAATAGAACGAATTTTCCATGGACGTTTGACGAACGTTTTCGGCCGAACAATTCGAGGGTGCAACAAGTTTCGATCGGTTGAAAATAAAATTGACGTTCGTACTTTTGTTCTTTGTTAGATTTTGAAAGTACGCGGAATGTCTATTACGTCGCGAAATGAAAGTCGACTGTTGACGATTACGTGTCGCGTTTTTGCTGGCGCACCAAAAGTATTTTTTTTACAATTTGAAACTGGCATAATAATTACGCAAAAATTATTTCTTCGTTTCATATTACACGGATAAAGGCATTGTACTCTAATTACGTTCAATCGACACGAACCCAGTAAATTTTAAAATGTATACCTGCTTAATTCGTTGTTTGAGAATTATCGATTGTAGTCTTTTCGGGGCCGCATAGGTGGAAGGTTTCAACGATGAGAGACATGATAAATAATGTGGAATAATTAAAGTGGCTTCGAGCGAACAACTCGTTAATGGGTAATTGTTTTGAGAATAAACGCGTACGAAACTACAAACCGTGTAACTACAATTCCGAGAACTATAATAAAATCGAGATCAGACGACTGCTTCAAACGATGTTCAACATCCTTATACGTTAAGTTATGCGTTTAAAATAACGTTCTCGTTCTTGTTAATAAAATTCATAATAAAAGAAATATCTTCAAATATTTCTCGTTTCCGACATATTCGCATATTTAAATGTCTGTGCGTGTGTGTATATATATATATATATATATATATATATATATATATATATATATACAAGCGTTGAAAGAAAAGGGTGTTGCGGTTTTCGTTTCGTTGAAGCGTCTACGAGAAACTCATAGTAATGTCGAGCGTCCATTGTACACGAGTGAATGGGCGTGCATCGTATTTGAATCGCTCTGTGCGAGACCATTGTGCAGATCTATTTCATGATCAATGTATTGTTACCGAAGAATATGCAAAGTACTATTGCGTTTGTAGAAGTAGATAAATTAGAGAATCCAACGTCTATCGGAACGGAAATTATTGCTAGTTCAAACCCCATGAATATTCGGAATTTTGTTATGAGAAATGTATTGGCTTAAATTTGGTCCATTTTGATGAAGGCTTGAATACGATATTTTAACTATATTAATAACGTAATAAATTAAAGGGATTCTCTTACCTTAGTGTCGTTATGGATGAGATGCAGATGGAACTTTTGGAGAATGTTCATCTTGTTGATACGATCGATGGCCAATCTAGCGGCTTGCAATTCGCAAAGTCCATCGGATCTTGGTGCTGGTCCTTTTGTCATCTCGAAGAGCCCCAAGATCGTGACGTTTATCTTCTCGTAGACACTCGTATTCGTCGCAGAGTAATCTTTCTCTTTCCTCTTCGTTGACGTCTCTTCGGCGTTTACAACGCGTTCGATGTTCTCACGAGAAGGATTCTCTTTTTCGATTTCACCTGTTGACGTCGAGTTAAGAAATATCGTAGATTCGATCGTCGTAACATTTTCCACTTTAGAAAATACGTCTGTCGTCGTTGATGAAACTTCAGACGTTTCAAAGATATTCTCATCCTCCTCTGTCTCCTTCGTCGTCGTCGTACTCTCGATCTCCTCCGTTTTACGTTTCAGGGGTACGTCTCTACTCGGACTCTTCGGTAAATCGGGTGGTTCCATAGGCGTTGCTGATTCCGTCGGCTCTTGAACATCGATCTTTGGTGGACCGAAATGACGTCGATCAAATTTCTCGTGTTGCGGCACTACGAGCGGCGGTTTATGCGTCACCTTAACCGGAAACTTTTGCGAACCTTCAAAACCTACGAACGGCGCATCTTCCTCGACGACTTTACTCACGTTCTCGGTAACAAATTTTATGGACGTCCCGTTAAGACTCGAATTAGTGTCGTTCCCTTTTCCCGAGTCACATGCGGTCGCGTTCTCGCAAAGAATCACGAGAGAATCCGTGTCATTGACCACGAATGGATCCCCCTTACGAGAGGAGCTTAAGAGCGTACGACTTTTCTTTCTTCTCTTTCGTCTTCTCGTGCCAGGTCCATTCTCTTTCATCAAAAGATCTTTCATGAAGATGTCGTCATTAAGGACGAAGTCAGATCGGGCCAATTCATCGATCGAACGTCGAAATTTCGATCGACGTGGAAACTCGAGGACGGCGAGCTCGTATTCATTGTCAGTTTGAGCAGTCCACTGTTCTTGTTGTTCTTCATTGTCGTCGTTTCTAAGATACCCTTTATCCTCGTTCGTTACTAGTTGTTCTGGTTCGTATTCTTGTAGTTTCGATTTCTCGTAATCGCACGGCGAGACGCTACGAAGGAAGAGTAGACCGAGAAGAAGGATGGTCAGGAGGTGACGAAGATGAAGGGCCTCGGAGGGAGAAAACGACAGGAGGTGAAGAGAGAGATGGCGACTCGTACGGCTGCACTTCATAATCAGTCGTCGTCGTGTTGTCGACGACTCGGACTTGCCCCTTGGATTTTCATCGTCTAAAAACAGAAAGCCACGATGGACGTTAACTTTACCAAATGCAACACTCGCTAAGCCATCAACGCGACTGCTCCGATCGCTCGGCTAACTAACTACAACTTTCTACTGCAACTTTGTTAAGCTCGTCGGAGGTAACTTTTCTTTTTAAATTATCAAAGATTATTTAATTTTCTTTTTTTCTTTTTGATTACTCTTTATTCATTTTATACCAAGCTCGACAACATTGTTCGTGTTCGCCATCGAGATCACTTCGCCATTAACTTTGTATATAATCATTGATAAATGTAATTTTATTTTACACGTTTCACCATATACACAGGAGAGATCATTAGAAAGAAAAGATGAATTATCTTCTTGCATTATTTTTTCTATGAATGCTCTCTAATTTACTTATAGTAATATATTATCAGTAACCCTGATTTACACCGACAAAATAATCGATAAACGTCAAGAATTGAAAACAAGAAACGCAAAAATAAAATCAAAATATTTTAATAGTGAAAATTCTATTGTTTTTCATTAATGTTAGTAAGGAGAGCGATAATTTTTGACTCATTTTTATTACCGTCGAATAAATTTGCCTGCAATAAAGTTTTATTGAAATAATTTCTTTTTTGCTATTTCTTTGCTCTTTGTATCATCGTTTGAATATCAATACGTGCAGTTCGTAGTAGCAAAGTATTTAATTAACATTTACAAATATTAAAGCAATGAGAAGGAAACATATGGTTTTCGGCTGATATTAAAGATGCGAGTTATTTATCGGCAAAAGTTTAAGTTAAAAGGATGTAAACTTTCTTAAGAGTAAGATCTCGATTGCTCTTTCATCTTGATGCTGGATTTTATAACGCAGTTATTTAAATTTATTTGAGAAACATTTGCTTAATGTTATATACCTACATAAATTTCGTTGCTTACTGATGCGAAACTTGTAATAACGATAAAATAACTTTCGTTTCATTATACAAGTATATTACGATAATTTCTAACAGTTACATCCGAATGTAACGGTATATTTCAAATGAAGAATATTGACAATTGTAAGTATATCAAAAATAAAGTTAATATCGATGAATATATTTTGATAGGTGAGAAAACAATCTAGAGGAGAAATTTATATTTGTGTGATAATACTAGAACGTAATATTAGTTGGCCTATTTTACTTAGACAATATTACATTTGCAGAGAGAGAGAGAGAGAGAGAGAGAGAGAGAGAGATAAACAGAGAGAGAGATAGAGAGAGACAGACAGATAGACAGACAGACAGATAGAAGAGAGTGAGAGAAAGATAGGACGAGAGGGAAAAGAGGCAAAGAATATTATCGATTTCGAGAAGGGAACTGTTCCAGCATCCTCGATCCACTTCTCAATGACGAACTTCTTGCTATAGAGACTTTTGAAAGAGCTCGTAACATGACACACTAGTTGCGGGATTTGGACAATACCTTTGATCCGCATTCTGTCGATTCGAGAGCTAGACATACAGATCCGTATTCACGCCTCCTACAATGCATAGGTATATGCTACGCCAAAGGACATTGTCTGCTGGTGCCCAGCCATGTACAGTCTACCGTACATTAACGTTCAAGCAAATGAGATACTCTATCAAATTGTTGTGTTTAATGTTAGATCCAAATAGTCCTTGCTTATATCAAATTGGACGAAATTAATTTATAATTACGAATTATTCGATCAGATAATTCTTCGTACATCATCTTATTTTACAGAAGTAACATTTTTTAAATCGATCCGGCCAATTTCGATGCTTGGCATTAGTTTTATTTCAATGTCCTTGAAACTAGGAGAGATCGGACTAGAACGTGACACTTTCGATAAGTACTTGGCTGACAGAGAAGTGGAAGGTTCGAAGTCTCATATTAGGACAGACCTCTCGACCATTTGACCTACCGCACCATATAAACTGTTATCATGTATGCTATGTGTATCCCAAGAGAGTAAGAGGGAGGGTTAAGAAAATGAGAACTCAGATAGAAAAAGAGAAAGAGAAGAAAAAATGATAAGAGGATTCTTTAACAAACTGACTTTAACAAACTGTCTGTCTTCGGATCCATGCTTAGAATGTTAGAAAATAATATAATACGATAATTCTGTCATATCTTTCTCATCGAGGATATATATTAAAAAGAAAAAAAGTTCGGAAAATTTAAAAAAAATTCTATTGTTTGGCATTATCCCGAAGTTGGGATAAAAGTAATATCTGCGTATAGTTTTATGAATGCATTGAAAAAATATTTTAGACCATTTATAAAGACAAGGCACGAGGGACCGACGTTTACTGGGGATTTGAACGGACGTTTCGTGGCATAATCGGAGCCGATGGTACGTGGCTTATGAATATGTTAATATTCTCTGAATATTTATGCGTATAGGCTTTTCGATTTAAATATGATATACAATATACACGTATCGACGTTGTAATATTTTATGCCGAATGTATATTTACACTGAACGGTTTATAGATCGTGTAGAAAAAGAAAAAAGAAAAAAAAAAAGAAACAAATATTACGCAATCTTAGTTCGTTCGGTGGAAAATCCTTAAAGTATTAAATCCTTTAAAGGACGAAATGTTTTTTTAACGGAAAATAAATGACTACGACAGAAAGCATTTTCGAGTATTTAATTATTGGGAAGGCAGCCAAAATCGTAAGTAGTTCGTTACGAGGTGTGATTGTATTTGGAGATTAACATCGTTCCGTTCCCGACGCTCGCCAGTGAAAATACGTTGGATTTTCTTTCTGATGATTGCTCTTATGTGTCTCGAAAAGGGAGAAAATATGCGAGAAAGGAGAGAGAATAAAAAAAAAATAAAAAGAAAGAAAAAGAAAAAAAAGTAGAATGGAACGCGAGACAGATAGAAAAAGAATAACGGTGGAATAGAATAAAAGAGGGCAAAAAGAACGCGAAAGAGAAAGCACTGAGAATTTTTTATTATCTGACAAAGAAAAACATCTCACCTAGTTGATATAAAATCTTCCTAATTTTTAATGAAGTTAATTAATACGATGACTATTATGATTTTCGAATATTACAAGCCATTAAACAAACTTTCTTTCTCTCTTTTTTTTTTTTTTCGATAGACATTTATGTCTCATTAAACGGACATTAATTTAGCCGTACAGATGTCACATACTATCAAATAGTTATGAAATTATGTGGCAGAAGATCGTTTTGTGTTAGCGTATTCGTGCGGTTTAAAGCAATTAATTATGGATACGTAGAAACTTGTTCAACGTGAAACGTGTGGAACGGACACGTTACCCTTAATGCGTGATTTAATATTTCAAAACGTGACAGGCTTTATGAGATCACCGCCAACTTGTGCTATGCATGGATATATCACTTTTTGATCGTTACAATATATATATATATATATATATATATATATATATATATATATATATATATATATATATAATAAGAAAAATAAACTGCCAATTGAATTCGAAAGTAACGGAGGTAGAATTATTATGTTCTGTATTATACGTTCGCGTTCGATTTGACTTTTAAAAGTTGCATTATACTATATCATGTAATAAAAAGATCAGAAACGTAATATGAAAATCTCGTCCATCCATTCTTTTTATTTAGCAATGCGTTGGAACGCACCAATCATCCGTACAGGCCGTGCAACAAATATTAACGATCTCTATGAAACGAGAAACCTCTGTAAAATTAATTCGCTATTTCGTACAAACGTTATCAATGGCATTTTATGGATTAGAAGATCGTGAGACAAAATAATGAAATATTTCAAACATATATTATTTTATCACGTCGCATATGAGCATGCAGGCATGGACAGTGAAGATAAGTCACTTAATAATACATTTATATATATATATATATATATATACATTAAAGAATCTTCGTGTGAGTAAGTTCCGTTTAAATAATTGTTATCAAAATAATTAAAACTTTAAGCTTCATTAACGAATGCACGAACGAGTTTTCGAAGGTGTCCTCGTTCAAGAGTCCCGTGGACTGTTTTTCCATGAATTTTTATTAAAAAAAAAAAAATCTTATGAGATTGTCCGACGAGTTTATATCCCACAAATGAACTCCCGAGAGTATCATCGTCGTCGTCATACGCAAAAGATGTTTGTAATAATGTCATTTTCGATATTTTACAGCAATTGCGATGAAATCGAAAACATTCACCAATTTTCATTCCGTTTGTGTGCAATAATAATTAATTTACGAAATATGAATCATTTTTCTGAAAATTTTGTACATGCTTTATTATGCGAGAATACTAAATTAATTTATATGATGAAATGTTGAATTAATATATGCTTGGGAAAGATATGGCTCGACATTGTAGTCTTTTTTTTCTTTTGTCAAGAAGCCTCGTTGAAAATTCTTTTGTAGAACTCGTCGAAAACTCGATTGTAAAGTTTTCAAACCATGGAGCTCTCTCCTCGACGTATTTTAAATTGTTTGTTGTCGGATACCTTTGGAAAAAGTCGTCTCTAGTACAACGATTAATATGTTTATATATATGTGTGTGTAATTCTCTTTTTTAAATTAATTACTCATTACTTTAAGAATATCGTGAGTATGAAATTAATTTGTTTAAAAATTGCCAAAGAACGTCTATTAATCTAGTTTTATAATCGTTTTAATCGCAGGGCATTAATACGTTAGTCGTAATATAACGCGAGTTTTCTTTTAATTTATAATTTTCTACAAATTGAAAGTATGTAAATCGACGTACCGTATCCTCCTCATATATATATATTATATTTCCGCTTCATTTTCAGGAATTCTATCGTTGGAACAATTTCAATCAGATATTTCACACGAATACGGAGGACGTGTCCAAATTTCAATTTTCTACGTATTTACGCACGAAATTACGCTTTAGAATTATTATCATGCCCGTCATATCCGGTCGAACGAATGTCACACACTATTTCACATACGTTTGTTATCTGATCGCGTTCCTTTTTGTTAGAATAAAAAAAAAAAAAAATAACGAGCTTTTCGGTCACTTAAATCGCTCAAAAAACAATTTATATACGCCAAAGATTTTCAAAACGTAGCGTTTTCAAAAACTCAAACAATCGTACGTAATGGTTTCTCGTATATATTCTTTGAATTTTTCGCCAGATCTTTTAAATAATATCTTTTAACGAGCTTAATTATATTCGGAACATTGCTAAAAAGGAGCGATGTTCAATATACGATAACAACCGCGTCGCGTGCTGGCGGTCCGCACACTGTCGTTCGGTCAAACTCGACGAGCCCTCTCTGCAAGCAGAGAGAATTTTCACGACGGAACCTCCTTAGCAATGCGCAGACGCCTTCCTGTTATCCTCGGATTTTCTAGGCTTCTCGTTTTATCTTTAAATAATAACAAAAAGAGCATTCGAAAAATTATTTCTTTTATTTCGATTACTTCCTCGTAAGCTTCAAACATCTCTTTTATTTTTCAGAGCTCACAGATTAGCTGAGCGGACTAGAGGGCTCATAAATTTTGTAAATTCCATTAGCAATCAAGACGACGTTCGAACTTATATCCGAGTGATCATTTAAAATGATCACTGTGTTTGATGGGATTTTAAATAGGATATATTGATGTCTCGATCAAGAAGTAATATCAACTTTTAAGTAATAATACCTACTTTCAATTAGCACATTTATTGTTTCAAGTAATAGGAAACTTTAACTTAAGGTGCTTAAAAAGAGAAAAAAAAAAAAAGAAACGAAGACAGTGTCGAAAGTTATTTCAATAGGCTTACAACGGTGTAACTGATTTAAGTAGTAGAGTTTAATCTTTCCAGCTTGAAATCAATTTGTTGATAACTTTTTATCAAGTTTTCCTTCTAATACGATAATAATCTACAAGTTTCTTCGCCGGAGTATTCACCGACCAGCTGACGTCCGACATTCATTTCTTCCAACACGATGAATATCGATTTTCGCGAAAAAGACTACGATCGAGTTATGAGAGATAATGTCATTTCGATCGTCCTACTAGTTACCAAGATGTTTCTTAAATAATCGATTCATCTTTTAAGACTGTTCACCATCTTATCCCCGAAACGTGTATGACAAAAATTAAAAAATTAACAATTTCGGCGATATAAATCTCTATCCACGAGAGATAACAATTAAAAATTAAAATTATTTGACTAATAATTAATTGGGATCTAAATTTATGCTAAGTTCACGTCACCACGGGAACGTGAATTTTAGATCAGAGTTCACGTCTGCCTGTGGATATCCAGATACAGTAACCTCCACATGGCGAGATCTGGGTCGGTAGTAATTGTAATATATTGAAATCTTACGGGATGTAAGTACTACCGTGCGAATGACTGCGTATTTTAACGTTTTTCCAAAACCATTTGTCACTATTTTTAATTAAACACGATAGTACTATCATTTTACATTATTAATTTTACTTTGACCGATAATAACATTAGATAAAGTAGAATTTTACAATTATTTTGCAGGGGATCGTACTGGGAGATACTACAATTGTAATGTATTTAAAAGAAATAATATAATAATAAGACTTATGTATCGATATAATTGGCGTACAGTAGAGGACAATTTTTTTACCGTTTCTGTTTAGTTCGTATTTTATCCATATCTGTTGAATTCACATATGCGCAAGGTTGCAAAAGGTGCTGAATAGCCTTAAGCGAAGATCGTAATCCAAAAGTCGAGCGGCTTACAAAAATAATCGGAGCGTCCACGAAGAAAAGTTTTTCTCAAATAGTCGATAGTTAAAAAAAAAAAAAAAAATAACATATGGATATAAAAATTTCTTCGACATTTTTCCAACGATTACAAATGATACCTACGCCGAAGTCCTCGTTTATCGTACATTTTGGATCCTCCATCTCGTCTATGCTTATAAAGAATAGATTATGCCGTTGTTCGATAAAAAATCACCATCATATCGTAGATGCGGTTTCGAGATTAACGTCAATAAAAATGTTTCGCATATTTACGATAAAAATATCTCGTATATTTACGATAAAAATTCCTTTTGAGAGTTTCGACGGCAATCATTTCTAATTAAACCGACGAACGAAATGCCTTTCTTTGATTTCATCTCTCTTTATCATGTAGATTTTTATTCTTTACATTCGTAAAAAAAATTGTCCCTTGTTTGTAGTCTTTGGGCCACAGAAATTTTGTTTCGTACTTACAAAGTCAAAGCAGGGGTTAATCAAAGATATTTCGGTTTCAGACTTGACAAGAACTTGCTAATTGGAGAAGTTAATGAAAGTATAAGAAAGTATCCCTTAAAGGGGAAAAGCTAATTCGTTCGTTCATTTCGATGTTTTCTTCTTTCATAAGATTTTTCTCATTCACATTTAAACTCATCGTAAAGGTTCGCATTTCACGAATGTTCTTATATCTCAGAACAGATATTATGCGATTATTAAGCGATTTGTCCGGTGAGCGCCAGAAACAGATTGAGTGGTAAATTTCCAATAATAATGTTAGAAATGTTCGACGACACTTAGGAAATAAGCTTATTTGTACGTTGGAGGTAATATCGAGTTTTGGTTGAAGGAAAGTCTAATTTTCGATGGGCTCTCCGTCAGTAACGTCGAATGGATATAATTTCGTTAAGCACAACGAACGTATCAATCGATCGTCGTCCTTGCGCGAAATCGAATTTTCGATGGAATCCTTTCCACGAGAGGATCTCTCGTCTTTCCAGTAATTTGAATGAAAAAAAAAAAAAAAAGAGAAGAAGAGAGAAAAATACATTCGATTAGAGTACCAAAAGCTCGCTCGTTTAAATTTGTTGCTAGGTAAAGAAAAATGAAAGAACAAAATCACTGCCGAACCGATTGAGTTTATTTCGCATTACGTTTTCCATTCCTCGTCTGCTTTAATAGGATTTTCGAGCGAGTCATAAATCAATTTCGCTTTTACGATCTTTTGACGAAACGGAAAGAAAGAGAGCAAAATATAAAGAAAGGAAGTGAGAAAGAGAGGGGGAGAGAGAGAGAGAGATTATGAGAAGAAAGTAAGAAGAGATGAATCGAATAAAGAAAACGTCGAGGATCGATCTTATATCTTTACGTTGGTCGTTCGTCTGTGTATCCATCAGGTCGACGTTATTCGGTGCTGATCGAGTTAACATCCTCGTTTCGCGGCTAACGTAAACCGATTACCTGAACCATCCATAGACCACCGACGGGACAACGGCGACAACGAGAAAGAGAATGAGAGAGGGGGTTGAAAAGTGGGACGGCAGGAGGATGGTCTTTGTGCGGTGACAGCTATGAACTCTAGGAGTTGAGCTTAACGAACATGCTTGTTGTTGTACGATCGTTGAAGACAAGTTAACGGGTTTCGCGCCCCTATAACTTTAAGGAACTTGTTAATTATTCCTAGTCTATAACTTGAACGGCTAACTTATCTTCCAAGGTGTTCGTCACGTTTTATGTATCTTACGAATCATTTAACGTTAGTTCAGGCAAGGGATGGCATGACGTCGATCGAAATAAAGTTATCCGTATTTCGAAACGATTATAAGAAGATGATTGTATTTTTACTTTTCTTTCAGTTTTAAATGATGTTGTTTTAATCGTCGTCTTTCGTTTTAAGAGATTCCGATTTTTTTCACGTAATTGGTTGTTTCATGATCGAACGTTACGATTGAACTGAAAAAATGGCAAGTTAATAGTTTCAAAGGCGTACTGGTAATTTGGAATAGGTTAACCAAATTCGTAGTTCGAAGTTAAATTAATTGTTGGATTAATTTAAATTCGTCAGCATGTGCTTTGTAATTATCACTGGCTAATTTCCAGTTGCACATTATAGTCCGAAGACTCGGAACGTTTCGCGGGGAATCCATCTGCGTAATAGTCATCATTAAAATCACGAGAAATAAAATCAATGAGTTTAATTTCTTCATCCTCTTTTAGAATTTGAAACTTAATCGATCTTTTATCGTCTTTCGTGCTGAGTGTAATAAGACGATAAATTACATACCTTAATTGCACGACCTTGTCGAATAGTATCGCGTATTTTGAGATTGTGTCAGACTTGAGATCTTCGGTGGTAAACGAGAAAAGTTTACTAGGAGTTGGGATGCCTATGTATATATAATATATTCTCGAGTACAGATTTAAGTGCAAATAGGTTCTCATTGGTTAACCAGAAATAAGAAATTTTGCAGATTTCAAATGTCACCCCTGAGTGTTCGTAAGAATTAGCGCGTTGACTTACGACTTACGCTTTTGCAGATTAATTCTCTGATACGTTGATACACATTTGTTACTAGTTAATTCTTAGGAGTGCTGTAGAGAATAGAGAAAAAGAAAGAAATAAAAAGGGAAGGAAAGGTGAATTGATTAATCTAGCGGTGAGTGGAAAGGTCGTTTGATAGTTAACTCTCGCAATATAAATCATTTGGATTTATGTCTGGTCTAGATCCTAACGATTTATGTTCGCAAGGGTCTCTCTTACTTGATCCTTGGCCAAAGAAAAAAAAAAAAAAAAACGCAGTTCGCACTCTAATCTTTGCGTGGCTTTGTTTTACCTTAAGGTAAAATATATTTTCCAACTTTCCGACTTTCTTCCCGATTTCAACTTATACGGCTATTTTACACTTAGAATTTCAATATCTTTAATCGATTCGACGATAGTTTACCAAGTATTTCGTGAGTCGAAAAGAAAACAACGATCGGGAAGAGCATCGATTATGCAAAACCTTGGAAAAGACCCAAGAGTATAAAGTTATCTTATCGTTTACTAACAATTTCCATTTCGCAAATCTTTACGGAGTAAGGCGGCTAGCGTAAGCTGTTAAAATATTATTTCTTGGACGAAACATCGTTACGTCGGAAATGGAGGACGAAAACGGAATGTCCGGAGCTCGATTAACTCTCTTCCGTCCCTTCTCAATCCTGTAACCTTTCTATCTTTCTTTTTCTCTTCCTCTTACGCTCGCGCGTTCGTACAGTGAAAATTTGATTTCCCAGTCCGAGGGCAATTCCATCCTACAAACTTATTTGCGGTATTGGGTCGGACATTGCGAAATAGATCACAAGAAGTATTTCGAAGGACTCAGGTGTTTCTTTTGTGAAACGTCCAGCGATTTGTTTCGAATTTAATAAGGATACCACTAAGGAACGTGTAACGCGTCTTGTAACTGAAAGCCGAGAGACTAACAAATAGAAAGAGAGAGAGAGAGAGAGAGAGGCAGAGAAAGTAAAGAAAATAATCATATATAAAACAACTCGATAAATCAAATTAATTTACCTCTTGTGTTTGCGTTTCCTTTTATAAAAATAATGCATCCGACATAATTATTTTGATTCCAAAAATTACGATATAATTAAAAACGACATTTTGTTCAATAAAACGAACCTTTTTCTTATACGATATACATGTCATGCTCGTCACTCATGAACAATATTTGAACTTCCTGTTTCCTTTTCTTCTTTAATATCCCGTATACGTAATTTCGATGGTTTGTCAACGATCGATCGTCGCTTGATCTCCGATGAAAATACGATTTTGTGTTGAGACGATGTAACGCCATATTACAGTCGCGTCAGACAATTTTCCGTTGCTTGGAAAAGCAGAGACTATTGCGAGAGAGCCAATATCCTGAACACTCTTTCACTCACGAGCTTCTATCCACACACATATTCACACTCACCCACGGACAACCTTTTTTCCCCCGGTATCTAAGCGTTGTTCATTCTCCTCCAATAAACTACCAGTGAAATTTACGCAAGAGATTTTTCTATCTCCAATGCGAAATGTACTCGTTTATTTACAATCACGTATTAAGGGTTGCACGATAACGAATCCATAGAAACTAATGTTATGAGTAATTGGAACAGTTTCGGTGGTTAATGTTCGGTTAGCACGTACGTACGTACAAAGAGAATTCTAGGGATGCAAGTTATCCGCGAAACCACAGTTCGTTCTAAACAAGTAGTTATCTACGAACAAAGCTGGCCAAACGCGATAGTTCGTACGCGGCAAAATTTGAACGCAACTAAATTCAATCATTCATGGAATGCATTAATTTATGTTATAGAAAGGGTTTTCTCTTGGCACAAACCGTACAATCTCATCCCGATCTCTCATTTCCCTTTCCCTTAGGACCATTAATCTGAATTTGTATAGATAACCAATGTCCCGTAAGAGAAAAGGTAAAAAATGAGAAGATAAAATGCACTCGTTGTAGTCGAGATATGATCGTCGAGTGGAAGCTTCTTCTTCTTTAACCTTCTCTCTCACTCTTTCTCTCTCGTCTCACGAGAGAGCAACTCTATTTGACGAACTTTGAGATTCTTTTCTGTGCTCTTCTTTACCGGAAGATAAGTTTATTAGACGCCAGTTTATTGAACGCTTTGTTTGCGTTATCCCTACGTTTTATTCAAAGCCAATATGTAGTTGACGATTGTACTAAACTCAAATAGAAATTTTGGAATATTTCGAAATTGTTCCAGAAATGAAGAAAATTTGGATAAATAGTTTCCTCTTTTCTTTTTATCGTCTTTTACAAAGATTTGTTATTGCTAGTTGTAGAAACGAAGGAAGTTTCTGGGATGCATACTACCGATATAATACACACTCGACTTACCCCATTTTGTCGTCTAGACCATGCAAGTGCATAACGTGGAAATGGTATTGTTACAACGACGACATGCTTCCGGCAATGTCGTTGGAATTCAGAATGAGAAGCCGTCATTTGAAATGAGAAAGAGAGAGAGAGAGAGGGAGAGAGAGAGAGAGAGAGAGAAAGAGAGGGAGAGAGGGAGAAAGGAAAACGTATTTATTTGAGGATTACTTCGTACACTTGAAAGAACACGAAAATTGTTTCGGTATTTTCAAAGAACACGTACGCATGTTGCTTATTTCGATGAATTGACTAAACCTTGGGTATTACTACTATTTGTGGTAATACCCAAGATACCATTGCAAATAATACTGTTATGGACATAAGTTAACTTAGAAATAGATTAATATTATTATTTTCATTAGAAATGTTTCGTTTGAACGATATCAATCTATTCTCGATCAAAGATCAATGAACATTTTTTTTCAAAACGTGATCTTATCAAAGAATATTCTCTCCAAGTTCTAGAGAAAAATAAAAAAATGTTGGCATATCACTGATATTTTTGTAACGTCATCGTGATAACCTTTCGCGAAGAATGAAACTATTATTACGCGGAAAATATCCCTTGAGAAAAATTTCGTCCGATTTATCATTACATTTTCCAACGCGGCAAGGACGTTTCTTCTTTTTTTTTTTTTTTTTTTTTTTTTTTAATATTATTCCGTCCTATATCTAACGTAGAGAAACTAACAAAGATGTTTCTTAGATGCCCGTGAAGATAATATAGAAGCAACGCATGGTGTGGGATTAACACGGATTATGTTCACAATATGCCTAGGAAAATCTATTCACACAAGCAAATGAGAAACTTGGTAAAGACATTTACGTAACTCGTACTAACATAGTATATACGGAAAGGGGAGAATATCCTTGCTCGTTCATTTATGAACGTTCTTAATGGTTGTTAAAAAATAAAAAATGAAAACCTATCTTAAGTTTGGCATCACCGTTCCATTAAACAGAAAACGCTTTAGACGAAATGGTTTTGAAAGGAAGAGGTTGTTCTGTTAAAAGCGTTAGCCTTAAAGATAACCGAGAATTCACTGTGAACGTTTGAGATGTCCTTTGATATAACGGATACAGTAGAAATAACGGAAACATTTTAGATTCCTTTAAATTTCTTTCGACAGTTGTCTCTAGACGATTTTCAAGGATGCCTCAAATATAATGCCTTCGGTAGCGATGTGACGATTACTTTTGGCTGGAGATAGAATAAAAGTGGGACAAATGAGAAATTCTTGCTCCCCAGAGATTTGTGCTTCGCAATTCGAAATTATCGTAAAATGTATATCGCATAATACATTTTATAATATATTATGTATTACGTATGCATAATACCTTGTCAAAGTTATTTTCAATATTTCGAACATTTGTGGAAAAGTGGAAAGTTAAAGAGAATTGCCGCGTACCCTCTTTGTTTCGAAAAGTAGACAAATTTCAAAGTTACCTACTCGAGAAAAAGACATACTCCATTTCCGAACGGAATCATCCTCCTGACCCAGTAAAGAACTTTGCCAAAAGGGAAAAAGGTAAGAGTGAATACGCTCGAGCATAACTTGGAAGGTTCTTTAGGATGTTAATGAAGCGAAATAGAGATTGTAAAATATGTAAGGAACAGATGGAAAACATTTAGGTATTCGCACGTGTATCTTCTTTCGCGATGCAATTTCGAACGTCGAAGAACCAAGAGGAGAAGTACGAAAGAAAAAAGGAGGAGAAAAAAAAAACGGTTGAAAGCGAAGGAGACGAAATGGTTGTACTGGTACTACTGTGCCAGTCCGCGTGACGTCAGAAATGTGGGAGAGAAGCCTGTTGAAGATGCAAAGGAAGAAGGAACACTCGAGGCTTTAGCTGACGTGGCTTTACGTGCCAGTATAATGGCCCTTGTCTTCGCGGTTCCAAGTTCTATTCAAGCTTGAGGCGACTCACCGACCGTAGAGCGACACCACCGTCGTTAAATCTGCTTAGCAAGCCTCGCCTTACGCTTCCTCTTTCTCTTCTTTCTTTTCTTCTCCTTTAACTTTCCCCGTTTCATTCCTTCTTCTTCTTCTTCTTCTTCGTCCTCTGTCCTAGCCTCTTTCCTATTCTGTCATTTGCTTCACAATTAGGATAATACTTTTTTTTTTTTTTTTTTTTTTTCATAACTCCGTCGAGTACGACAAAATGTGAATGGGATTCTCTTCAAAATAAACATAACAGAGGGTGGAAAGTCTCGTTGATTTTTTTCCTACGATTGCACACCTTGTTCCCCCTTTTTTTCTTCTTTCTTTTTTTTTTTCCTTTTGAAAGAATCATAGAAAAGTACGGAATACAGAGAGAACGAAATCAAACCACCCAAGGGAATCGGATCTACGTTCTCTCTGACGCCGCTGTAATCCTTCGTATTTCCCTCTCGACCTTGATTTACTCCGAAGTAACTCC
This sequence comes from Dolichovespula saxonica, assembly GCA_911387935.1. Classification (NCBI taxonomy): domain Eukaryota; kingdom Metazoa; phylum Arthropoda; class Insecta; order Hymenoptera; family Vespidae; genus Dolichovespula; species Dolichovespula saxonica. The sequence goes on along the minus strand of OU427004.1, from coordinate 3,734,898 downwards.
ACTCGTGCTTCATCTACCTACGCGCAAATCCCGATCCCTTCTCTTCTATATCTCTCTTTTTCGACCGGTACAAATTGAATCGATTCGTTTCTCCTACTTTCTCGCTACGTCGATGTTTGATCGTAATGAGATCCTTCGGTAAGGCTATTCGCGCGACTATTCGAATACACTTCCTTGAATTGGCATCAGAAAAATACTCGTATTCGTTCTAAACGAAGATAAGGAGGACGTAGAGGGACATTTACATCTAAGAACGAAAGGATGCGAGACACGTTTGGTTGAACCCTTGTACATGGAAAGGGAAGCACGGTAAATAGGCGAGCAAGCGTAGAAACGACGTTTGACGGTGAGCTCACGCTTCCGGATTATTTACGAGCTGGATGAGACCTGACTTTGTTAGCGGGGCAACAGACACCAGGCCACCTACATTATTCAACAACGAAGTTAGGATCGGAACGAACGATCGGAAGGAAAAGTTTGCAGAATAAGCTACCTATTTTTCATCATTCGATCACCTAATTCTGATATTTCGTTTTATCTTCTGCCAAGCGAACGTAAGATATTTTTTCGTTACTCTTCATTTTCATTCCGAACTGGATGTTTTTCGTTCGTCGGAGCGAGAAAGTTTCGAGTGAGGTCATCTCGATAAAGTACTATCCCAGAGGAGAACGAACGAGCACCAATTGCTACGTTATTCAAGAGACACGGACGTTCTTAAATGGAAATTAGTTAAATTTGTTATAACCATTAAGCATTAAGATCTTGAATACGATATGTTCTATACGTATTTGCATTGACTCAAAAAAAAAAAATGTTAATATATATTGTTCATCTTTTCAAAGTTTACTTCAAATTTTTTTTTGGGAAACATGACGAAGCAATCGGTAAATAATTTTTCATAATATTCGAACGAACGAGATCCTAAACGAGTTTAAAATTATGGGCTGCAAAAACCTTTACGATATTTCTATTCTCGTTGTATATTCGAAAACGTTTCAATTGTCTTCGAAAAGATGTTCTTGAATTAAACACCCTTTTGCTGTTTATTACTAAATATAAATATATACATGGAAATTTCGGCTATTTTATAGGCACATAAATCAGCTCGAGCAATTAAAAATAATGTTAATTACAATTTCCATGAAGGTAGGAGCACAGTGCCTCCATCTTTTGCTGTCTCGTGAGAATACCTTGCGTTATTCTATCGATCCGTTTGCCAAAGAACAAAACTCTTTGATAAAAGTGATATTACCCGTGTTTGATCAGGCGAACTCGCTTGATAAAATACTTCACGTTGGTCAGACAGTACTCAAAGTACCCTTTACCTTTCAAGTTTCCAAAAGTTATTTGAATAAAAATTAATTTATCCTCCTCCGGCAAAGTATTCGAGCCACAAAATCAGAACTTTATTTTTCCAAGATGAAATTAAAATCTTTTTTCTTTTTCTTTTTTTTTTTTTTAAACGAAACCCAACGTAATCTGGGCTATCGCGAAACTTTCCAAAAGTTCATATTATCTTTCGAAAGTTCCTCATTTCACCGAAATACCATCTAATCATGGATGAATTGGCATACGATAGCTCGTGCTTGATACTTAAGGAACCTTGACGATTAAAAACTGGGTCATAATCCATAGCAAATATTACGTAACGTCTCGTCGAGTAAAGACAAAGTTGAAACTGGAATAACGAGTGTATATATTCATGAAATTATTCCCATCGGCTTGTTTCTCGATGACTTTGAGAGGAACAATTAGATAAATGTATCGTTTCCATCCATAAAGAAAGAAGAGAAATGATTTGCAAATGTCTTTCTCTCTCTCTCTCTCTCTTTCTCTCGACAGAGACGCATAGGGCTTCAAACAATAATAACGCGTTCGAACGATGAAAAGCTTTTCATGCCCTTCGGCAAATCCCTTCCCTTAGTTTCCTTTGTCCCAAAGCTTTCTCTCATTCCATTTCTACCATCTCACTTTCGCCTCTCGTGCGATCGAGCAAGCAAAAGGTATCAGCATCGGCACGTATCCTCGTTTCTGTCGCGACCGAGTTAGGCGGTCTGAGTTCGCGCATGCGCCCGCTAAGCAAAGAGCTCACGGTTGCGAATGGAAGGAGGGTGAGAGAAGACAGAAGGGGTCGTCGTGGAAATCAATACGGCAATGTCCGCCGGTAACCGGCCCAGTCGGGGCTCATCCTTTGCGAGAAACGCATCGAAAGCTAGTGGAAGATCAACAACGTTACTACGTCAGCATCGTCGTCATCAGGAGGGTCCATTTTAGTCGAAGGTCATAAACGAGGATCGACCTCGTGCCAAAAATCTAAATAATTCTCAGTGAAAGAAGAAACGGAGGAAGTTAAGCAACGTGAAACGAATAAAGGAATATAGAAAGGAAAGAAAGAAAGAAAGAAAGAAAGAAAGAGAGAAAGAAAGAGAGAAAGAAAGAAAGAAGGAAGGAAGGAAGGAAGGAAGGAAGGAAGGTAGGTAGGCGGAACCACCTTCTGAATCGTCGTTCTGTGAATACAAGAGAGGGGAGGAAGGGTGATATCGCTGGTAGGGTGTTGAGCAGGTATCTCGAAGGTAACTGACCCTGTGCAACAGTGGCAATTCTTCCGATCCTATCGTGAAGCTTCTAACGCGAGGAGATCACTTCAAGACTACTACTTGTTCCTCGAAGGGATAGAACAACAAAAAAAAAAAAAAAGAAAAAGAAGAAGAAAAAGAAAAAAACATTTATCAAAGTTTCTTTTGCGACTGAATCAAGAACGATCGGTCGTGTACAAATTTCTCTCTCTCTCTCTCTCTCTTACTCTCTCTCTCTCTCTCTCTCTCTCTCTCTTTTCGGAGAGGACAAAGTTCTCTTCGTTAATAAGAATCCCATAAAGGAGGGAGTCAAGATTCGTTGATTTCTCGAAACGTTCGAATATCCCTCGAGTACCACGATCGTGTTAAAAGGCAGTGAGAAGGCCGGCAGGCTGTTGGGACGTCTGGTAGGCGCTCGCGATTCCTCGTTCCGCAGGGATTTATCTCAACACTCCCAAAACGGCAACCCGTCGTTGTCGTGGTGCTGCCGGGGCCCCGCCGTTAGCCGCGAGAGATCGCGAGAAGGGAGCACGGCAGAATCGATCGAAGGATCGACGAGCGGATCGGTTTCCTCCTCCGCAAACGTTACCACCGCTTCCTACGCCGCTTCTTGTTGGCGGCCAAGTGAGATGGAGGAGAAGTCCTCGGCGCGCTTCTCGGAGTACCTGTTCGCCAAGATGGACGGGCAGGATGTCTCGGCCTCTCAGGGTCCCCGCAAGGTGACCGCCGACACTAGAAAGTGGATGCGGGAAAATCTATTGCTTATGATCACCCTGTCCGGTGTACTTCTTGGTGTGATCCTTGGTAGGTATTCTCCTATGACAACGTTGATCCCTTTTAATTTCAATTATTTCAGAATCGAGAAATTATTGATCATGCATTAAGACAATACGTGGCAAATACGTATTGATGCTTTAAGTAGAAATTTATTTCTTTTTTTTTTTGCTACTGAATAAAACGCGATAAGATTGATTGATTTCTTTTACGAGAGCCTTTATTGATATTAAGAACAAGGCAATTTTACCCTCTTGTTTCTCCGTAACCGTATTTGTTTATTTATAAACTTCGGGTAGGGATCGGTCAAACGGCTTTCACTTTACAGGATAAAGCGTGGATTAATAATTTACCATCGAGGCCGATATATTGGATAATTTCCTCTTCTCGTTATCACACTACGCGTTACATCTATTCTCGAAATTTAATCTTGTATTCGATATATATAACACTGTGCTCGAATTAAAGATTTAATTGATTTATTTTTATTTATTTCATTTTTATTTAATTATTTTCGTTCGCTGGAATAATCGTTTAAAATGTCAGTTAATAGTAATTTTTTTAACTCGTTTAAGGCACAACAAATTTTATCGTAAGTGCTGAAATATACGCATTAATAAGTAATCATCATTCGTATTTTTGTCACATCGTGTCACACGTGTACTCTCGATAATCAATGGATTCTACGGATGTCGTAGTAACACACGAACCAAGTGCATATATGCGAATGTATGGTCGATAAGTAATTGCTTGTCTATAGAACGAGAAGAGAATATCGGGCTATGTACATATACATTAAAGTTATTGTCCTTTCAAATTTTCACATGGCTTTTCTATTCTTCCGTTCACAAAGAATAGTATATCGTGCACGTAAAAGCAAATAAGTTTTGCAAGTACTGTCTCGGAACTAAAGATCGTATAAAATAAAATAATTTGACGAAAAGTTCTTTCCACGAATACTTCTTATTATTACTGTCAAAAGACGTCTAGAACTTTAACCAAATAACAAACTATTTTATCACTTGCATTCGTATGTTTTCCTTGCATTCGAACGAGTTCGTTACTGTTGAGGCAAACAACAGATACTTATCGTTATTGTCCATAGTGGAACACCTCTTTTTTCTTTTTTTTTTTTTTTTTTTTCTTCATGATTGATCATATGTACACTGTCCTCTATATTTCCATTGGCCTTGGTTCCCTTGGCATATAGCTGGTCTTGGCATATCGTGAAAACGATTTATCACGTGGACTCTTACTTTAATGTTCTTTGTATCTTCAATGCAATTTCATTGACAGTATATTTGAAACGTTTATAACTATATAATGCGACAAACAGAATAATATCTCTAAGCAATCTTCGTTAATGGCACCAGTTTCGGATTATCTAGGACACCTTTTTTCTCTTCTTTTTTTCTTGTTATTCACGGCCATGGTTGAGGTATGATCGAAAGCTTACGATGCTTTCGTTTGATAATTCAATAGTTGATGGACATTGCATTCATCGCTACGTTTTCATTAATATTTAATTAAGTTAGAAATCAAAGCTAAACATAATCTCGTGGACTCGTGTAGAATAGACACTATTTTACAAAGATAATTATGCAAAGAGTATTGCAGGTCAGTATTTGCGTCGATCGATAAAGCTTAGTCTATGAGTGTTATATTTTATTTTTCCACGTCAACGATATAGATTTTACACGGGGAACGAAGAAAATGTGAGAATTCAATAATGTTATTAATGCACGAATTTTTCTCGCATTATCTCATCTTTAAGGTGGATGAACACGAGTTATCGTTCGATTCTATTCTTTCGCACTATTATCCAATAACATTTAATTAATTTTACGAATAAACAGAAAAGAGAGAAAATATGTATGAAACCTCAAACGCGTATTGACGTGTTATAAACGTTTTAAAAAGATAAAATACGGTATTGAATTTTTCATACATTTTTTTCGGGAATTCATTCGTTATCGTAAAATATAACCTCATTTTTCATACAATTATCCGGGAATTCATTCGTTATCACTAAACAGTACGCAATTTTTCATACAATTATCCGGGAATTCATTCGTTATCGTGAAATAGTTGGAAAATTTGTATTGTTATCACGGAAATGATGAACAGCAGGTAGAAAGCATGCTCAAAAAGAAATGTCACGCACGTGGCTCGTTAGAAACGCTTATGCATAGAAACGCTTCCCACCGTATCTTCAAGGCTTCTCCAAGTGAATTTTCATATCTACGATGCTCGAGCCATAATCGCAACATCGATCGGGAATTTCGCAAGACTTAGTGCCAACGACGACGTAACGAAAAATACTCAATGATTTTACTCAGAAAAAGAAAAAGAAATACTTTTCCAACGGGGGTTGGAATTGATTACGTGTGTACTTGTACGTCGTAGACGACCCAGTTTGAAATTACCATTCGTTACATAAAACTCTTGCGGTGGTCACATTATCCCGTTAAAAGGTGTCAATCATCGATGAGAGGTTTCCTTCAAAAGTCTCATCTAATTAACATCATACCGAAACTCGATCTTACTAAAATCTTTCGAGCACTTTGCTCTTTACATGACCCCTTGTAAGGTTCAAGGGCAGTTTGCTCCTTCATATTGAGTTATACTATGCCGCACGTAGACATACACCTACGTTTTCGGTAATCCTCTCCTCGTCCAGTTGAAGGATTATTTAAAGAATTTTCTTGGAAGAGAAACTTACCAAATGCTTTTCTCGAGCTTCTAAGTCGGGCACGCCTTATTAACTCTTCCTTAAATACGATAAAACGCCAACGTTTCCTAGCAAATTACTCGGCAACGTCTTACGTTAAGAAAACTTTATTCAATTAGGGATATAATTATCTCAATAGCTACTTCAATTTAAAAGAGTTGATAACTTCATTCAGTCTACTTTTTCCTTTATATATTTCACTACAAACGGGCTTTTATAATTAAAGGATTTGGTTTGCGACCATTGGGCCTTGGCGAAGACGCTGTGATGCTGATTAGCTATCCTGGAGAACTTTTTATGCGAATACTGAAATTAATGATTCTACCCTTGGTAATTGCCAGTCTCATATCAGGTGAGTTTAATATAGAAACGTAACAAAAAATAACATTTAATCCCCTTTTAATGACGTTCGTTCGTTTTTATTACTTCAAAGGTTCAGCGAGTTTGAATGCCAGGATGAACGGGATGATAGCCGTACGAACTCTCGTATATTTCATACTCACGTCCTTCCTCAATGCCGTAATAGGAGTTATCCTTGTTCTCGTTATTCACCCTGGAAATCCGGGAATCAGAGAATCGATTACACCTCCGACTCACGCTAGAGCCGTCAACATCTTGGACAGCCTTCTGGATTTAGGAAGGTAATGAACAGTTCTATTTTTATCCTCGTGACATTTTCATAGATACTCCGAATTAAAACCGTCGAGCCAATACGTATCATTTCCATTCTTAACAGTTTCTTAATATCACTCGTATTATTTAATAAGCATGTTTATTTTCAAACGAATCAGATCGATCTTTGGGGTTTATCGCGTGGGTTTGGATGAGCAATAGTGGAAGATTTTACTCGTAAGACGGCACTCGCGCGAAATGCACAAAGGTGAATTATCGTAGTTTCTATGCTGAAGGATTAAGGTCGGTCGGTTTCACGATCACCGAACTTTTTAAACGAAAAATTTTCATTGTGATCACGAACACCACTATATACTTGGCCAAAGACCAAAATAGATGTGCATCGATCGTGCGTGATTTATTCATGCGCGAAGTACACTTTTTCCTTGTCCGTAATATCTTTCTTCATATGGATGGCTCTACTAAACGTTTCATTTAGAGTCTCCGAAACGTATAGAAACGTGAAGTGTGTCCTTTCGAGTGTTGAGTATGGCTACTCGTGTGTAGAGACGTCATTTAATTGAATCGTGTTTTTATGTTTTATTTTTAGGAACATGTTTCCTGACAATCTCTTTCAAGCTGCATTTCAACAGGTAAAGGATATCCTCTACTTTGTTCGATTAAAAGTAAATACAAAATAATAATTATGTTTGTTATATGTTTAAGGCACACACCGTTTACGTACCGAGAAAGCCACCTATACAGAATCAAACCGATGGTTTATCGGTAGAAGTGGTCGGCGAAGAAGACCTGATCAGAGTGATCCAATATAGAAGTGGTACCAACACTTTAGGCATCGTCTTCTTTTGTCTGGTCTTCGGCACTTTCCTAGGTACCCTTGGTGAAAAGGGTCTGGTTGTGATAGATTTCTTCAAGGCCGTTTTCGAAGTCATTATGAGAATGGTCTCCACCGTGATGTGGTGAGTAAATCTCATAAGATAATTTGAAACAATTTAAACAATACAATGATTGATTACGATCCTTTGATTGTAAAGGATGACACCAGTAGGTATAACTTCGGTAATAGCCGGGAAAGTCCTCGGTGTGAACGATTTGGCGCTGGTAATGTCGCAGCTAGCTTGGTTCATCGTCACGATCGCGATCGGTGTCTTTTTCTATCAGCTGGTGGTGATGCAGCTGATCTACCTGGCCTTCGTGAGAAAGAACCCCTTTAGATTCTACGCCGGCCTCGCCCAGGGTACACTCACCGCCTTCGCCATGGCATCAACGTGAGTCGTCGACCTTCGAATCCCAGCCCGACCTTCAGAGAACCCATCACGCCTGCCTTAAGGGGCCTCGGTCGTCATCGTCATTGTCGATTTCGATCCTGTTTCTCCACATTCTATTCTTTTCTGTTTCCTCTCATCATTAAGAGAACAGAAAAAAAAGAAAACTAATATCAGTTTCTCTTCCCTACTGAAAAATAATTTCCCATCGTCTTCTCAATTGATCTTTCTATGTATCAAATGTGACTCTCTTACGTGATGGTGATCTTCCAAAATCTGCACTCGCACGATATATCGATGACGACGTGAAGACAGTGAACGTTTTCGAGAAACGGAAGGGCGTGTCGAAACGACTTGAATCGATTTTTTTATAGAAACAATGTGTTTCAGCCAGCCGAGTGGAGTGGCTTTACGAGGCCGTGGTCCCCGAATCCGTTCCAAAATTTGGCCCACAGATTTATACAACGTTTGAGAGATATTCTTTTATCTTCCAGCATAATGCGTTTCCTTTGTGGAACGTGTCCATTTTCTTTTTTTTTTTTGTTTCGACGAAACGTTTTATAATTCTAGCCGTGATCTCCTTTCCCATCCTTCCTTGACATTTTACACAATCTCTCTATTGTTATCGCGTTGTTCGCGAGGAGAGCTCGTCATGCCCCATGAAAAAGTGAGAAAGAGAGAGAGAGAGAGAGAAAGGGAGAGAGGTATGCAGTTCCGGGTGGCACTTAGGATGTGGATTACTACCGGTACCTGATACTCCGTGATTCGAACTTCCTTCGGTCATCAATCGATTTCAATTATCGGAAGTTCGAGTTTACCGGAGTGAAAGATTTCCACGTAACGCGCGCAAAAACGTTTTTAAATCTGATAATTTACAATTTTTCAACGATGGTGGAACTCTTCAGGATAATTTTTCATATCGTTCGAACCGGAAATCGGCTGACTCCGTGTCACCTGGACTGATTTGTGGCGTGGAAGCCTTCTCGAAACTCGAGGAGGGCTCCACGTTTGATAATATATTTATCGTTATTTAGTTAACTATTAGCATTTTGTAAGATTTTAAAAGAGGAACTGGAAAAATATTGGTTGTTTGCGCCGAGCCCGCTCTTCCAGGTTTGACGGGGACGTCCTTGACTGGCGAGAGCTGCTGGACCACGTGCGATCATTCTTTTTTACATCTTGATCATTCATTTGTGCGGATCGCGCGAAGCAACGATCATTTTTCCAGTTCAACCACCTTTCCACATCCCAAATCACTGACGTAGAACTACTTTTATAAAAAGTGCATAAAAATTTCATTCATTGATCTTGAACAAAATCATCGAGTATCACGTAATGCTTCAGATATTTCGTCGTGACGTATCATGCACATCTTCTTTCTATGTTCCTTATATTATTCGATAAATAAAATTAAATCGAGTCTACTTTCTTTGAAATTATGCTTGTCTTGTTCGAAGTGCCTTTCAGAAGTTACCTTCCTTGATCGAGATATCAAAATTTGCAATACTTTAGAGTCGCACAAATAAGATAGAACAAATTTTTAAATATCATTTCTACGTCACTCCCATGGATCCACTTTCCTCTAGCCACTACAAAACGTCTCCGATGGAAATCTGTGGTTTAACCAGAGCGGTCGACCTCCAGCTTTCCTTCGATCCTCTCTCCCTCACCCTGGACCTAATCACTCGCCATTACCATCGTTAACGTCGAATCATCGACAATACATATCTAATTCAACCTGTTTTCTCTGTGGATTAACTTTTTCCAGAAAAGAACGTACACAACTGTGCGTACACTGTGACCGTGAGACACTGAGTTATCAGTGTATCTGAACAGAGACTATATGAATATCATGATGATGTATTAGAACAAGCGCTGCACGCGGCCTTTTGCAGGTGGTTGACACTGACAAAAAGAGAAAGAGAGAGGGGGGGAGAGAGAGAGATAGAGATAGAGAGTGACCGAGGGTGGCCCTTGGTAAGTATCTGATGGCCGCAGATGAAGGTACATACAATTGTCTGTTACAGATTTTATTAAGGTCAACGCTATTCGGAAAGGACCGTACGCAGGTTACTTCGACCTTAATCCGTGATTAATGCCAATTGATTTTCAGTTCTTCGTCACGGTCATTCTGGCTGTCCTTGATAGATTCTCTGATGTCTCTCGATCCTTCTCCCGTTCGTACGTCTAGAAACGAAAAAAGTTAGACGAGCGAGTCGTAGTCGACTCGTTTTCCATATCATTCGGTTTCGTGAGCATGAAATGACCTCTCCGTATTGTTATCATTACTATTATTACTGCCAAATCATTTCGTATATATTTCTATACATGCATATGTAATAATACGATGATACTGTACATTTCTGAAATGGTATCGTAGGAAAGAAAATTCTCTTAATCGATAGAAAAGATATCTTTTTAACGCCAGAATGATCCTTATCGGCAGCAACCCTGGGGCATGCGGATTTATCCTCTTTTATTACAAACGAGAACGTTGGCCTGGTGTTTCTCTAACATAGCTTTGTACAGGGCTGCCGCACTCCCCGTTACTTTTCGACTGATGACCGAGAAGCTCAGGGTCGATCCCAGAGTCACCAGATTCGTCCTCCCAATTGGGTGCAACATCAATATGGACGGTACCGCGCTCTTCGTCGCGGTGGCAAGTATCTTCATCGCACAGATGAACGGAATCATTTTGGGATTCGGAGAGATCATCACGGTTATGTAAGTTCGATAACTGTAGACGTTTCTTCAAATAATCTCCAACGAGTTACTTGAACGAACATTGTTTTTCTTCTCTAGTTTAACATCCACAGCAGCATCCGTTTCTTCAGCTTCGGTTCCAAGTGCAGCTCTAGTTTTATTACTAGTTGTATTGAGTGCCATTGACGCACCCGTTCATGACGTTTCTCTTCTCTTTGCCA
>OU427004.1:3588995-3718995 GCA_911387935.1 Dolichovespula saxonica | reverse complement strand
TGTACAAGAGCGTACACTTTCGTTGAACGCGTTGTGACCGCTTTGATTTTCTCCTTTACAGATAGTCTTTAGACCATTTTTATTTTCTTTTGATTATACGGCGAGTTTTCTTACTATTCGTCGAGTTAATTATTATTTACACGTCTACTTAAACATTTAACTAATTTCGTATGTACAATTTCGCTCGAGTATTATTTCCTTTTTGTTATTAACTATCGTTAAGACGTCGATCGATCGAAATAATATTATACAATAATACATCCTACTGAGTGCTCTTCTTAAAAATGCGATCAGTCTTCTTCTCGCGGTTTCTCTTATCACCAGATTTATTCGTATTATCGCGTCCCTTTTTAAACGACCTTTGTAAACGTACGCGACGAATAAAAATCTATAAATTATTATCTACTATAGAAGTTGTGCTTTTACATTTAATACAAGTTCTTTCAACGGACACATTTCATCGCGTTTATCATTAAGATAATGCCTAACTCCTTGAACGAAAACGTTTTAGGACAAAAATTCTATTACATACATGCGAATAGAAATTATTATGCATGCAAGGAGCAGAAGGACACATTCATTCACTTGAAAAAAAAAAAAAAAAAAAAAAAGAAAATATTACGGTTTTTCGTTTATCGACACTTCACTCGCGATACAGGTTTCGTTATCAAACAGCACCAATCGATACAAACTATCACGTTCGACCTGTTTTAACGAAGAGTCTCAACCGGTTTTCAAAATTAATTAGTATATAAACGAACCTTAACACAAACAGTTTTTCTATCGATATTGATTTCGACAAGAGCGGCAAATCATTAGTTTAATGTACACTAAAAATTCTAATATCGTTCCACAAATTCGAGTAATTAATTTAGATCCTCAATTCAGCGTTGGTAACGGGGATACCTCTGTTGGCACTTTGACTGGCCCTCTGCGTTGCAGGTGGAACTAAAGGACTGATACTTGGACTCCTAGTAGCCAATGGCGATAAGGATGGTGAGAAACTTGGACTGAGAGCAGCCGAGGGAAAAGTGGAGGCATCATGGCTGATAGGTGATCTTGGCAAGATGGCTCTGGCCAAAGCCGGAGCTGCCAAAGATCTTGGGGCAACAGAAGTTAAAAGAGGTGGCGGCGGTGCTTTATGTACAGACTTAGCTCTACCACTACTACCAGAATTCCCGCTTTGTACGCTGGCAGCATCGTCCTTGAGCCTAGCGATCTCACCGAAAACGTGAGCTAATGGTTGATACTGAGGTCCCCAATCTAAAAGATAATCCCAATTATAAGACCCAGTTAGTTCTTCCTCGCTATGAACGATGGAACTTAAGGAACCGTTCATACTGGGTCCACCAGGTACTTCGAGACCGGACGTAGGTCTTCCAGGTTCACCGATTTTTCCGTATATCAATGTAGCGATGTCAGCTTCCGTCGCAGCTTCGTCTTCAAATAAATGTAGGCTATCCAAAGGAAGAGCTTCCGGTGGTCTTCTCGGAGTACCAGCTGGTGGATCGACTATACCTAACCTAGCTAAGTACTCCTGAGTATTATGAACGGACAAATCGCTGGCTGAGTCTCCCGTTTGTTGTCCCTCGTTTATCATTCTTATTTCTTCGTCCTCGCCGTCGTCCTCGGCTGATCCTCGTCCGGACGATCCAGATTGATCGCTACCCGAAAGTTCAGACGTAGCTTGTTGTTGACCCGATTGACCTGAAGTCCCGTACGGTGGTATCTCATCGTACTTCGGCGGTGCGAACTGACACGAGGCACCACCGCCTCCGCCACCACCTCCAGCAGAACCTCCATTTCCGCTTCCACCTACTCCAACGACGCTTCTTATAGGAATAGTATCGAAAGCACTGGGATCCACATAACTGTTGGAGGCAGTGGCGTTGCTTTCTCCGTTTAAACCTGGCTTTGTCCCAGGTTTTTTGTGACGGCGATTTCGCAAGTGAAAATACAAAAATATGGCGCCGAATGCTAGAACCAAAAGAAGTAGAGCTATCAAAAGACCAAGCGCCCAATCGGGCAAACCATTCGATGCTGCAACGGGCATATTCGATCTAACGTCATTCGGTATCGCCATAGCAGTCGCTCCTCTGGAATCACTACTGTCATTATCCACCAAAGTGATTTCTACAACCGTACTATTAGACAGAGAGCCTTGTCTCCCAGAACTGGCGCTTACTACCAATCTAGAAGATCCTTCAACGTCCATATCTATATGCATTAATTTTTGTTTGATGATTAACGCCCCGGTGGTACGATTTAATTTAAAGTAGGGATGTTGCGACGTCAATTGGTAAACCACTCTTCCATCTGGTCCCTTGTCACGGTCGGTAGCAGTTACGTGGCCTATTACGGTGCCCGGCATCATCTGGGAACCACTTCGAATTCCAAATTTGTACATTTTCTCAGTAAATTGCGGAAAGAATTCATCCCTCGATTCGATCTCCACTCTAACTCTGACTGCAGCCGTGCGACCACCCATGTCAGTTGCTCGCAATGTGAAAGCGTAACGATTCCGTTGTTCGTAATCGAACGTAGCGCAAGTCGTGACAGTTCCTGATTTTGCATCGACCTCGAATAATTTCCAACTGTCATCGATATCGGAGAAGCCTGTGGCGGCAGCCGATACGATGGAATAATTCAATGAACCAAATATACCCCGGTCCAGATCGGATGCTCTTGCTGAGAATACGATCGTACCGGCAGGCTCATTTTCACCAACGAATTCGAGATATTCCGTAACGGGAAATTTCGGAGAATTATCGTTCACGTCCTCCAAGCGAATTCTTAGCCTTGCCAGAGCACAAAGAGGTGACGTGGAATCGCTGTCGCATGCCATGACAACGAGATTATAAACCTCAGGCTCTAAATCGCAGTCGAGCGTTGCATTAACCAAAATAGCACCGGTGGTTTTATCCACGCGAAATAGTCCCGCATCGTTTCCCGACGTTATATCGTACGTCAAAGTGGCTGCCGGCGTGCCGGCTAAATCGTCATCCTTGGCACGTAACATGGCCACGGTACTACCAAACGCAGCGTCTTCTTTAATCGATACTTGATATAGTTCTTCGAGGAAGCTCGGATAATTGTCGTTTACGTCCTCGACGATGACTGTCACCGTGACAAGTTCATCTCCAACCAATGAACCCATTGTCGTGTTCTCATCTCTCGAACCAAGTCTAAGTGTATAACTAAAAGAAAAAGGAGATATCAGCAACCGAACGTATAGGCGAAATAATAACGATTTATTTTTTTTATTTATATTTTTTCCTTTTGAAAAAAGAAAAGAAACAAATAAAAAGAAAATACTCACATGTCTTTCATTTCTCGATCGAGCGGTTTAGCTAAGATCAACCTTCCTCTGGACACTTCAAAAACTCCAGTCTCGTCGCCAGCGACGATAGCACCGTCCAAAAGATCGACATCCGATAATCTCATCAAAGTCTTGCCCCTCGATGAGTTCTCCTTCGCATTGATCTTGTACTCTCGCCCGGGCAAAGTGTTCTTAAGGCTGCTGAGCCTTACCACGACCGAACAAGTCGCCGAAGCCGATGGTTTACCATGATCCTCGGCCACGATTGTCAGTTCTACTTCTTTTGGCAATGGCCTGGGTATAGCCGTACGATTAACTGTCAATACACCTGTGCTTGGATGAACGGTAAAACCTTTGACGGGTTGTAAAAGATAATATCGTATTCTGCTGTTGTCCTCCGTGAAATCGTCGTCGGTTGCGTTAACCGTGAGTATTTCTTGCAGACCACCGTGCCCCTCTAAAAGGAAACAGAAAGAAAAAGGAAAAGGTGAGTTAAACAAACGTGAACAAAGCGTGTAACTGTAATCACAACGCAACTTTCACGGCACCCACGCATAAAATTAGCCATGCTAAGTGCAACACGAGTATTAGACGAAGAGAAAGAGAACTTTTTTTTCTTTTTTTCTTTTTCTTTCGGCCCAACCAATCCGCTCCATTAGAAAACGTATTCTACTCGTCCTTTAAGGCGTTGGGACTGGGAGTGAGGAGTTAAAGAGGGAGAGAGAGAGAGAGGAAGAAAGAGAGAAACGTTCTCAAGAACCCCAAAGACGATAATTCACGCGAATGACGCTCGGGAGATCTGATAATAAATTTTCCAGCACGTAATTATTGTCGCGTCGGACATGGGACGCGATTTCTTCTTCTTCTTATTCTTCTTCTTCTTCCTCTTCCTCTTCCTCTTCTTCCTCTTCTTCCACTTCTTCTACTGAGAGTGCGTCTTGGCGACATCGGAAAGCGTTGGGGAGAGGAGAGAAACGCTTACGTCGTGCTCGGTGAGAATCGATTATCGAATCGTAGGAGGCCGCAGGACCTCTCGAAAAGAGTTCTCGAGAGAGGATCGAGAGATCACGCGCGTCGAGGTCAAGTACCCTCGGGCTCTTCTTCTTCCAGCTACGTCCTCATCCTCCTCTTCATCCTCTTCTTCATCCTTCTTCTCATCTTTTTTCTTATCCTCCTTCTCTTTTCCTTTCTTCATCTTCTTCATCTTCTTCTTCTTCTTCTTCTACTTCTACTTCTTCTTCTTCTTCTTCTTCTTCTTCTTCTTCTTCTTCTTTGGCTCGTTCCCGACGAAGGAGGAGGATAAGCCGTCCTGACATCGGACCGAACGGAAGTATGAAATAATAACCAGTTATATAAATCGCTCGGCGAAGCCCAGGGCCTGGCCAGGGCCCCGTGCGCACAAAAATCATTTCGATGCGTTTCAAATCGTCGGATAACTCGGCATTAATGTGCCAAGCCGCGGCGTAAAGCGAGAGGCCAAGGAGGGAAGGTAGGTAGGATCGGAAATAAGGAGCATATAAAGCTCGCGGTTGCCCTTTGGGGGATGTTCGGAGGTGAGGTGGTAGGACGACCTCGAACGATGGCAAAAGGGACTTTAAACCCTTTCGAGAGGGACGGACCGTATAATTATTGCCGAGTGCGTAAGATCCGGACGAGAGCCCGGTTTGCGAATTCTCATTGTATCACGTGACCATCCCAAGTTCTCACGTGTTATTTAGTTGCAAACATCTTGTAGAAAACCCCACGATTTTATCTTCTTTTTGTTTTCTTCTTCTTCTTCTTCTTCTTCTTCTTATTCTTCTTCAATTTGGACAATCTATCCGTTAAACTTTTGCAAGACTTTTTCGCGAATCCCTCGACGAGAAGGTAAACCAAAAGTAAAGAAATAAAATGTAAACTCGTAAGATCCATTCCCCACCATGTTTTAGAGAATCCTCCTGCCAATCTAAGTTCACCATGTTTTCCACTCTCCGCCAAGCAAATACACCATTAGGCGCGGGCCTATGTATTTTTAATAAGTTTCGAGAGACTTCGAAGCCAGTGATCTCGGCCGGTGGTTGCAACGAAGGCGGCTTTTCGGCTGCCTCGCAAACGGTGTCTCCGCGTTTATTTATGTGCGAGGCGTTTGCAATTCACCGCCTCACCCCACACTATCCTCTCTCTTTACCATCTCCTTCTCTCTTTCCCTTCTTCTCGAGTTCGTCTCTCCTCTCTTTTGCAGCTAGCTTTTCATCGCTTTCTCTCTCTCCCCCCCCCCCTCTCTCTCTCTCTCTCTCATCCTCTCTTCTTCCTTGCGCGCTTTATCTTGGCGCGGTGTCAATTCGAGTTTGGAACACGGGCAACAGGACAACGCGTGTCTACTAAAAACCAGTTTTTAAACGCGCGTTTATTTCGCACCGAGGGGTCTCGCTCCAAGTTTCTCTCTTTCTCTTTCTCTCTCTTTCTCTCTATCTATCCTTCATCCTTTTCTCTTACTCTTTCTTCGTCCTTCAAAGGCAAAATGCACGCGAGACGAAGCTGAAATCGTTGGCTCGGTTATCAAGCTGCGAATTTGTTTTTTTTTTTTTTCTTGTCACGAGTACCGATAGTTTTCATTTTAATTTCCTCGTTTTTGGAAGATCGAATTATTACGTGAAGCAGAAGAGAGTACGCATAATAATTCCGATAAACTATCATGAGAATGTATTTGTCCTACGATTTGTGAGAGACGATTAATCGTCTATCTCGTTATCGTGTTCTAAGATAAATGCAATTGTAAGCGAACTAAAAACGATGAAACGTTCCCACATGGTTATATCATCGATAAAAGGGGGAGAGAGAGAGGGAGAGAGAGAGAAAGAGAGTGGTAGAACAATTTACTGGAATCGAATCGTCGATGTATCTGAGAAAATCTTATGATCTTTACGGTCGACAAAGGCTATCGGATGATATAACACAGAACTCGAAACAGGATACGGTCCACCGATAGTAAATATGGCAGCTGGAGAAGAAGGCCGACGGGTAATCTCGAAAAAGCATCGTTTCGAGATAAATCAAAGGACGCAGCATCTCTGTCTGGCCCGATAAAAGGAGATCGCACTCGATCAGCATTCTTCTTTCACCCTTTTTCTTTCATTCCCCTTTCTCTTTCTTCCCCTTTATTTTTCACTGAGCTAGTACTTAACGTACAAAGGGTTAGATACCAACCTGAGAGCGTTGCGACGTAGGCGGTTTGTTGAAACCTTGGCGCGTTGTCGTTCAAATCAGCAACGCGTACGGTCATATCCGTTGTAGCTTCGTGTATCCCATCGCTTGCAATTACACGAAGAGTGTATTCGAATTTCGTCTCTGCGTCCAATGGTTTTCGTAAAATTACTTTTCCGCCGTATCTGTCGATGCTGAACGGACCTGGATCGGTTGTATTGCTGAAGCGATAAATCAACGCAGGTGAACTGTCCACGTCGTTCGCTGTTATGGTCGTTAACACGCTTCCTACTGCAGTACCTGTCAAATTAAAAATATTGTAAGAAATTACATTATTTACGATCAGAAGAAAGATATATATATATATATATATATATATATATATATATATATATATAATGACGTTTAATCATAATTTCATTATATATTACGTTATAAGTATATTACGTTATAAGTATAACAGTGGATTATTCTTAAATTAGTATGTATAGACCATTGAAACATTTTGATCCAAGTACAATGGGACTTTAATATTAACTTCTACCGATGGACTTATCGCAAAAAATGTTATTCCCCTTTGTTCATTACTGAGAATCGATTTTTATTCTTTCATTCGACATCTCTCGTCTCGCTTTGTCAACGACAACGATCTTTTCCGATACGAAAGTCGAGCATCGACTTTGTCTCTCTTTTCTTCTTTTTCTTTTCTCATCGAGTGGCGCCATTTTGCGATGGCAAGGAACTCGCTTCAAAGGAGTCACGTTTAAAATGCATTGGATTCTTACTATCGCGTCGTTTTATCTCGCTCGAGCAAAGATGCACTCTAGAGAATGAGATGGATTTCTCAGCAATGAGATCGTTCAAGAGTTGTCGCGAGTAGCGAATTGCGTGGCTGTTGTTTAACTCTTTCGACGAGTCTCATTTTGTTGAGACGTAATAATTTTTCGTTGCTCGTAAACGCGTAACGAGCCTTTGACGTTTATTCTCGTAAAAATTTCTATATCGATCGATATTAACGTCCAGCCAAAATTTCTCGTTAATCGTCGTTCTTCTCGGCAGTGTAATAGAATTTTACGAACGTCTACTCGTACAATGAATAAATAAATAAATAAATAAATAAATAAATAAATAAATAAATGAAGAACATGAATATCGATAAAAATGTACGAAAGCGTACGCACGTACATCGTGTAAATAATTGTGTGATCGACCGTCCCTACGAGATTTAAAAGAAGCGCGTGAAAATGGATGACATCGGCGGGACATTCGAATTCGATTCCACGAGACTCGCACTGCAGTCAGCAACATCGACTCGCTTGCAACACCTGCGGCGATGAAAGAATTATTCCATAGGAACGCGACGTGTCCGAGGGGGCCTCGGCAACTAGTTGGCACGCGGCTGAATCCGTTCATAAATTTCAGCGTGGATCGTTAAAGTCGTGTAAATCGGTTTCGAGTGTGCCTTACGTATCGACTAATCTTTTGAATTTCCCCTCCAACCTCGTAACTCGTAACTGCTGGAGAAAGATATTGTCAGAGAGCAAAATTTACGTTCTCGAAATGCGGGTATTAGAATTGAAACGATGAAAGACGATGCAAAGATTATAAACGTTGCCTTTAATCTCGACGCTAAGCAGTCTACTCGTACGTACACAAAGAAAAGGATTACCGAATGATCTCGTTTTAACGATCGTTTAATGATGAACGTTCAAGCATTCGACTACTTTTATCTCGAGGAGAATGAATCTTCGTAAAGGACGTACGAGAGAGTAAGAGAGAGAGAGAGAGAGAGAGAGAGAGAGAGAGAGAGAGATGGAGAAATGGAGAGAGAGGTACGCAACTCTTATCCGCGTATAAAATTAATTCCGATTACTTCGAAGCTCCCGGATATGCGTGTATCCCAGGATGGGATCTCAAGATGGAAATAAGATGGTCGACGTGTTCCTTGTACGGAAGAAAATCTACTCGTCGGTGGTCTACCATTGTTTCGATATCTCGCGTCAATGCTACTTTCGGAATCGATCGATGCCTTCGATTAAATCCTCCCCTGGCGAAGGGTCGCGCGCTCGCGCTATGGGCGCAAGGTGGAAGGCCCTCCGAGCAAGAACCCGAGCGAGGCTCCGAGTTATCAAGCACCAACCGCGCCTCTTATTCTAACGCAACGGGTAATTAAATTTCTTATTCCGGGGCGGGGTAATAAAGAACGATTACTACGTGCCACGTTAAAATTCGACCTTGTTGCGTACCGGCGAAAGGTACGTACGGGCAGCCATTCGAGACACGATAGAGACGATTTCCGTTTCGAGAGACCCTAATGATTATCGCCTCGACGTTGGGGATTTACGCTCGGAGGAAATCCTGAGAGAACCAGAGAGAAAGAAAGAGAAAGAGAGAGAGAGAGAGAGAGAGAGAGAGAGAGAAATAAAGAGAGAGAAAGAAAAAGAAAGAGAATAACAGAAAGAAAGAAAGAGAGAGAGAGAGAGAGAGAGAGAGAGAGAGAGAGAGAGTGAAGCAAAAAGGCTAAGGTATCGATATGTTCTTCGCATCGAACATATTTCCCGAAGGAGCAAAACGATATCCTCGCGAATTAAAATCCTATAAAGATAATCGAATTTCTATCGCTTATCGTTTCACGTCTTGTAACGAGGAAAATTATTGGGAATTAAACGAATAGTATTTTCCTTTATTAATCGTACGATGAGAGCGCCTTTTAGAATGAGAAAGAGAGAGAGAGAGAGAGAGAGAGAGAGAGAGAGAGAGAGAGAGAGAGAGAGAAAGAGAAAGCTGAGGTTTTACGAAGAGAACAGAGGGGATTCTTAATCGGTCCTTAATCAGACCCCCGTTCGTCCGAGTGACATTTCTACGGCGTTCTTGCAGGTGGCTGAAAAGATCCGCGGCGCTAACTCGCTACCGGGATATCCTCCTTTCCGTGTACGAGTCCCCTTTCCGTTGTGCACGAGTGCGGGCGGTGTTAAATAAATTCTATCGGGCACGGCATCGCGGACAGAAGTGGTAGGTAGCCTCGTTTACACCGGCTTCAAGTTTTATGGCGATACAAATTAGATAGTAATCTCGCGTTACGCCATCGGCGCGTGAGTACACAAACGCGCGAGCTTCTTCTTGGACGGTGGAAGAAAGGCTTCGAGGTTTTCGAAGAAAAAAAGAGGGAGGATGGACGAGGAGGTGGGAAAGGAATACGAACGTGGAGTAGAGGGTTAGTAAGCCTCGTTTACTTGTCCCGACAATTAGCATGGAGTTGAATTAAGGATCATCCAAATTATAAGATCGCTATCGGGATTCTTCATGACGTAGGAAAGGAAGATGGTCTTGTTCTTAAACGAACGATTACGAGACCTTATTTTCTGTTCTCTCAGAATATATATATATATATATATATATATATATATATATATATATATATATATATATATCTTTCATTCTATTATTTTCTTTTCCCAATGTGTTCCATTATTTTCTCGGCATGTACTTTATGAATTGTTAATATTATTGAATAAACCAATCGTCTGTTTCTACTCGCTCGATTCATGTACATTACAAATAAATACGATCGGGACACGTTCAAGAACATTGAATCGTATCCGTCAAGTAAGAACTCCGGAGAGGGAAAGTGAATGGGGCAGGAGGGAAAGGGGGAAGAGGAGGGACGACGTCGAAGAAGGAGAGAAATGGTTAGCCACGAAACCCGCATCGGCAGCGTGCCCTAAGTTATGCAGATTGTTCCGAACAGTCGGACTTTAATGCCAGCATAAATCCTTTACCACTTAACTTTATACTTGGAGAGCAAAGCGCACTCCCACCTCACTTCGTGGTACCTCTTCTTTCTCTACCTTTTCTTTCTACGTTTTCGTCCTTCTTTACCTAACCCCTTTCTCTCCTTCTTTTGCTGTATTATACGTGTGTATATATATATATATATATATATATATATATATATATATATATATATATATATATATGCGCATCTCTCTCTTTCTCTTGCACGCGCGAGATCCTTTCTGCTTCTTGGTTCTTAGCATGGGGATCACCGTGCCACACTTCGTCTTGCATGAACGTCTCTTTCTCTCTTCGCGTGGGCGACCTTGCGACCGGTTAACCTGCCGCCGCATAGGAGCGGCTAGATTTCGAGAGACCTGCACGTGAAGACGAGCACGCGAGGCAGACGATTGAAACCCGAACCGTATTTACTTCGCTCGGCCCTTGTCGTAGATTGAACACGGAATTTGCTACTGGCAAAATGTGAAACCTCTCCTAACGAGAAGAATTTGATTAACTAGAACTGAGTGACATGTCAATTGTCATAATTTATGGGGTATGACAAGTACGATGTTAATACGTACGAGAACGTTGCTCGTACTATAATTTGTATTGTTCGTTAAAATCTTTTGTTATAAACGATCGATTAACGAGTAAATTATCTCGGAGACAAGTCCTATTATTTTATTGCAAGCTAATAAGGCACACTGAGCTTGTCTGGAAGTTGGAAACTCGCCCCTTTAATAACAACCTCTTCGTAACGCAAGATGTGCGCGCGTCGAATCGTTAAAAAGACTCTCTTTCTTCCTCCCTGAAAGAGACAGGGAATTTATGCTTGTGTAGCCTCTGCTCATATCCAACGCTCCACTTTATTGACTAATTAAAGCAAGGTAATTAAGCTATTACGGCATATGCGTGGGGAGGTAAAGGGTAAGCTAATCACTGTGCACCGCGCCGTGTCGAAACTGGCTACGGTATTCCATGTCTTCTTATAAATCTCTGAGAAAATACTTCTTGCTGACTACCTTAATAAAAGACGAGTCTCCGAATTTATATTTATTGTTTGTTCTTTTACTTTTTAAATTTTTAAATTTTCTTTTTTTTTTTTCACTTACCTTCAGATACGGAGATAATGTTGTGTTCGGGAAAGGTTGGATGATTGTCATTGATGTCGATTACTCTGACGCTAAGAGCCGCTGTTCCAGTCAATTGTGGGTTTCCTTGATCGGTAGCAATGATCGTTAATCTATACTTTTCGCGGATCTCACGATCGAGTACTATATTGGTCCGAACTATTCCACTGTAAGGTGGACTGATGGTGAAAGCATTGTCCGGATTACCGTCGACAATGTGATAAAGAATTCTGCTGTTCAATCCCTGATCCGCGTCGCTCGCTGATAGCTATAAAAATTAAAATAATTATAAAATAAAGAGGTACACGTTAAAAGTGTCTAATTTTAATCGAGATAGTTGTTTCTTTTTCTTCTTCTTTTTTTTTTTTACTTTCTATCCCCGTTAATACGAATCAACCGGTATACTTTAGATTTTTCTCTCACCTTGACCACGAAATCTCCTTTGGTGTTACCCTCGAGTACAGTCGCGGAGTATTGCGTCTGGGTGAAGATCGGTGGATTGTCGTTCACGTCGGAGACCCTGACAACGACCTTGGCATAGGCTTCCAAGGAATCCGGTCCCGTCGTTCTAGCCACGACAGTAAGCGTGTGCTTCGAACTCTCCCTCGGCTCTTCCTTAGGTTGTTGATTCTCGAGCGATCTTCCCCAGGCGTTCGTACGGCCTTCGTCGGGTTGTTCGTCGTTCGGTCTAACCGTTAGATCGTTCCAAAGCTCGGCGTCCAGTCTGTTTGGGTCATTCACACGCAATAATCCTGTATCTTCGTCGATGGCGAACGTACCAAAGTCGTTTCCAGATCCTATCGAATAGGACACGTGTTGTCTCCTGCCGTCGGAACGAACCGCAGTTATCTGTACGATGTCGGTACCAGATATAGAATTTTCTTGGACCACCACGTCGTAGGTTTCGTTTTGAAATTTCAGAGCTGGCGTTAAATCGGCCGAATCTCCAACTTGAACCTCGATCAGACCTTTAGCACTTTTCGGTGGATTCCCTTTGTCTCGCGCTAGGACCTCCAATCGATAGGTCTTTCCGTTGTCCTGAGATAACGACAAAGTTGCCGTGACTACTCCCGTGCTAGGATGTATACGAAATTTTGGCTTCTCTTGCTCGTGCATAAATGAATAAACGACCTCTCCGTTGGCACCGTGATCAGCGTCTTTAGCTACGACTCGAAGAACATTCTGACCGGGTTGGGTACCGATAGATACTCTAGCGCGGAACGGATATTCCTCGAAAACCGGTGCGTTGTCGTTTACGTCGGTGATGGTGATCTCGATCGGTATCGACGTGCTCTTTGCGTCGTATTTTCCACTGTCCGTAGCTACTACTAGGAAGTTGAACGAACTCTGACGTTCCCGATCGAGCGGCCTGAAATTACCAATAAAGATACTTACACTTTGAGTAAATACGATTCCTATACGGGGGTTCTTTCCTTTTATCAAGCTGTCCATAATTTTCGTACACTCATGTTCGATAATGTAGATCGACTGTTAAAACTCGGTAAAAACTTGGAATACGATAAAATATGTCACACCGAATATGGCTCGAATTTATCACTTTCTGCCATTCGTAAGTTCTCATTGGGCGATTCATCGGGAAATAAGCGATAGTACGAATCGACAAGGGAAACGTCGACTGGGGTTATGGAAGTCCGGATTTAAGTAGGAGATGGCGGCTCCGTGGCGGCCAGCTTGTTTGTGTGACGGAAACCTTAATCGCGCACGGCGATCTTGTGTAATCCACGTCCACCATTACCATAACTCTGCGGATCCACCGCGGTGGATGCTGCTGTTGGACCGATACGCGTCTTTAATCGTATGGACTCGCAGAAAAGGAATGCGTGAATTATCATTTTCGAACTGTGATCGATTCAATTCTCGATAAACCCCTGCCCCCCCCCCTCTCCCCTCTCCCCGTCGTCGTCATTGCTTCTTACGTAAAACGCAAAGTTCTCTCGTCTGTT
Source organism: Dolichovespula saxonica (assembly GCA_911387935.1). NCBI lineage: Eukaryota > Metazoa > Arthropoda > Insecta > Hymenoptera > Vespidae > Dolichovespula > Dolichovespula saxonica. The sequence goes on along the minus strand of OU427004.1, from coordinate 3,705,622 downwards.
TTACCTCGTTAGCCAAACCCCCAAGCAAATCGTTCTAAATGGGCTGCTCGAGTTCCATGAGATCAAGATAGCTTACAAAGTATTTCGGTGTCCCCTTTGACTCGGCACGAGCGTTAATGGCTTCGCGAAGGGCTTTTACGAAAGGGGACACCGACGAAGACATGAAGAAAATAAGAAGGGAAGATCGCGAGCTTTGTCCGAATCATACTCGCAAAATCGGACGAACTCCGATCATGCGTCGAATCCGTATTATCTCGTCGATCTAACGAGGACCAGATCCGACTGGAGAATTTACGTTGTATCTACCGGGTGGTCCAGAAAACGAACGAAGAAGGAGAATGTTTTATACACCTTCGAGCTGGCCAGGGTGACGGCAGACGCTGTTGGCCTTCAATGGTAACAACGATGGAAACAACAACAATAACGGCAACAACAGTAACAACGCGACACGAGAGTGCGGCTTGGCTGGCTACTGATCGTTTAAGAAAGAAAGAATGAGAGAGATAGAGAGAGATAGAGAGAGAGAGAGAGAGAGAGAGAGAGAGAGAGAGAGAGAGAGAGAGGAAGAAGGTAAGAGACCGACCGGACTAGGGATCTCGTTTTGCATATCAGCCTTTTTGCCGGTTGAAATAATGCATTGAAATGCCACATGGTGTCCCGCTGAAATGACACACGGCTGTCGTGCCGCAAAAGTACGCCCTTGCCTTCCTCCTTCGCAGCTACGAATACCATCCCCTTCTCTCTCTCTCTCTCTCTCTCTCTCTCTCTCTCTCTTTCACTCTTTCTCGCTCTCTCGCTCTCTTCCCCCACCCCTTTGCGTTCCGTCTTGTTACGGTCGATCTTTCTCTACCTTCGCTCGCACCGTTGAGCGTCTTTTAAAGAGACGAAAGAAGAAGAGACAAGAGGAGGATGAGGCTCTTGAGAAACGTGGATTAATAAACAAAAGGTCTAACGAGTGTCCGGCTCGGTTGGGATTAACCCCCTTGTTTTCTAAATTAGGACTGTGACACGTAGTACGATGGAAATTTTTTGTGTTACCTTTAATGCCTCGTGTTAAATAAAAATACATTAAAATTCTATCCTTCCCTAGTGCTTTTCCAAGTACGATTGAATTTATTGAGAAGCGAAATTCGACTCGGCATTCGGTTTAACGAAGAAACGATTTCATTATGCGTAAGCTGAGCATTCGTTCTAAGTAAACAACTCGACGGCACGAGAGAGGATCTCTTACGGATATCTACCTTATCTTAAAGATTATCTTTATGGATCGGCCGTGAGCGAGATACGATCGTTAAAAGCGTGCACCGTTCATAGAAGGTTTTACCAGCAAAGATTCTCTCTCTCTCTCTCTCCTTGTTTCTTTCTTTCTCTTTGTTCCTTTCAGCGTATAATTAAATATTCGAATAAAGCTTGCGATGCCAGATCGAACATTATTATCAACGAACGGTTAACGACAAAAACTCTATGAAGACCGACATACCGTACGGCCGAGATCAAAGTTCATTGCGTTTACGTTGAAATCATCAATTAATTAGCGAAACGCGACCTTGCCGTGAACCGTAAGAAAGACGGAAGCCGTGGAAAAATCTTTACGATTTAACGACGTTCCGAGATATGAGTTTGTTGCTTAGCTATCGAAATAAGAAAAGATAAGAGAGGAAAGTATTACTACGAACTGTTAAAAGATATAGGATAAATAAGGAAATAAAGAAAGAGAGAGAGAGAGAGAGAGAGAGAGAGAGAAGGAGAATAAAAGCCTGTATCTTTTTTCTCATCTCTCTCTCTCTCTCTCTCTCTCTCGTTCCCGAGTCGTACAGACAGCTTATGCATACAGAATCATCTAATCGGCTACGATACAACAATAGCGAGGCACATCAGTGGACTTTATAATTTTACGACTTTCCTAAGAACATTTTCTACATTCATCCTCCCCCGCTCTCCGTATCACCGGACTTCTTCATTCCTTGAGAGTAGCCCTCCTCTTTGTCTACCTTTCACTGTCTACGCCTATCTCTATCTATCTATCTCTCTCTCTTTCTCTCTTTGCTTCTCTTTCTCTTTGCTTTCACGTTTTACGACGTAGTATTACGGACGTAATATCCTTCCATGATGATCCTAATCGCGCAATAAAGGTCGCGGCAATTAACGCTTGGATGAAATTGGTCGAAGATACGTTCTTTGGTGCGAGCTAGACAAGCTCTAGACTGTTGTACGTGCAAGAGAGAGAAAGAGAGAGAGAGAATCTCGTCGGATGAAATTCTTTAGAAGTCATAAAGCAAATTGGACGTTTTAATTGTTTGATCTATCAGTACGATTGCTCGTTCGTTTTCTCCTACGGAAGGTTCGAGTATTTTAAAAAGAGATTACGCGTGAATCGAAAAGATATTATTATACCTATTCTATGCGAGCGTCATACATTTTCATTGATTATCGGAATGAATTTATTATTGTTATGGATTTCAATTGACGTTAGGAATATATAATGAAATATTATGATATTTCAGTTATAAAAAAAGGAGTTGTGATCGTTAAATAGGATGATACTCACCCAGCAGTAGTTATGACACCGGTTAGATTGTCAACCCTGAACAACCAACTGTTTTCATCGGCAATCGCGTACGTTATCTTCCCATTTACACCTTGATCGGGATCGGTTGCTCTCACCGACATAACGCTTGAATCCGGCGCGGCATCTTCCGAAATGGTCGCGATGTATTTTCCAGGATGATAACTCGTAGGATAATTCGAAGATCCGTATTGAAAGCCACCGGACAGGCTATAACCGCTATAATCGATCTGAAGTGCGCCACGAGGACGAGATTCCGTGTATTGATTTTGTGAAAAGATCGGTGCATTGTCGTTAACGTCGAGAACAATAACCGTGAGATTACAACGAGCTTCCAAACTTGGCCGTCCTTTATCTTTCGCCGATATTGTTAAGACATATTTCGGTACAGTTTCTCGGTCAAGATTGATCATCGATAATGCACCGGACGAGGAATCCAAAGTAAATTTATTTCCGATATTGCCACCTGACGAAGAGTAGAGGAACAATTTATGAACAACAAATGATCGTCACAATTTACACTTACGATCGTCTTATTCTTAGAGTAAAGCTCACCTATTATGCTATAATGAAGTTCTCCATTTTTCCCTTCATCGATATCCATGGCTGCGACAGTATGAATAACGGAATTCTCTTCATTCTCCGGTATAGCCAATGTGTAGCAAGAGCCAGCACGAAATTTTGGACTGTTGTCGTTTTCATCCAAAACCTTAACTTCCAACGTGGTGATATCCAAGAGCTTCGAGGATCTAGCGACAACAGGTACGTAGTATTGCGAAACTTCTTCTCGATCCAAAGATCCTCGAAGAGTTACAAGGCCGCTCGGTGAAATAGCGAACTTATCTGCGGCCACGTTTGTCGGTATGCTGAAGCTGATGTTGCCTAGAAGAAACGTAGCATTCTCTAATGATATCGATAACAATGAAAGAAAAACGAAATGAAAGAGAGAGAGAGAGAGAGAGAGAGAGAGAGAGAGAGAGAAAGGGAAAGAGAGACAGGATTTAGATAAGCATCTCTTTCAATTCGATTGGGATTATAAACAGTTTCTTTATCTTTTTAGAATGCAACTATACCGGTAGGATGAATTCACCTGCTGAAAATAAAACACACATCGTTCTTGACCACTCCTTAGAAAAATCGAACAGCGTAGTGCTTTTACGAAATTCCTTTCCCTGTGCGATTCTTTTATCATTTTATCTTTCCTTCGATGACACGAAAAAATTTTTTCTTTACATTTGTTCGAGCATTATGAAGACTATATAAAGTAATAATATCAAGAAGGATTAGCCATTGCAGAAATTTTATAATACATCGAAGAGAAGGAAACACTCGTTGTGTTCGATAGGAATTTGGGTGGCCTCGTCGAAAGAGAAGAGGATCCTGTGTTTTTCTTTCCCGTATCTCATCCGCCTCCTTTCTTTCCTTTTTTATTAAAAGAAACACGAGTCCCCACGAATTCCCACGTTTTGCAAAAGATCTTGTAAGAAAAAGAGAGGAGTGCGAGCCGTCGAAAGAATTTAATGCCGGGATAAAGTAATATGTAGTTCTCTCTCGAACACGTATTTCTCTCTCTTTTTCTCTCCTTAAAATATTTTCCTTTTATTTCGAAACTCAATGTCGATGCACTTGTAATCTACTTTGCATACAAGTCGGCGAGTCCAAAATGAAGAATATAAAATAATTAGAAAAAAAAAAAAAAGTAGAAAAAATAAAACACCGATTATACTCGATCCTATCGACGAATTGGAATGGATAATCGATAGATGATATTTTCTTTGTTTAGACGTCCCTTTTGTAAGTGGTATTCTTCGAGGATAAAAATTTTCCTTGGTATATATTCAGAAGAGGAAAGGAGACAAACACGTTCGAAGCTCAAATTCCAGAGGACGAAGAAATCGGCCTATCTCCGTGTCGATTTTTAGCGGTTTTAGAACAAAGCGAAGGCTAAACACGCTTGGTAGCATGTGCGTGCCGGTGATAGCTAGGTACCAATATATACCTACTGGTATAAACTTTGCGTGTACACACCTACGAACGAGCACGAATACGAGAAAGAAAGAATCGTAGACGATAGTATGTGTCGTCGGTGTGTTTGCTTGGTGATTTGCCTATGGGCCCTATGGCCTATGCGTACGGCTTGGCGGCAGCTTGGCGGCACGATGATATACGCGGCCATTGTTTGCCCTCGCCCCGTTTGCTTCGCCCGTTAGCTTTCTCCCTCTACCAGCCCTCTTTCTCTCTTTCTCTACACTCCACTCTTTACTCCCTACTTCTCCCCTCCCCCCTTGCAACACTCGTCCTTCGGAACATCGCGGCTTTGGCGCTTCTGTCGGGGTGCGCTAATGCGCTCGTCTGATACACGAGCGCCCCTATAGATAAGGGGCGAAACGAACGATATACTATGTTGTCCGAGCTTACTACCAAGCACTTTGCTTCGGCTACTAAGTATCGAGCTTAGCTACCAGGATTCCTATTCCTCTCTTTCATAAATCCTACCAACACGATTCCCTTAGTGTTCACTTGTAAAAAGGGAGAAAGAGAAAGATGAGAATTGATAGCGATCGTTTTTTAAACCCTATTCAATTTGTTACGAAAGAAAATTTCCGAATAAACAAACGTACGAACGTTTTCTAATGACCTTTCATTTCATGTCTGAATTTAAGTTAATCGACGTAAACTGATCAAAGATAATTTATTAAACGTATAGTACGAAACGAGATACTTCTTTTTTATTTATTTATTTTTATCGAAGAAAGATGAAGTTTTTCGTTAGAATGGGAGGATACGGCGGAACGCGTACTTAAGCCCAACGAAGTCAAGCGAGTCATTTCGCTGTAGTTACTATAATGCTTTGTACCGGTCGGAATCAAGGCAATTATTCGTGGTATTTTCATAGCAGGGCTTTTCTATTAGCCGAGAACGGACATAGTTCGTGGACGAGGTCTCCGATTATGTACCCTTCGCGTGTTCGTACGTGTAGGTGGCGTCTTATAGAGTATACCAAGAGAGTATATATCTCTTTGCTAAAAGAAACGAAGATCAAGAGGATAGAGATTGAGAGGGAAAGAGATGAAGATAGTACATCCGAGGTTGTAATTTCAACTAGAACTCAACGATGATGAGCGATGCGTTCATTTTGACGAAGATCGTGGAAAATAGAAGTACGAATGGATTGCAACGTGATCACTATAATATCTTGTTTATTTCCAATCAAGGAAACTGCCATTTGAATTCGATTAATTCTCATAACAATGTTGAAAAAGATAAGTATCATTTATCAAAGAGATTTAAATGCCTCGACAAATTTTCTGAAGGCTGTTACGGACTACTGAAATAAATTATCATTGCGATCTCCTACCTTGATCGAGTATGGCTGGTCCAGCAACGTCCATAACGGACGCGCCAGTTCGAAGATCCTCGGAGATTCGAGCGACAGGATTGGAAAGCAGTAGTCGAGGAGGTCCTCTGGTCTGTCCAGCGGCGAGGGTCAAGGTCAGCTTCAGGGTGGCCTTGCGTGGCGGTGATCCGTGATCGTTGGCCGTGATCTCGAGTTCCGTGGGTCGGATCATGGGTCTCGTGAGACTCACTATACCGGACTCATAACCTACTGAAAATCTTGCCTCGTCGTTTCCCGATGTAATAACGTAAGATACGCGGCCATTATCACCTGCGTCCTTATCTACCGCGACCACTCTAACTAAAGTCGCTCCTGAAATGTCAGATCAAAAACAATATAGGGTCGATAAGAATTTTATATTTATATATATATACATACGTAAATGAAAAAATAAAAAATAAGGATTTCTATATTTTCACTTGCCTGGTAAGACGTCCGAAGTGACAGCGATTTTAGTGGTCTCTGGAGCGACGAATACAGGATCGTTGTCGTTTTGATCAAGGACCATGATTCTGGCGGTAACGGTTGACGCCAATTGTTCACCGGGCGGTGCACGATCGGATGCTTTAAGAATCAAAGTATACTCTGCTCTTTCTTCTCTGTCAAGTGGTTTCGCAAGGGACAAGGCACCGGTAAGAGAATCAACGACGAACCCACCGCTCGAAGGAAATTCAGCTACCAAGCCGTACCTCAGATCACCATTCAAACCGCTATCCAAGTCCGTAGCTACTAGATTATAAATCGTCGAGCCTATCATAGCCTTTTCCGAGACTCGAACCGTTATCGGATCCTGTGGCCAACGGGGTGGATTATCATTGGCATCTTCTATTACGATCTTCACCGAAACTGCAATACTTTGAGGATTTCCGATCGACGTTGTGTCCAACGCACGAATCTCCAAATGATACTCGCTCACGTTTTCGCGATCAAGGGAATGCGCGACCACCAATTGACCCGAACCACGATCTACGTCGAAGGCTGGGAATTCGCTGATGGGCGTCAACGAATGCAAGGTGAAAGCCACACGTCCTGCTGGACCTGCTCCCGATACCGATCCTACAGCTTGTCCGATATTAGCGTCTTCGCATACCTGTGAAATCATTTAAGAATCGCGTCCTTTTCATTTTCATTCGAAACGTCGAACGAGATCGACCGTTATTCCAAATACTTTTGTTAATTTCTTTTTTTTTTTCTTTCGTATACGATGAAAATGAAAGTGAACGTAATATCAAAAAGTTGACTCCAGCATAGACTATTACAATTTTCTCGCTAGGTATAGCTGTCACGATGAACGAACCAGAGTCAGAGAGGTAGGAAGTACACGAGGCAAGAACGAATCCTATCGTGCGGTAAAGCGTATGGTACTCACGTTAAAGGTAAAACTGCTGCTGGTGAAGGTCGGCCGGTTATCGGCAAGTGCCAGGACCTCGACTCTCAAAGCACGGACACTGTGTCGTGGCGGCCGGCCAGCGTCCGTTGCCTTCACAGACACCCGGTATACATTGCGTTCTTCGTGATCCAGAACGGCCTTGGTCCTGATCATGCCAGTGATCGGGTCGATCGTGAAGACGTTGTAACCATCGGAGTCGCGATCTATGGTAGAATTTAAAGCGATCCATTGACGATCAATCCAAAATTAAACAAAATTTTTCAAACGTTTCTTTTATTATATTATCTCAACGATAAAAACGCGTTCGGCAAATATTGAATATATTAAAATAAATAACCGAAAGGTATGGGCCATCACTGTCAATTCCTTTCAAGATTTTGCTCTTTGAAAATGGCATTGAGCAATGTTTTTAAACGCGTTGGAAGAAAATTCATTTCCGATCGTCGTTATTACGAATGTCTTGCGGCGACGTTCTCTAATCGATACTATATTGCTGCTGGATGTTGTAAGACAAAAACACTTAACTTTGCCATTAAAGCCGTGCATAATCGTTTCGGTAATTGCGCTTTGGCTATTAAAGCGTTAAGAAGTCCAACCCTTTGGTCGATAATAAAGAACAAGTAACAGCTTCGTAGCCAGTAAACTACGAGACATTATTATTACCTTTCACTCTCGTTTCTCGTAATTAGCGACTGCAAAGCTTTCAGCTCGTTCCGAGATAATCGTAATTGGACAATGATCGAATATCGCGAATGAAACGAAAGCGAAGTTCAAGATCATAGATAACTATAGAAAGAGAGAGAGAGAGAGAGAGAGGGAAAGATAAAAAATATTGTTGAAAAGAGAAGAAGAGATATACTCACCTTTCAAAATACTGTAAGTTACGGACGCATTTTCACCGAGATCAGTGTCCAACGCCCTAACTCGAGCCACTTCGGTTCCAGGTGGTTGCTCTTCTCTCACGCTGACGACATCACCCTGAGGATCGACGATCTCCGGCGAATTATCGTTAACGTCGAGCACGGTCACTTTCAAGGACACTCTAGCTGCCCTCGAGGGTGTCCCCTGATCTCTTGCCTCGAGTACTAACTCGTGCGATCCTTTCTTCTCGCGATCAAGAGGCTCACGCGTCGTGATCTCGCCTGAAAATCGTTACGAAAAGAGGTGAACAAATAAATTATGATAATTGATAACGAAGAAATCATTTAATACCAACGTTATAACGGACTGTTCAACGATCCGTTAGCGATTTCTTGTTTTCTTTTTTTTTTTTCGTTTCTTCCTTTCGAAGTTACGAGTATACGAATGACGTCGAATATTTATGAGCATGTACAAAAAGGAATTCGTTCGTCAGTCTCGATTTCGAAAGGATCGTTACGATCATCTAAAGGAACGTCTTATGCTCTAAGCCTGAACAATTTTATACATACCACCTTTCGAAGTAATTCTCAAGCGGATGTGAATTAAAATAAGTTAGAATTTTTCTGTCATTATTAAATGTATCCTATATCGAGTCTAATGAGATAGATAAGTTCTAATGCAACTTCCATTTCCATAGTTAACCGTGATAAAATCGATTACGGAGTAATAGTGATCTTGAGTGATGTTGGACATCATCATCAAAATTTAAACTCTTCACATAAAACGTCTCCGTTTCCTTCGATAAGACTAACGCGATTCTCAGCTTCAAATTCCCAGCATTACCCTCTAAAGGAACAAAAAGAGATGTGGCAATAAAATGGAGTATGCGCGACAAACAAGAGAGAAAGAGAGAGAGAGAGAGAGAGAGAGAGAGAGAAGAGAACTTTATCAATTTTCTTCGCCAGGTATGGTTAATTGGATAATCGTCACTCTTGCGATGGTCTCGGATATTTTCTCTCTCTCTCTCTTTCTTTCTTTCTTTCTTTCTTTCTATATGTAAGTGACTTTTCTCGCGTATATAATAACCGTTTCAAGGACGTACGTAGGATCGCCCGTAACGAGCATCCTTGTAATTACGAAAGCTGAAGAAGAAAGATGAAAAAAAGTGGGAAAAAGTTACGGACACTAAGAGAGAAAGAGAAAGAGAGAAAGAGAAAGAGAAAGAGAGAGAGAGAGAGAGAGAGAGAGAGAGAGAGAGAAAGAGAGAGTACGGGCAGTCCATTCGACCGGTCTGCGTATTAATGGGTAATTAAGGAAGCGCCTAGTCTGCCGGCAGAACTATTCCAGGATCTGAAAAAGGATCGGGATAATAATTCGTGAAGAGAAGGAGAGAGTGAAAGAGAGAAAGAAAAAAGATCCTCGCGTGCCTCGACGAATTCTCGACGTAGCTAGGTCCCTGTTTCCATCTCTTTTCCTCTCTCTCTCTCTCTCTCTCTTTTTCTCTTCACCCTTCGCGCACACCCGGCAGAAACGTCGTCGACGTCGTTCGTTCGTAGTCCTCCACCTCGTCGACAAGACAAACGATCGACGAGAAACATGCAAACGCGCCGGCATCGAGGGATACCATCGCGGAACAATAAGAAGTATATCGTAGGACGCGTGCTAATGCGTTTCTCGTGTTAGCCGTGGGACCCAACCTTTTCGCTTTTCCCTCCCTTCCCTACTCGTTTACGTCCACGGCATACGATCCTTCCAATATTTGGGAATATTCGTTTTGCTTACCGACCCGAATCCATTCTCGTTTGTTTGGACATTGAAAGATTTCGTTAAGATTGTACCATTTGAACCGAAAGAAGAAACATCTACGTAGAAATTATTTCGTATTTTTTCACGAAATAGAATATCCATCGAAGCTCCATTGTTAAACTATTTACACGATCGTTAAGTTGTGGATGAAGGAAAAGAATTTCTCTCGTCTTATTTCCTCGTCGTCTTAATTTCGTATTTCAAGTCGTAAGAACGACGCGGGAGCATCTTTTGTCGAAGGATTAACATATAAATACCCGTGGAGGAGCGGACCGATCCTTCCGGCAAGTGTAGGATCCTCCTCTTTATTTTAACTTTTTCCATCGAGCGCAAACAGGCAATCCGACGAGACCCCCGCCCTCCCACCCCTCCCCCCGCCGCCGCTTCTCTCTTTCTCTTTCTCTTTTCGTGAAGAATGCCAGGGTCTGGTCTCGCCACGCACTAAGAATATACACAAATACCCTTACATCGCATGCCAATCAAAGGTATATAACGAGAAAGAGAGGAAGAGAGAAGGAGAGAAAGAAGGATGGACTCGCATGCGCGCACATGCACACACACACACACACACACATATATATATATATACATACACAAAGGTATATACACTTACACGCAGGCAATTCTTGGGCCAGTTTCCGATGATTCGTTACACGCCGATGAAGCGAAAGCACCACCTCTTACGAGATTATACTCTGATACCCATGACCCAGAGGATACACGAATGCAAAGGGCAAAAAGCGTCACGTACGCGGTCGCGAGCACATGCTATCTTACTCACTGCATCTTATTACGTGTCGTTTCGAGAACGCTCACAGTTACACGAATGGATGCGTTTCGCGTAGGAACTTCGCAATGGAGTATACTTCCTTGTTAATGACACGATCCCCACCACCAACGAAGACATTATGTCGTTGCAATTAACACGGAGAGAAATAAAATCGAATCGTCTCGCTAAATTTGTTCCGTAATTATCCATTGATAGGGTCAGACAATATCAAGTGTAAAGAAGAGATCGAAGAAAGTTACTTTCAAGATGCTTTCTTTGCTGAAATTTCTTTTTTGTTAAGGAAAGCCGATGAAAAGATTTTGCTCGTCATTTATCGTCGAACTTACTCGACACTTTCGCAAACTATAATTTAAAATAATCAACTTGGTCTTTTTACATCCTTAGATATACAAAGTTAAGAAACGATTACATTTTATTTTTACGCCGAAATATTAACACTTTTTTGTGATCATTTGCGGTTTTGAGAGCCCTCGAAAATTTATAGATTCTCGAGTTTATGATCTCCAACACTTTTTGCGGCATTTTAACGATAGATGAGGCAATATAAAATGTCCATTAAGATGATGGAATAGAAATAGATACTAAAGAGTTTATAATGATAAAAAAAAAAAAAAAAGATAAGAGAATCGGATCATTGACCTGAACGTGAAGAATCATTCCGATGAGAATTACTTCCGCAAAATTATTTCTGGGATACTTTATTTCTTCGTCAACGATACCTTCTTATATTCTCCTTTCAAGATCTTTAAGAATCTTAAAGCTATACGCCGGTGGCTGTGGGGTAATGGTTCGCTTAAGAGTATCCAATTAGCAATAAATTTTCGAAAGAGAGGCGACGTATATGTATTCCATTCGCACGATCCCAATGATAGAAAATTTAAACCGTGTAATCGGACTAGAGATTCGTGATGGAGGTATGAATCACAAATGTGGCAAATCGATCCTTTTTCCTTTTGTAATTCTAAAAGAAAACCGAAAGAAAAGAAGAAAAAGAAAAAGAAAAAGATATTTCTCCTTACCTGTGTCAGGATCCACGGAGAAGCTACTGTTGACCTGGACGATGGCGTATCTAAGTAGAGCATTTTTTCCAAGATCAGAATCGGTTGCACTGACAGAACCAACGATAGTGTCGGATGGTAGATTTTCCAATAAGTCGAATGCGTAAAAATCTTTTTCGAAACGTGGCTCGTTGTCATTGTCATCGAGAACGGATACCAGAACAGAGGCGCTCGCTGTAGCCGCCGGTGAACCGTTGTCCGTTGCCAATACTGTTAACGCGTACCGATCGACGCTTTCACGATCGAGCACCTGCGCCAGGTAAATCCATCCGGTGTTTGGACTAATGCGAAACGCCGTGGAACCCTGGAGACGATAACTCAATCTCGCGTTGTTTCCTGTGTCGAGATCCACTGCAGTAACTTGAAGAATCTATTAGGAATAGAATAGGCATCATTGTAATAAGATTTATTCGTTAGTGATCGTCGAATTATAACTCATCGAATTATCTTACCGATAATTCAGATTAATTTATAAAAAGAAAATTTATAATATTAATGTCCTCTTAAACGGATCTTATAAAGGATCAAACGAAGGTTTAAACGTGTTAGTTAAATGTTTCTCATAGCACGAGCGGTCTTATACGAAGAAAGAAAAAGTATCGAATGGAATATGGGGAAGAGATAGAGAGAGAAAGAGAGAGAAAGAGAGAGAGAGAGAGAGAGAGAGAGAGAGAGAGAGAGAGAAGATTCTCGTCAATCCGGTCGTTCCGTATTAATTACACTTCCTCCAGGACCTCGCGAACCCTAAACACATCCGAACCGGTTGATCTTTACCAGTGAGGGAGTATAGTGCGTTAAGAAGGTCAATGAAACTCAAAATATCGAATATGAATGCAAGTAAATTTTCAAACACGTAATAACTCAGCAACGAGAATGTTTGAAAAAAAAAAAAAAACTGAATGAAAAAATGGACTAATGAGTGTGTCTATTGGAGGAAATAAACGAATCCGGTTGATTTCCGAGATGAAACTAAAGGTGGAGACGAGGTACCATTAGAAGAAAACCTGACGTGGGAGCAGCCTGCAATGTGTCTAACTGTACGTTATTAGTTCGCACCGGGTGAAGGGTTACGCTCACTGCAGCCAAGTTACTCTTGCTACATACTCTTTCTTTCTCTTTGTCTTTTTCTTTCTTTAGCACTGCCAGCCAAGATATTGTCCAGATAGCACCGACAGCTCACAGATCTGTTTCGCCGATAGATACTACCGATATATACGTGTACACCGGAGAAAGATAAAACGAAAGATCGAGTACCGAAATGAGGAAGAAGGAAAAGGTTCAAGAAAGAGGTAGAGGTAGAGAGAGAGAGAGAGAGAGAGAGAGAAGGCCGTTTCTATCGCTCCCTCGTGCGCGCTGTATTAAAAATGTGACGTCATTTAACGGGCATATCTCTCGGCGGAGATCTCAGGGTCATTCGTCATCGGGATCCTCGTATTCGGGATTACGTTTGTTCGCTGCTAGCATCGCGAGAGAGAAATCCGTATGCTATCCGTCCTGTAGAAAGATCTTCTTCGATGACGATCATTGAAAGAGAAATAGAGAATATCATAGGTTGATGATCATTCTCATCATCTTTCCATACGAGTTCACGTATAGCATATCAAACGAAAGACAGAATTTTTAAATTAAAAAAAAAAAAAAACAAAACAAAAAAAAAGAAAAATTGTTTATTTGATCTGGACAAGCGCGGAAAATCATGTACGTATTTAACTTGAGCTCTGTTACCTATCAATCCTACGAACTGACATCTATGTTGCCTCACGTTTCTATCAGATGATCAAGCTATTTCCTATTAATCTCAAAATAAAATTTCTTTCCGCGCAATACCTAAGCTCTTCGTTAATCGAAGCTAATCCAGCTTGAGTGAGACTAGACTTAGCTAATCCTTTCCTAGTAGTTTGACTTACTCTCTCTCTCTCTCTCTCTCTCTCTCTCTCTCTCTCTCTCTGTCTGTCTGTCTTTCTCTAAAGAATTAATTCAGAAGCGTAATACGAAGACGTCCGACGATTATCTATAAAACACATAACTCGCACCGAATGAAATTACATACTCGGTAAAGAAGACTTTAAGAAACCAAATGAAGAGAAGAATGAAGTTAAGGAGACTCGGACGTTAAGAGGTTATTAACTTCGTTAAGATTCAAAATCTTCCTGCGATTTCTCAACGATCTTTTTAACTCTCTTCGCAAATATACACAGCTATACATATACCTAAGACGATTTAATACGGACACCCATACATCGTGGAAAAAGAAACGGATTCAACTGGACAAATAAATGGGCGTGTGACGGGCGTGTAATGAAGATTTTTCTCACTTGGGAATCGAGCCTGGCGCCTTCGGGAACCTCCACGTGATACTCGTTCCTCTCGAACACTGGGGGGTTGTCATTCACATCCTGAACCTCCACGCTCAAACTGAGATTCGCGGAGAGTCCTGCACCATCTAGAGCTCTAATCAGGAGACCATGCCTCTGTTGAGTTTCGTAGTCTAATCGTCTTGCTAGGTAAAGCTCGCCGGTTCGTCCGTCTATGCCGAAGAGATCGTTGCTGTTTTGCACGAGTACGTAACGGATTGGTAGAGATGGCGTCGAGTCTCGATCGGTTGCGTGAGCCACGAAGAGGGCTGTATGAAGGGGATGAGATTCTGGTACTGATATTCTTAAGCTTACGCTTCGAAAGTATGGTGCATTGTCGTTAACGTCTTCCACTAATACTTCCACCTAATGAACAAATCAAACGATTTTGGACGTTAAAATAACGTATGAATAAATATACAATTACGAAGATAATTTTAATCAAACGGATTATAGAAAGATATCCCATTACAAAAAGAGAAAAATGACTCACTTGACAGTATCCAGTTGAACCACCGTTTCTCGCTTCGACGCTTAAAATATATTTGTCTCGAGTTTCTCGATCAAGTGGTAATCGAATCCTTAGCATCCCCGTGTTGGGATCCATGGATAGATCAGGTTCGTCTGTCGCTAAATAAAATCGACTTGGTCGTTCACCTGCAAATATAATAACGTGAACGTTAATGATATATAAATTAATTTGATAGATATTAACTTAAAAGCAATATGTAATCCTAGTGCTTGATTAACTCGATTTTGTGCTTTCGAATATTTTTCTTTTCTGATATAGCCGACACATCCTTTCATTCTCTTTGAACAAAGCCCATTTTCAAGAAGGGTCATCTTAAACGAGGGGTAAATAAAAAGGATACAGAGTTTTAAACGTTTTCAAGCTCAAAGTTTTGGCGAAATGTTAGGTCATGTGTAGTTAGACCACGCCCCCTCCAGGGGCGGGTAACGAGGGGTGGTAGTTAGACCACGCCTCTCCAGGGGTAGGGGAATAGGGGAGGTAGTTAGGACCCGCCCACCTACAGGGGTGGGTGAAGGGGGGTAGGGGGAAGGTAGTTCATTCGATTCATTTACTCATCCTCCATAGATGGCTTTGATTTCGTCGGTCACGAGACAGTACCAATAAATGCACGAAAAGACTTACGGGTAGCAAAGTGCGAGCGATGTGTAACGCCATAGGGAAAAGGAACGCCGAAAATGAATTCGACGAGGTGCCCTTGTAACCATCATAACGATCGAACGCTTTGTATCTCATTTATTTAGCAATTAGACAAAGTACCATGCTCGTTTGTTAAGTCGGCTCAATCAAAATATGTACGAGCTCGTACGTTCGTACTCGTACTTCAACCTCCTGTCCGTAATCGCAAGTAATTTAGCTTAATGATATTTCTTCGTGAAAGACTGATCGAATAAATAAGGTAATCCACTTTTTTCAATCATTCGAGCGCACCGAGCGTAATGTAAATTAACTTAAGAGCGAGTTTCTGATATCGTCGATCCTTCAACGGGACGTCTCTCAGATTTGTCTCTGTTTATTTATTAAAATATGAATTTAAAACTTATGGAGAAATAAATACGCGGTAGGTGATCGACAGTTCATCAAATACGGTCTGGAGTTAGACATACCGTGCACGCGTACGGGTAATTGCAGCGATCGATAGATCGATCCTCCACGATTTTGATCCAAATCGGGATCTTCCCTTTGCCGTAAAGCCACGAAGCACGCGCTCTTGTCTTCTCCCCCCCTCGCTCTTTCTCTCTCTCTCTCTCTCTCTCTTTCCCTCTCTTGCTCGATCACGCTTTCGACAAATCCTGTGGATCTCCCGCGTTGTTCTCGATCTACGTCGACGTATCGGCCGAGTTTTTCTCGTGCGAGTAGTAGAGCGAAAAACTAGGTGGACTTGGAGAACGGTGCCCATGAGAGCGAGAGAGATAAAAGAGTCTTGTCGTAGCTGGGCGGTCTAGGAACGATCTCTTCCATTTCCACGATATCCGATGGCGTTCGACGGCAAAGTAGCTGCCCCCTTCGTCACTCTTCTCGTCCTCTTGCTCGACCGTCATCACTGACATCGACTGACATCGGCCGTTCAGCCAGTGTCCTTAAAGATGCTACTCGTTCCCGTACGTGATCGGCATAATTTATTGACCGCTATTTATACTTGTTTTCCTCGTCACCACCCTTTCCCTCTGACTCCGCCCTATATATATATATATATATATATAATGTGTGTGCCCGTGTCACGACATGGCCGATACGATTCTAGATCCTCGGTCGATTTAATAAAAACGAAAAAACGATCGATAAAAATTCAAGGTAAAAAGATCTTTGGTTTTTTATCGTAAAGAGATGAACATTTATGACGTAGACGATAGTGGTAGTTTAGTTTTGGGTTGAAAGGACCTACACGAGTCTCGTTATTGAAGTCTTTGCGTCGATAGTTAAAAGGAGAAAAGACTCGTTCAATATCATTCCCTCGCACTCTTTTCATATCTCCTAAGGTAAGATCGATGATACAATGACCGCGTTCACCTTTCGTTTAAAAAAATTTAGAGGATACTTAATCTGTACTGTAAAGTGCAATTTGCCATTACGTAGGTAATGCTCAAAGTACAATTAATTATCCACTCGACGCGAGACAGACGTGATTCCGAAAGAGATCGAAGAAAATCGATGGTTCCCTTTCACGTTCATGGCCACGAAAGACGAATCGTTTTTCCAACACCATCATTGCATAGAATCGATCCGTTGGGACTAACGAGCGATCGAGCTTATCGTTGAATTGCTATACGTCCGGAGTTTGCGCGAAATCCGCGAGAAGGGCTTGATCGAACGAATAATGATGATTCCTGGTCATCGGAAGGCGAGGAGAATTTTCTGTCTCTCTCTTTCTTCATGTCTCCCGAGGGTCTCCTTCTTCTCATCAGGGTGCCATCGTGGGTGTAACGAAGACAAATCGCTCGTGTATTTGATTAATACGCTGGATCCTTTCTCCCGAATATCTCGGTCTCTCTTTCTCTTTCTCTTTCTCTTCCTCTTTCTCTTTCTGAGAGACCGATGAGCGTTCGTGAAGCGAATCGAGAGCGAGTTTTTGCTAGCACCTTGCTCGACAAGAGAAAGAAAGCCACTGCAGCGTACTCATTACTTATTCTCGCCCTTTCACGACTTGGCTAAACAACGTTTCCTTACCCTCTTTGCAATTTTTCATAGATATTTGTCATGGGGTGTTAGAAATGAAAGTGATAAAAAACAAAAAAGAAAAAAATTCAAAAGCTACGCGTTGAAATTTATCAAAATATTAAATTACGATTGATAACATTGTAATAATGGCAAATACCAAATGTAAGAATACTTTCGATTAGTTTCCACGGTCTTGTAATAGTTGAGTCGGTATCAGATATTTAAAACTCATACGTTCAACGTAGAAACAACCCTCAACGATTAGTAACATAATGCCGGAACTTAAGTATATAGTCAGTTTCGATCGGAGTTCTCTTTCCTTATTTACTACCATCTTCATCCTCTTCCTCTTTTACAAAGTCTCTCGTTAGCCCTAGCCGTGTCTCTCGCAGCCGACGTCGTGCCAACCTTTTTTATTCAACCCCCCTCTTCTCTTTATCTCTCTCTCTCTCTCTCTCTCTCTTCTTGTCTCTGTCCTCTTCCTTCCCTTTCTCTCCTTCTCAATCGCGCAAACGGAATCCATTTCTAGTTCCTTGACTCCCTACCTACTTCTCTCTCTCTCTCTCTCTCTCTCTCTCCCCCTCTTTTTCTTCCTTCTCGTTCAACGTATAACTCCTTCTCCTTTCAGATACCTTGCTCGCCTCGTTCTCACGTGTACGACGCACTACTCTTCTCCCTTTCTCCCTCTTACTCGACGACGATGGTCGGGAAAGACAGGGACGTGGAAGACTCTGCAAGGGTCCTCGCGGTAGTACGTTATTGATTATTTATTTTTGTTCTATAGTCTTCACGTGAGTCCACTAGAGGCCACCCTTCTCGTCGACGATCACCATGGGCGCCGAGGTTAAAAATTCCGATTGTACCTTTTGCCAGATCGTAGCAATTTAAAATAATACGACTCAATCCTGTAATTGTATGCGACTCTTTTGTTTTTTTTTTTTTTCGTAATGCCAATCGCTTCTTTGGTAGATCAAGGATCGACGTCTAATCAAGATCTAACGTGCAACAGTATCCATTTAGATAAACGAAGATAAGAAGATCACAAGAAAACCGAATAGTCCATACGCGAAAAGCTGCTCTCCTCGGATCGGCCCGTGAGATCTCTTTTCTTTTCGTTTTTCTATCTCTCGAAATCGATTTTTCTCTTTCCCATAGGAAGAGTATCGAGCGTTTATCGAACTCGTCTTCCTTCGGCGCCCATGAGTTCTGTTACTCTTGCGTTCGCCGCATCGAGCGTAGATCGGAAAACACGTCGAGTGAGTTTGCAAGGATCGAGAGGAAGAGAGAAAGAGTAGCCTGGTTACTCTCGGTAGCATACGAGTTCGATCCAGTCGTCGATCTTGGTAAAAAGTTTCTAATTGGTACCGAGTGGTTATATTGAAATCAAGGCGTCGTCCGTTCGACCGGTGGTAAACTGGTTGAAATCATTCGGAATGATCACGACGAATGATCTATCCCGAGCTTCTTTTCTTATTTTTTATTTTTTTTTTATCTTTTTATTTTTTTGTTTCCACTTCTTTTTCTTCCTCACTCCCGTTTTTTTTTTTTACTCTTCCCTTTTGCGAGAGCTGCGGTTTAGGCCTCGAATTAGATCGTTCCTTTTGGCACTAGGAAGGAAAGAAGAGGATGAGAGATAGAGCGAGAGGATGAATGCTGAGGGATCGTAAATCGTAAGAGCGCGTTGTACGTCGTCGTTCAGGCTCGTATTTGTCACGGGCTTTAAGCCGTTCTCCTTCCATCGGCATTACTCGACGACGAGCGCTTATCCTTTATTGTCGCTTCTCGTGTTTCAGAAGCGCCGATCGGGAATAATAAACCGGTCGAAACGTTTATCTTTTAATAAAGCACTTCTCCACTTCTTTCTCCTCCTTATTCCTTTTCTTTCCGAATCGTCGTCTCTTTATCTATTCCGGGGCGATCAGCCGTGAATCCTTACGAAGAAATCGACTTTATCTAAAATGATCCTTTTGACAGAGATGTTCCATTAATCGACCATCACCTTGCGATATCTATCGTCAATTTTAATATCCCAAATATATTTATCTTCTTGCAGAAAATATCCTAAGATTTACCTTAAACGTTTACTGTCCGACAAATTAATTTCAAGAAATAAGGGAAGGAATTATAAAGAACCGTGGATTCCGTTGGACGAAATAGTTACAATAAAATCTTTAAAATATACCGAGAAAAATAATGATGGATCAGTAAGATCCGTATCGAATGCGGTGCTCCCTTTTGCATTCCTTCTCTCTCTCTCTCTCTCCCTCTCTTTCTCTTTCTCTCTCTCTCTCTCGATGGTAGTCGAGGACGTCGGAGCTCCTTTTATTTTGCTAATTAACTCGTAACGGGCCATCCCATGGACCGAGGTCGACTCGGTGGCCGGTCGTTCTTTCAGGGGCGGCGTCGTCATCACACTGGCTCCCCAACGACGAGAGTCGCGCATTTACGATCGTTCAGGAAAAGGTCGTAATCGCCTACGGTAAATACTTTGTCGCCTGGCCATCCTAACCACCAACACCACGAACATTTTCATCGGTATCATCGTGCTACCCTATTGACGACGAAAGAATAAGAAGAAAAAGAAGAGGAATAAGAAGAAGAAAAAAATAAAAGGAAGGGAAAGGAAGAGAAAGAGCCACGGGGAGAGGGGTGGGGGGAGTCCATTTTGCGAAGCCGTAACCCGCCGAATTACGAGCCGTACCGCTCTAAATATGGGGATCGGCCTCTTTCTCTCGCTGCCTCAGCTCCTTTTCTCCCACTTTTTTTTTTTTTTCTTATCCAATGCCTTTCTTTTTATTCGGTTTAACACACGCGTGCTCGGCGGCCAGCGCGATCGATTATTCCCGCGCGGAGGACTCGTGGAATGTCCCAAGTCGGGTTTTCGTTTCTACGACGACGACGACGACGACAACGACGACAACGACGACGAAAGGAACCCTCGAACGTTTGCATAAATCCGTGGATTTTTAATTGGACCGGTAGGCACGGTTATAGCTCTGATCGAGATAGGCACGATCACGTGAAAACGATACCCACTCTCTCTTTCTTTCCTTGCTTTCCTCTATTCCTTTCTCTCTCTTGCCTCTCTCTCTCTCTCTCTCTCTCTCTCTCTCTTTCTCGCTTCAGAATTTACACAGTGGTGGACGAGAGAAAAATTTGCTTTCTCGTTCGTTAATTAACGTACGATGCACGAGCTAATTGCATGTACAAGTATCTTTCGATATTGGTTTTTCTTCGTTCAACGTCGAATTACGTAAGATCGCGATTAGTAATTAGGTTTAATACAATCGACAATTATTCTCGCCAATACAATTGGGTGTGTGCCCCCTCTCTCCCCCTACCGTCCCGTAGATCTCGCTGAAACGATTGATACTAATTCGTGCTCGAAACTAAAATCAATGTAGTTATTAAACCGGTCGATAGCGTATAGGGGAAATCGTTTTATATGGGAGGGAGTTAGCCTGATCTTGTCTCGTAAAGCCTCCTAGCGTCTATGTGCCACGACACGTCAATATATATTCCTTAAACGAATCGACGTAGGATTGAAATGTGAGGAGAGGGTCGCGAGTCGGCACGGAGAAAGCCGGATAGGCTCGAGAAGGAGAAGAAGACTCCAGGGAGAAGGGGGGGAAAAGAAAGAGAGATAGAAGAGAAACGAGACCCCCGTCAACGACAACGTTCCTTTACCCGCGATATCGCTTCTTCATCGCATTCATCGCGTTGCTCGACTCAACCGCGATCGCGGGCTAATCATCATTATTTAATTACGAGATTGTTTTTCCCTACGTGGCGAAGAGTGTCGAGTCGTCATTCGAAGGGATCGTCCTTTGAAAAAACACACCCGTGTTTTCTGTATTCGAGTAAATTTGAAAAATTGCTACACGTCTTCACGTACATATATATATATATATATATATATATATATATATATATATATATATATGTATTTAGACGTATCTTTGTATGTTCCTTACGTACGTACGCATGTAGAAATGTTTTCAATTTTCATTTGAGAAATAAAAAGAATACAAATGATAAAAATGGGACGGGATGGGAGGGCGGGAGGTATTCCTGGCGTAAGTCCACGGTCAAAAGCGTTCCATATAACGCGATCACAAACACAAACGAAATCGTCTTAAAACGATGTAGGATTTGTGCAAGCTTGCATCGGAGTGCACAATAGTGCAAGAAACGTACGCTCGCATTGGAGATCGGTAAACAAACGAATAGGGCTTCGTACATGCGTAAGACGTCCTGGAGTAGGACGCCGCGGCTAAATGGTTGGCTGTGTTCGCTCGAGAAAAAGGAAAAGAACGAGTAAAAGGAAGGAGAAGAGAGAAAGAGAGAGAGAGAGAGAGAACGGAAGAGAGTCTCTAGCAAGACGCTGCACCGCAAGAAAGACAAGACAATGGACGGCGACAATAAGGCTGCCGGGCATCCAGCGACGCGAAAATAAATTAAAATGATGCTCGACATTAGCTAGCGCGAGCCTACCACCGACGACCTACTACTACTATCCCTTCGCGGGAAGGACTTCTTTGCTACACGCTCAAAACTCTGCGTACATGGCTCGGCGACGTTGTCTTACCAACTTAGGGCCTCCTAGATTCACAAGCCTATTCGTTCTGCGTACTTAAGTAACAACGGTATGAATAATACTCATATCCTCTAACATTGTTACCAATTTATAAATATCCTGATCGCGAAACGCGAGGAGTATCTTTAAAGCGTATCGATTGAAATTAAATTCGTTCAATTTGTAGATTCATCGAGAAGTATCTCGAACGGTTCACCTCAATAACGATAAAAAAAAAAAAGAAAAAAAGAACAAAGCGCGTGATAACGTTCAACGATCTCGACGAGTTATCATCCTCTTTCCCCGCGAGGAAACAATCTCATCTAGTATTACCCTGTGGTAATTCTCCCTCGTCGAAATTCCAAAGTGAGGCACGAGCGTAGAGAGAGAGAGGGAGAGAGAAAGAGAAAGAGAAAAAGAGAGTTGGGATCGAAGCGGCGTAAGATATCCGATAGTAAGATAGAAAGAGAAGGGAAGAAAGAAATGCATCAGTGTGTGGTACGAGAAAGACGTACATATACCTATATATGCGCACCGTTAGTAAGATAGAGAGAAAGAGAAAGAGAGAGAGAGAGAGAGAGAGAGAGAGAGAGAGAGATAGACAGTAAGAGGGACGGAGAACGTCTATGCTAGCGGCGATGGTAAACGGCGATAACGAGGCGCGAGATAAGGGTCGAAGAGGTGCATCATATACGAAAGGGGGAGGGAAGGAGGGAGGGAGAAAGAGCCGGTCTATCGTTGGCCTTTTACAACATCTAGGATCGCGGCATATGCACCGTATCTTCGGCGTATCTATACACATATACAAACACATACTATAATACGCTCTCACATGCACGCGGGGGATTCACGTCGTAAAAGTAGCCGTGATTTCTGCACGCCCGAGCGTACTTTTTTCGTCGTAGCCACTGCGGTAGTACAAGGCGAGCCTTCCAATAACCAGCGATCGTGCTTATAGGTGTACATGGTGTATACGTAAGTGTGTACGTGCGAGGGAGAGAAACGCTTCGTATACGGTCCAGACGAGATACCGAGGCTTACCGAGAGGTGCGCGCGCTTCGGTATATCTTACGAGCATCTTAGGATTCCACCGATCCACCGATGTACTCGCCTTTTGATTTTTCCTACTACCCCGAGAGCCCCGATCGCACGTTGTTACCTTTTCAAAATCGATCGGCTCATCCTCTTTTTTTACTTCTCCACGTTTATTTTTCTCCTGTTTATTTTTTCTTTATATCTTTTACTTCTTTTAACAGTTATAGGAAGCATCTCGTTCGATCTATTTTGAAACGTTCGTAAGGCGAGACATTTTCTATTTATAATTATTAAACCGGGGATGAATTCAATGTGCTATAAAATCTGATAATGATGCGATAAAGTATACCCGGGAAAAAGATTCGAGATGAGTTCTCGAAGCAGAAAGACCAACCACAAGGTCCAGCGTCGCGCGGTACTTTGCCGAGATGCCACGAGGTCGTCCCTCTCGAGCGGAGAGAGAACGATTTGCATCGGGCAATAAACAGCCGCTGTCGAAAATGATATAAACGGGTGCTGAGGCCCGCCGAGCGAAACCAACTGAGATTATCATACGTGCTCCGAGCTTCTTTTACTCCCCCCCCCTTTCCCCCTTCCCCTCCCTCTCCCTCTCACCCTTCGCGTCCTCACCCCCTTCGCGTCCTCGTCTACCCTTTTCTCTTGGCGATGCTAATACGCGAGGAAAAGGAATAACGAAAGATAGTTTCTTGATCCTAATTGAACCTGTATCGATCCATAAAATACTAATGTAAGTAAAAACTTAAGGATACCTAGGTATGCGCGTATAAAGAAAAAAGAAAAAAAAAAAAAAAGAAAAGAAAATAAAGGTTTTCAAACGTAAAATATACTATCCTTCCTACCATCGCAGGACACTTAATAGACATGAACTCGAACGAATTACGAGACGTGCCGATCGTTACCGATATCCACGACGATTATGTAATTCCTTTCTAATTAATAGAATGCATTTACCTATGCATTACATATAGGAATTCCAGAAAGTAGTCGAAATACGCATGGTTAACAATCGAAAAGAAAGATCGTTATTGCCGATCGAATCATGCCCGATTTGTAACCTTTCTATATCGAAACGGTCCAATTTACTTTCCGAACGTGATGGTAATTGAATCGGTTTGATTCTATTTAAATTCTTTCCACTTCAAATTCTATGTGCCGAAAGAGGATAGACATATACACACGAAAGAGAGAGAGAGAAAGAGAGAGAGAGAGAGAAAGAGAGAGTGAGAGAGAGAGAGATAGAGGGAAAGGGGGTGGACAAAATTCCGGGAAAGAAGTTACGCAAATCAGACCGCGAGCATTCGTCGTTGCACGGCGGAGAGAGAGAGAGAGAGAGAGAAGAGACTCGTTGCTATCTCGAACCGCGGATCTTTCAGCACGGAACTTCTCGAGAGGTCCCTCGCTCTCCAGATGCAGAGAGTCGAGGATATTCAGCGAAGAGTTTCGTGGACTGAACCGAGAAACGACGGTAGCACGAAATTTGCAAGTCCGGTGAAAGCACGACGCTAATGTAAGGTGGACGGGAGTATTGCGATGGACGAGAACTTTGAAAGGAAATTGCATTCATATAATACGATCTCTTTCGATAAGAATGTTTTTTGCTCATTGGAAATTTTAACAAAAAGACACAAAAAAAAAAAAAATCAGAAACAATCGTACTCATCGGAATCTGTCAAACTACCATTTATATAATCCACCTCGTTTAAACGAACACTTCACGCAAAAGAAATTTGAGAATGGATTTTAATCGGCAATGAAAAACGTAGGTTGATCTTTATAGTGATCGTTAAACGAACGAAAGGATATGTCGCGTATAAATAATTTCGGAGAGAGGACTCGATCGTCCGTCTCTTTTTTATCAGTACAAAAGAAATTCGATAAAAAGGATCTCGTTTTATCTGACTCTTTTTCATGGAAGACAGTACGATGACGAGACTTAAATACGCCGGGCTAGAAGAGTAAAGGGGATCGAGATGCTTTTACGAGATGCGATAAATAAATTAAATGCCTCTTGTCATGGAATTAAAATTATCTCGGAATATAAAACGGTGCTAATACAATCAGCATTGGTCCAGGGGAAGGATCCCCGAGGTTCTGCGATCGTGTCGAAATAATTATCTCCGCCTAGCATTCTCCGCAACCCTTTTTCCTCCTCCCCGTGTCGGCATGGTCGACCAATTAGAGGAGCGGAATTGCTTTCTGGTAGGCGTATTTGTCGTTAACGTTATTGTTAGCGATCGCGACCGATACGCAATGGGCTCGCCCTACGAGATTTCGATTATATTACGACGTTTTCGCTATCGCGGAATTTACGAAGACACGAGAGAAAGAGAGAGAGAGAGAGAGAGAGAGAGAGAGAGAGAGAGAAAGAGAGAGAGAGAGATAATATAACCGTGACCGACGTTATAGGAACCAGTATTCGAGCCGAGAAATTTCGATATCGCGCGCATGATCGTAAAAGAAAAAAAAAAAAAAATAGAGACTCACTCGTATTTGATTTTTTATAATAATACCGATGAATATTACGAATCGTAAGAATTTTTCTTTGACTTAAAGCGAACCGGTTTTTCTTTTTCCATTTTTTCTTTTTTTTTTTTTACGACAATCGATGTGAAACGTTCTCGCTTTCACATTGTTTACGAAAATAAACGAGATTAAAGTCGAAATTTCTCTCGCGAAAGGAATCGTCAAGTTTCACATCGGCAATCCCTCGTATCTCATTCCACGTCGAGAAAGAGGAGGAGGAGAAGAGGGATCCGGTGAGGCTGAGGGACCTCAAAGGCGAACGGAGCGGCGATATTTAAAGCGTATGCAAAGAGTGCAGCTCCATAGCAGCTAGCAGCTCTCTCATGGTGGAAAGAGAGGGGCAAAAAGTCTTGGACAATGGCGGCTTGCGTTCGGCTGCCCGGAATCCGACTCGCGACGATTTATGCGACCTCGACAACGACGACGACGACGACGACGACGACGAGGACGAGGACGAGGACGAGGACGAGGACTACGACGGTCCTGCACCTCCTTCTCATCTTATTTCTCTTCTCCGTCTACCCTTCTCAGCGGCACACGAGGCGCATTCTCTTCGGACGAAGAATCTCAGCCTCCGAAAAGTACGAAATACTGCCAGTTCGGATGGAATCTCTTGCCCTCGACGCTTGCCACCATTTTAACCAGTATTTTCGATTAGCTCGGGGAACTTTGAACACGATCGGCCAAGACGGACGTAAGAGAGGATACTTCGCGAGGACTACTTTTATATCCTTTCTTTCTTTTTTCCTCCCCTACCCCCATCCCCACCCCTACCCCTCTCCCGTCTTATTTCGAAGAAATGTGCGAAGTTTAAAGTACGATGAAAATGGAATGAATTCGAGACCGACTCTCTTACGAGACTTACGATCGTTACGGGAAAGTTCGTCGAAGCGAGAATACGAGTGGAGCGATCGTTATGCGATTACGTTATACCCTTAACGAAGACGCTTGTTACCGTCGTTATCGTACCTTCCGATGTACTCCGAAACGATTCGGAGAAAGGAGCCTCACGCTGCTTCGATTCGCACATCCGAGAGAAGAGACAAACTATCGTCGTGTACGTCCATATCGATCTTGTTTCGTGTCACGGGTGTCACGGCATTCGATCATGTGTTCCTTCCCTGCTCGAGAACGTCAGAATTTCTTTAACGTACAAATCCACTCTTCCCGAGTGACGCAGATATTTTTCTGTGATCATTTTCTTTTTTTTTTCGAATAAACCCTTTGCCAGGTTGTATAAAGGAACTTCGTATTTTCTCGCGGCTTTTCGTGCCCGCTTAGAATTTCTGAGGCGTTAGGGGAGCGGCCGATGTCGTTTCGAGGATAAGATAAGACTGGTCTCTCATCTACGGCCGATCACGGACCGATCATTTTCTCTCTTCTTTCGAGGTGCTATAAACTCGGCCGTAAAATGAAAGCCGTTCCTCATTTTGTCGCGAGGTTTTATGGAAGGATACAGTATCCGGCATGTCCACCGTTCGAACGACGCACCCAATAAGGACTTCGTCTACTTCCAAGTGTTTTTAAGTATCGACCTCGAGGGGACAAGTACCGCCATCGGTTTTTCTCCATTTCTAGAATACCCTTTATTTTATTTTATTTTATTTTCATCGTGAGTTGGTAGTCGAGAAATCGAGTTGTTTCCCGACAATTTAAAGATGATTTAAATTATTCTATCCGAATCGACACGAAAACTTCGACCAAGGACGATCGCCGAACAATAATTCCTTTGTCCCCTATCATTTAGACTTTTCCATTCCGTTCTTTCTCTTTACTTTCATCTGGAAAACGAGTTCGTGTTCATCGGAACAGGTGTCGTTAAATGGGTGGGGAAAAGATTGGTGAGCATCGATGCGAAGCGGTGCGTCTGAGTATAGTGCCTTGTGCGCGAGCGTACAAACGTTCGCCGGCTCCCTTCAACTTTAATCTGATAATCTGATTGGCTGCTGTGTGTCAAATATTGCGAACTCGCACGCCGAGCCGCATCTTCTCGCGCGAACAGGTTCTTGTACGGACGCGTGGCCCTCTTCTCCTTTCTCTCTCTCTCTCTCTCTCTCTCTCTCTCTCTCTCTCTCTCTCTCTCTCTCTCTCTCTGTGTATGTGTGTATGTATCTCATCATCGGTTAAAATCGACGATTCGATCCAGAAGATATCAGCAACGTTGGATAAATGGAACGATCTTACTTAAATGGCAAGAGTTGAACCGTTTCGGTAAAGGAAATGTAAATGTAACTTACTTTAGGTAGACGAGTTCGTTTCAATATGCATGAATTGCGTTTTTCGTATAAACGTGCAAAAATTTCGTCATTAACGATAGCAATGACCGTAACGCTGCGTAAAATTCTTGAATAATAGTAATTAAAAGAAAGGATTACCATAAAAAGTCGTTTCGAAAAGCACATTTCGTTATGAAATCGTGTTATATTTCCGAAATATTTGACGAAAAGGAGAAATAAAGAGAGAAAAAAGGAAGAGAGAGAGAGAGAGAGAGAAAGAAAGGAAGGAAGGAAGGTGTATAGCTCGTTCTCCCTTTCTCCTCTCTCGCAAAAGTATCCGCATTGATATGCAAGAGGTCTGCATATGCGGGCCATGGCGGTCGAACAATACGACCACCACCGGTAAGGCACCACCGTGTAAACTATCCACCATTGTCGGGACTATAATGTACCGTGGAGTCGTGCTCGATGCACGCCGAGACACTTTACACGGTGCACCGGGTATATGGCGCGGTGAGCGCAGGTCGTGACGCGCCGTATCTTGCATCGGATGTACCACCAGTGTGGAAACACGGATACGTACCTCTCATCCTCCCTCCTTTTACCTTTTACCTTTTCCTTTACGTACCTCACTCCCTCCATCCCCCTACTCCTCCCCCTCTTACCCCCACCTCCCCGCTACACCCGCTTTACGAATCCTACGTGATGCATCGGCACGGACCAACTCATCCACTCTACTTATTCCTTATCCCTTTTGTTATCCTATTATTTCTCCTTCCTTATGAAATTCTTTTCTATGATACCTTTATTTCTATTTTTAATCCGCCCTAAGTATTCGATCGTAATTCGAAACTCGGGTCAAGGATGTTTGTTAGTTAAAAAATGTAAAACCCCCATGTGTGAGACCAATCTATTCGAGTTTGAAAATCAAGTAAAATGATCGTTCAGTCAGGCGATCAATCAGGTTCTCGAAGTCAGTTGGTCGAAATGAAAAAAGAGAAATAGAGAAGAAGAAGAAAAAAGAAAGAAAGAAAGAAAGAAAGAAAGAAAGAGATGCAGACCGACGTAGGTAGGACGACAATGCAAGCTTAAATTACTCGAATGGAAGTCAAAATGGGGTCGTTACCAATAAGGAAAACTGCGAATCCTGTGGGCACGAAGCAAATACGAAGACCCGTGACGAGCATGGCGCGTTATCCTTACGACGCGTTCCACGTTGCTATCACGTTGAATAGATATTCTCGTATGATTTACATGCCGTTTGCTCATACCAACCTCCTTCCTCTCCCCTCGTTTCCACGTTCTACAGTGAGGGAACGAAGCGGAGGAAGAAGAGGAGAATATTCTCGAGCACAAGCTCGTTTTCCTACGATAGTGTATCGTGCTTTGCACGTGCTTGTAGGTATACCGAATCGCCACGTAGGCGTTCTCGCATCCTCCTCCTCCTCTTCCCCCTCCTCCTCCTCTTCATCGTCCTCGTCGCAGTCCTCTTCGTATCCTCTCTCGTGACGCGACTATGCTAACGCGGTAGCGCCGCGCGTGGAATACGTTTTCGTGGTATTTGCGAGACCTAGCTCGAGGAGAAGATGCTAACGCGCTTCTAAAACTTTTTAGATTACTTCTTTTATGAACGGAAAGTACTCTTGGATCTTCCCGATGACCCCCGGAGCTATGGCGATTACGAGGAAACTACTTGAGACGATGATCGCTCGAGTTACGTGCACAGCGCCTGCATATTTTTCTTTTTCCTTTTCCTTTTCTTTCGTTTTTTTTTTCGCTTACTCTTCAGATTTTATCTAAAGTAACGGGGCCTATAATCTTGAACGTTCACGTGATTCGTTTGGAAATCCAATCGAAAATAAAAACGAACGAGTTTAACCATCTATAATATCACGTAACTTCAGATCTGTATTTGTTAAGTATGATTTCATTTCTTTGACGGAACATTAATTTCTAATAAAAACTTAATGTACTCCAGTTATATTTATGAGTTTCAGAATTGTCAGAGACAAAGAAAAATTTTATAGACGGTTAAAAGTTATAGCGTAGAACGTACCTGATAGAGATGACGTAGATACGGTGTCCTTGATACCTCCAACGACAGTACTTTGCGGTTGGTTCTCTTTAACGGAGAGAACGTAACGTGGCCTCTCGCAAGTCGCTATCCTGTGTCCTGGGAGGGACATTGTTATCCTAACTTCCGCGTCGACGGTACTTTTCAAGCCGGCCGCGTCGGTTGCCGTGATATTGAGTTGATGCAAAGCCGATCTCGACAGAAGACTCGGCCTTGAAACGTGAAGTTCACCAGTGTTACGATCTATCCGAAATATTCCAGCTTCGTTGCCGCTGGTTATTCTATAAGCGACTTGTCCGAACAATCCTGCATCGAGATCGCTGGCTACGACCCTTAAAATAGGCCCTTGAAACGGGGCATCGCTTCTCAATGTCACGTTGTATTTCTGAGGCTCAAATATCGGACTGTTGTCGTTGACATCGGTTATTTGTACGCGGACGATCGCTATTGTACTAAGGCCACCTGAAATCAAAAAGGATAAATACTTTGTTAATGGGTAAAATTAATATATCCATGTTTCATTCGGAAAGATTTAGGAGCACGGTTGGAACGGTTCGGTATACTTTGATACTCGCGAAACTGGCCCTTTTAATTTCACGCAGCCAAACCCAGGGATGAGTCCATTTTCGTCGGTTTCTACAGGGAAGAATACGAAGACATCGACCGTTGATTTATACCGCCTATGGTTAAACGCGGTGCTCAACTCGGGAATATTTAAAGACTCTGGATCGTTCGACGTTTTATAAAGCTCCAAAAATTGTTATACTTCGGTGATCGTATGTGTAATAGATAGATAATCGTATGCTCGCGCAATGCCAATAGAAAATGTTACATCGAATCGAACTACAGAATGAAGAAATTTTATAAACGATAAAATGGTTTCATGTTAGAGTTCTTAGCAACCTCTGGAGCTTGTTGTACGCCCGCATTCGTTCGAACGTTTTACAAGGTAAGAAAATTTCATGCTCGGTACGAATGCGCCGAATTGTGCACGCACAAAGTTAAGAAGAGGAGAGGGAAGAAATACGAGTACGACAATGTCGAGAATAACGGCGGTGGGAGTTAAGTCTTGAAGATTTATGATGCCGGTGTCAATAAAGTCACCTCCGATGTCGCTGTGTCCGTGCTCGATGTACTCGCCTTGGAACTTGATACACCCCTGAGTCCTTCGAAAACACCTAACCCATTCCCTTTTGCCGCCCTTTGATCCTACGTTCGTTGGGATTTGTAAAAAGATCTTGCGATCTTTTCAATTAACTCTGCACGAACGTATTATTACAAAATTCCAATCGGAACCTCGTAGTTTCATATTCCACGTTAAATCGCATTAAACGTTAATTCACGTTGTCCGTACGAGCTTATACTTTTTATTCTAAGAATTCGGTATACGCTCGTCTCTCGCTTCGTTATCCGAGAGAATGCAACGACTTGTTTTTGGTCTTTTTGCGAGCAAAAGTCAGCTCGTTTTCTTTTCTTTTTTTTTTTTTGCCAGTAAAAGGTCCCCCACCCTGGTGTGAAGACACTGCGGTGGTCGAAGGTTCGAGGGGCAGGAAGGGGGGGAGACTTGCCCGTTGACGCATGACTCCAATGACACTAGTACCTATAAATCTTCTCGCAGCTCGGAGCTCCTTCGAGCTCTCGAGTCCATACATTACTATGAGTTACGGGTGTAAACCGTTTAAACATCGGATTACCCGATTTACATACTGTCTTTTGATATTAACACTTACCCCCTCTCTCTATTCCTCCCTCTTCTCTCTCTCTCTCTCTCTTTTTCTGACATATACACATAAGAGGATATACATTTGTGCAACACTCTTTTTCTATAATCGGAAGATTCCATATTACGGTCAAAGCAATCGATCTATGATTATACATACGCTCGTGATAAGGATTATTTATTACTTTATATTTTATACGACTGAGGTAATCCTCCTAATTGGATTAAGGAGACATTCTTAAGTTATCGTTTTCGATTAATCAAAACTGTTGGATCATTATCATCTTATGTTGTACAATTGGAAACATGATTTTCATTATCATTGGACGTCTTTCATTAAGATAAGATATTTTTCTTTTTCTTTTTTTAATTTTAAGCCCCTCCTCAATGGATTTTTTCCAACTGTCGAAGAAGAGGTAGTACTTATATGCAAATGTGATAGAGAAAGTGAGAGATGGAAAAAAAGTGGCCGGCTGATTGGACTCGAAAAAAGGACGACGGTAGGCAGGATTCTAGTGATTTATGACGACTTTGCTCGAAGTAAATCTCGTAGTTTCGTTCTCTACGCCGACATTATTTGGCTCGATAAGAGGATTTCAATGTGAAGTTAAATAAACAGTAATCGCAAGGAACGAATATATGATTAAATAAAAGGAAAAATGAAAGAAAACATATATATATATATATATATATATATATATATATATATATATATATATATACATTCGAAGAAAAAAGAGTAAAGAAAAGTGAACGATCCGCATGAAATTCGTCCGAGAATGTATGTACATACATTGCATAACTTTCTTGTCGAAATAATAGCACAAATTGCTTTAAAATATACTATTAACAAATTAAGCTTCGCGTTCAATTTGCATAACATTATAATTCTCATACAAGTTCGTTCTTTCGTTTTTTTATCCTTACTTCTCTCTATTTTCTAATTCCAAACAAAGTAACACACTCCTCGAGGTGATCTTATAAGCGCGTATACGATACTTCGATGGTGCGGATCTCAGCGCGTGATTCAAAGCGAGCTAGCTCGTAGGTAATAATTATCGATCACCACCGCGTATCCAACCGTTATCCTTCGCCATTAACGCGAGATACAAGACGGGACTCGACTTCGACTTATCGTCGGCCTTTCCGCTCGATGATCGCCGAAGAAGCAATAGGTTAACTTTCCTAGTTCTCGTAATCTCGAGACCAACGATCTACGTAACTTTTTTTCGAATGCACTTATCGTATCCTTTGTGTAACTTCGAAATATATATATATATATATATATATATATATATATATATATATATATCTACATCCTTTGTTTAAAATCTTTATATCGGTAACATTAATTACCAGCCTTGCATCTCGTTTAGATATACGCACTTTCGATTTCTCCTTATTGTACTCTATCCGTTACAGTAATAAATAAAGTGTATAATTTACATGAAAGATAGCGTTGGTTAGAAAGGAAGTTTACAAAAAAAAAAAAATTTATTTACGACATATTGTTAAAATGGTCTACGCTCGAAATTTATAGTTTTTCGTTACAGAGATATTCCTATGCAAATTAATGTGTGATAAAAACAGGTGCAATAACACCCTGACCTATATAATTTCATTATATATCCATTTACAGTAAATTATACGAAATTCTGAAATTTACAATCGAACAATTATAACATTGATTAATTACTCTTCCGAAAAACCGTCGAAATTATACGATCACAATCGCAAGAAAAAATGTTTTCTCACTTAACTAGCGATAGAGATGGAACGTTTCAATACCGTTTGAGAAGTTCTATGGAGATAAATAATGCCTCTTAAATATCTCCATGTAAAAAGAAAAAGAAACTAACAATTTAGAAAATTACCCGATAAAATATTACATTATTCGATACGATTTCATATATCTAAGATGGAAAATTTCTCTAATCTTTTTGCAAAAGCTACGTATATACTATTATAGATAATACTACTATCAATGAAAATTCCATCGGCAGAGAGGAATTGATGTGCATCAGTGTCTTACACCTTTCTGCATGTAGCTAAGAGCAAACAGGAGCATGAGCGATCGAAGAGAGAGAGAGAGAGAGAGAGAGAGAGAGAGAGAGAGAGAGAGAGGGAGAGAGAGAAGGAAAGGTAAGAAGAGTACACAACATGCGACGGAAACGAGTAGTTGTAATGGTGATAGCAGTAGAGTAGTGGTAGTGGTAGTAGTGGTGGTGGTAGTAGTAGTAGTAGTAGTAGTAGAAGTAGTAGTGGTAGTGTATTGAGTAGTAGTAGTAGAAGTAGTAGTGTGTAGTAGTAGTGGTGCTGGTAAGTATACGTTGCTTCGTCAGTGGGTGATATAAATCACGCGAGAAGAAGCGCAGCCTCCACACCGGTCCATTCCTCTCTCTCTCTCTCTCTCTCTCTCTCTCCCTCTCTCTCTCTCCTTCCCCTCTCTCTCTCTCTCTCTTTCTCGTACTCGCGAAGTACGTTCCTACGCGCGACGAAGATCGTCGTCATATCCGGGCGCTTTTCTATTGTGTATCTCGTGTTCACCTCGCCACAGCAGCTTCGATCTTTATGTGTGTGTGACACCAACTAGTGCTCGCGCGCGTGCACACGTCGTCGGACAATCGTATCGATAACGAGCGACAATTACGGTACGAGCTACGAGTACATACATACGTGCCTATTTGCAAAACGGTGCGAAGTTGTGACAATGGGATACGTGTGCAGCTTCTTTCCGACTCTCCGTTTGTTCGCGTGTTCTGCTATTTCTTTCTGTCCTTCTCTCCTTCTCGGAACTAAACGCATACACTCGAGCGTACATATCGATACTTATAACGCCGATCGTTACGACGAACAGTTACGTAAAATCGATACTACGTAAGGTGATAATAAATAATAAATCGATAGAGTTATACGAAGATTCGTAAATGATTCGATCGATCGAAAATATTCGATGATACCGTGGGTCGAGAAAATAATTGCATGTATCACGGATGACGATAGTCCGAGCCTTTTTTAATTAATTCATAAAATGCGAACATAAGTGGGATACATTTCCCATAGGCACGATCTAACGAATCGATCTATTAAAATTTTGATCTGACGTTAACATATTTTTCCCTATTGAAATATTGTATCATTAAAAAATATCGTCTTAATACCTGGGATTTGTAAAACGAGAAGTACTTGCAATTTTAAAGATAAGAAGACTTAAAGCAAAGCTTGTTGTTCTTACGTAGCGCCAGGACATCTTGCGATCAATGGATCGACGGCAAGCTAAGCCGTACGTTTTCCCATAAGAAGAAGAAGAAGAAGAAGAGGAACGTAGTCGTATTCCATTGAAAATGTGTACAGAATTCAGCGACGACATAAATCATAAAGCCTATTACAGGGCTACTAGATGTTGGCGCGGCGATAGCCACCTCTCACGCCTCGCTCCTTTTGCTCTTGCGTATTCTCCTCCTTCTCTCTTTCTCTTCTTCTTCTTCTTCTTCTTATTCTTCTTCTTCTTCGTTGCGTGTATTCTCCATATCCTTTCTCTCTCTCTCTCTCTCTCTCTCTACCTCTGTCTTTCTCTTTGGTATCGGTGCGGCTCACCTGCCCGATCGCGTGTTCCCCGTGTGAGAGCACGCGGAGGAATAAAAGCTACATACGAGCATCAGGAAGAAAGCATTGTTCGCCCGCAGCGTTCAACGCGGCCAGGTCGCGTTCGCCTATTTTGGTTAGAGACATACACTCGGCAAACTTGCTCGCTTTGGAGCGCTAAAAGCGCTCGATAAATCGCTTAACAAATTGACAAGGCTTAACTGGGTTATGTCGCTCGTAAATTATCATGATCGGATTTAAACTTTCTAGGATATACGGATATACGTCGATACTCATCTAAGTGACGTTCTTGAAATTTTTCATATCTCGATGTAATAGCGTAAGTATGAAATTTTTTTGCTTTCAAAAAAAAAAGAAAAAAAAAAAAAAAAGAAAATGAAAACTCACCTCTATCGGTGGCGATGACAGGAATCTCGAGGTAGGGAGCAGTTTCTCTGTCGAGCTGTGCTCTCACGCAAATGTCTCCGGTGTCGCTACGTGCTTGAAGCAACTCGCTTTCCAATCTTCCGGCTGCCAGAGTATAATTCACCATCGCGTTTACTCCGCAATCCGGGTCGGTAGCTTGTACCTGAAATCAAAGAAAATAAATTGAATTAGCCGGTCGCAATAAATATCAAAGTGTGTATTCGCGATTGAAGTCTATCATTTAAAATAAATGTAAATTAATAGCGTTGTAAACGTTACCAATCTTCCTCTGATTTTTCTTTCCCTTAGTATACAACGTACAACAACGAGAGGGGAAGGGAGGGGGTGGAGGAGGATGAGACAAAAGAAAGTAGTATGAGAGATGACGAAGGGAGCCGTGTCATCGGGAACCACCTTTCGAAGGTGGAGTCGTTCGAGTCGAAGTACTTCGTTTAATTTCTCTTAACGTTCCTGAAACGGGATACCTACGGGGCCCTTGCAGAGAGGTGGTCCATTCGTAATCTGGACCCGGTGACTAATTTGCGAGTGGCTCCTTTCGGCCTTCCTACCCCCCCCCCCCACCCCTCAACATCCCACCCCCTCCAAAAAAAGTATCTACCGCGAAACGTTACTGGACGGACGTGGAGGCGGTGATGGACGCCTCCG
This sequence comes from Dolichovespula saxonica, assembly GCA_911387935.1. Lineage (NCBI taxonomy): Eukaryota > Metazoa > Arthropoda > Insecta > Hymenoptera > Vespidae > Dolichovespula > Dolichovespula saxonica. The sequence goes on along the minus strand of OU427004.1, from coordinate 3,669,371 downwards.
TTGCGTTCACCACCGTTCGTTTATTTATGCGAGGATTAATCGCCGACTCGTAAAGATCCAATGGAAGGGAGATCCTCTTTTTTTCTTTTTTTTTTTTTCTCATGATTTCACGAAAAATCCATGCTCCTACCTTTCCCGATTATACACAAGATTTACATATCGTTCGTTTCTATACACTTATTCCTAGCCTCCATTCGTTTATCCGTATAGTTCATACGTTTTAAGAAAGCATAAAGATGCTATCTAAGAGTATAAATGTTGAATTATCCACTGGCCGAGAGATTAGGATCGATCGTCGAAGTGTGATTAAAAGGAAAAAAGGACGGAGTACGAGCCCGTAAATTTATCCGTCCGAGACGTGATTTGTAAGACGGTGGTAGTCCTATCGTCTGCCGACGTAGAAGAAATCGAGCCACGGAGAGAAAAAGGGTGGGATAGGCAACATAAAAGATAGAAGAGAGAAACAAGTTGCTGAACGGTAATGAACCCCTTAACCCGAGCGAGTCGCCTTAATGACAGTTTAAAGTTTCTTCTCGCGTTCGAGATATCGCGAGTACGATCTAACTGCGATATTCCCTGAGTACTCGGGATACGCCCTGAGTCGATACGAGAGCATCGAATCGCTTTCTTTCGATCTGATGGGGATCGCGCGTCGATGATCGATTACTTCGTTACGAGCTATCCAAAGAGAAGATAGGAGTATCGCGACGTGAGGTCTCCTTCTGCTATGATACTTGGATAGTTATTTCCTTTTATCGGTAAGAAAAACAAAAAAAAAGGAATAAAAAATAATAAAAAACGAAATGTAAACGTTCGAAGGAAATCAAACGAGTAAACATCTCGACCGATGAACTTTCCTTTTTAAAGAAATATTCTTGGTACGTTTCGAGAACGTAGATACGAGATACGATAAAATGTTGTAGAGGATCGAAGAATGTTATTTACCGGGGAAGAGGGGTAGTTACTAATGAATGCGATTGTGTGTGAGGATAACCTGTTTCGCGAAGGACGTCCTACTCCTTCGGCGTCTACGCCACTCTTACTGATCTTAGTGTTGTGCTACTCCTTGTGGAATGACAACACGTTAGTATTGTGTTTATTAAAACAACTCAAGCTGTAAGTTATCGTACGGCAATCTATTTCTAGAGTGAAAACTAAGCGATGCAATCGTCGATATATAATGGATATTGAATTGTTCGATTCGATTGTACTGCGTTAGTATGAAATTGATTAGATGGAAAGAAGATAGAGAGAGAGAGAGAGAGAGAGAGAGAGAGAGAGAGAGAGAGAGAGAGAGAGAGAGAGAGAGAGAGAGAGATACGATATAAAATGATTTGAGCATTATTATCAACGATGGATATAGGCATTATATCTTGAAGGACTCGGAGCGTAATGAGTCGCATAGGTTTCGAAATGAACACTTGGGAAATAAGGCTTGCACATGGCACTAAAGAACTTTCCGGCTAAGGGAACTTAGGTGCGTGAGAATCGTCGAGAGGGTGCGCGCTGAAAGAATGCGATTGCGATCTCGAGACGTAATTAAGGAGACCGTACGTCGTCGAGAAAATTCTCGCGTCTCTTCTCTCTTGTGGGTGGGGCGATCTAATGGCAACCCTTTTAGATAGACGAAGACAAAAGCATATAAATCTAACGATTACTATGTGAAAAAGGAACGATTGGCGGCCGAGATTCTTTTCTCTCTTACCATGGGAAATTATTGATTCTTCTCTTCGCGAAACGATTGGGATTCTAACGAGATACGAAAGACTAAAGAGGCTCCCGTGTTTAGAGTGGGTCGAGGACAAAATGTTTAGAGAGCAAAGACGACGAGAGGAGTCGAAGAGAGTTTCTTCCGAATACGTATAAAGGATCGCCGAGGGTTCTTAATTGGCTGATATCCTTTTATTTTTCTCGGTATTTGAAATGGATCGATCGTCCCCGTTTTGATCGACCCGATCGATAGTTACATCTCGTATCAAATAAAATTGTAAAAAATAAAGAAGCTAAACCTTAAAGGAACAACGCCTGCCAAATATAGCACGCACGATATATACCATCGGAATATAATAACGCGTAAAAGTAATCGTAACGTGGTATTGCGATAAAAGTATTAATTTTCCGACTATTAGACAGATCGATCGATCCTCATGGAGGGACAACGCATTTCTCGATTCGATCCAAAGTTCCAGCTTACACATAATAAAATTAAAGACCTCTTTCCTTTTCATAAATATGCATAAGTCCCAGACCCTGCACGTACGGACGCGTATACACGGGAGTATCGTGTACGGCAAGGAGTAAGGTACTGAAAGGAAAGAATCGAGCGAATATCGCGGGAGGCGGTCGGTAGGCGCTAGTCGGAGGCAAAAGGTACGAAGGAACGAAAAAGAGAAGGTAAAGAGAAGGCGAGAGGAAGAGAGACGGAAGATAATAAAGCAGGAGTCCGCGAGGAATGATTTAGTGGTAGCCGCTCGAATAACTTTCCCGCCAACACTGTTGCCACCTTGAAGAAGGCACTGCCTTCTTCTTCTTCTTCTTCTTCTTCTTCTGTTTCTTCTTCTTCGTTGCTTCGGTCCCAGCCTCCGATACACGCCGGTGCTCGAGAAAGGAAGCTCCGGGGAGAAGGTAGAGGAGGAAAGGCGGTGCCAGAAGAAGAGAAATTTGTTGGTTCGTGCACGAGACCTCCTCCCAAAGGAGAAGGAGAGTACCTCTCTTTTTCTCTTTCTTGGTCGAAGGAAAAGAGAAAAAAAAGATCTTAGACGAAGAGTAAGGACCGTACTGGCGAAGAAGAAGTAGAAGAAGAAGAAGAAGAAGCAACAGAAGAAGAAGAAGAAGAAGAAGAAGCAGAAGAAGTAAAAGAAGAAGAAGAAGAAGTAGAAGGAAGAGGAAGAGAAAAAGAAAGAAAATTTCGGTCTCTTCTCTCCACCCAAACAATCATGCTAATGAATTACTGCCGAGCAGTATCGGTGCTGATCTGGCCAGCTAATTCGAAGCTGCTTCCAAGGCTCCACCACACGGGACCACGTTGCGTTCTTTCCTCTTGAAAATCGTTTCTCTTTTTCTCTCTCTCTCTTTCTCTGCTCGTTAGTTTTATCTTTCTATTCGGATGCTCCATTCATGTCTTTGTCCATTTTCTTCTAATACCATCGCTTTCGTAGGGACGAAGGTGAGAAGGGAAACTTACGTTTCCTCGATTTTTATTTTAAATCGATTCTTATAAGTTGTAATTATCATTAATAAATTGATTTCATTGAAAATAATCTTAATTTCATTTAATCTCAAATCATTTTATACGATCGCCGAACTTATGAGGGGATCTTTCGATTCTTGTCTCTCCTTTAACAGTTCGCATCATCTTTTCACCACCGGATCTGCGAGTTCGAGAGGTACACGCATACGTACGAAGTTCGACTCTGAATGTACGTACGTATATCTCATACCTTTACGCATGATCACAAGGGGTATATTAAATCGCGAGCAATCTTACCTGCTATATCCCGGTGAACATGGACCACGTGACGCATTGTTCCAATGGTTTTGTTTTCGGCCGACCTTGCGAGGAATATCGATTTCAATCGGCGTGTACGCGGAATACAATCCGCGGCGTGGATCTCTCTCCTTCTACTTCTCCCTTTTTCCCTTTCTCCTTTTCTCTTAAAGGCCAACTCACAACGATTTCATTCGACTTGAATTCGGGATCTGTGAGAAGACATTTTCTTTTTTTATTCTCTCTTTCTTTCCCTTCCTTTTCTTCTTCTCCTTCTTCTTCTTATTCCTCTTATTCTTATTCTTTTCCTTCTTCTCTTTTCTTTTTGGTTAAACCCCTGGCATTCTTAAGAGATACACTTCGAGGAATATTTCTTCTGCTTAAAAAAATCAACATACTCGCAAGGCACGACGATTACTTTTATCGTACGACAATTTGTAAGTGTTGCGAAAGCGACCCGAGTTAACTCTCTATGCTATTACATAGCGAGCTTACATCGAAATCAAAGATCAAACAATTCCTGACGATCTTTCCTTGATTATCTATAACTACGGTAGAAAAGATTAAAAAGTGTTTTAGAAGAAATTTTATCTCGACGCTTTCTTAATTCGTAAAACTGTCGTGATTTTTCGTTACTGAAAATAAGAAGATCATAGGACGAAAAAAAAAAAAGAAAAAAGAAAAAGACGGAAGAAAAAAGTAAGGTGGCGAGGACGATATCTGGGTAGTAGAAAGGGAGGACACAAGAAGGGGAGTCTCGCGCGTCGTCCTTTAAGCCCAGAGAGGCGCGAGCATGCTGAGAACCTACCAAGGCATCGTATTTTATAACCGGTGTAGACAGCCACCGCACGTACGGCCGATTCTCTCCTTGGTTCTGCCTCTGCGCAACAACACGAGGACCCTTCTTCGTGGTCCTGACCAAACGCTACACTCTCTTCGACAAGAGAACGATCCTCGACCACCCTAATCGATCTCGAATACCTTTTGCCGATTTTATTTACTCTTATTTCTTTACTTTTATCACACTTTAGAAATCATTAAAAAGTCGTACTAACCAAGTACCAATCCGATAATGTTATCACAATATTATAATTAACTTAAAACGTTATCTTTTGTATATCATTGAAATTAAAAAAGTAGAATGAAATGGTAATGCTAATCGACAATTTTTGTGGTCACTTTAATGAACATTTCAACTTATCTTAACATTCTTGGCGATCTTATCAAAAGCAAACGAACCCTTTACCGAGCAACAGTAACGCGAATCCTTAAATCTCTTTTAAGTGCCTCGGATGAAACTGGATTGAGTATTATTTTTGGAAAATCGTATAAGGCTCGCGTGTATGAAGCAATTACTGGCGAACTACGATACGCTAGAACGAGCTTCGAAAACGTTAGGAAGGTTCTATTAAGAAACTATAATCGGTCATTCGATGTAATTGCTGAACCGGTTTTCATCGATCGTCTATACCGTAACCCCCCTCGTAAAAAAAAAAAAAAAAAAAATTAAAATGTAACTCGTTCTGTATCTTTATCCAAGAAAAAGTTCGTTTCCATCTCTCCCCGCCAGTTTCATCTCGAATCAAATTGTACGATTATAAGAAGATGGATTTATCTTATCCGAAATAGGAAGTCTATCGAAACGCTTCCGCGTACATTCAGAAGACATTATTCTTAAAGTCTTCACGAGCATCAAAGTCATTATTTTCTATCGTCTTCGCGGGGAATTAACAATAAGTTTAACATCTTTCTTTCCTTCTTCATCTCTCGCGAAGACTAAGTCTAAGTGGTTTCTGTTTATACACCTCGTTGACTTTAAATTAATGCGAGCGATTCAACGAGTTAATGGCCGCCGCCTCTCAGTATTTCTATCTCGCAGTTAAAAAGAAATATTTCTCAATATTGTATGAAATTCTTGAAAGCACGAGAACCTATCGAAGGACCTTGCATTCCCTAGGGTCAAACATGCCGAGAGAACCGCCATTTTATCGTATCCGCTACGCCGCTATATCTATACTCGTGCGAGAATGCATGAATATACCGATATATTTCATCGAAGTTCATCACTAACCATTTTTCCTGAAGTGAGACAACTTTTCTGATAAACGTTTAATATTCCCCGAACATTTTTCAACCTCCATCAAAATTCATTTCTCCCGGTTTAACGTTAAAATATTATCAATTATTTCATTTCATTTCATTTATCCTTGTGAATCAATGAATTTCTTCTTTCTTTTTTCTTTTCCTTTCTTTCTTTTTTTTTTTTCTGATCGGACATGAGCCACGAAGAAAAGAACATAAAGCATTTCTACGTATATCAATCTTCCGATTATTGCACGCCCGCAATGCACCCTGCAACTCGAAGTATCCAGGGGTTTTTCTCTTCTTTGGAGAAGGAGGAGGACCCAACACCCCCCGTCGTCGTTGTCGTCGGTGACTTTCCGTTCGTCTCTCGTTGTGCGTGCGACCACGCGGGCCGCAGCTTTTTGTTCGACTCGAACTCCTCGACAGATAGAGCTGTTCGCTCCGACTAAGCCGGCAAGCTATCCTCGGTATTCCCGGCTCGCCAAAGTCCCCTTCTTCTCTCCTTCTCTCTTACTGACTGACACTTACCCGCCAAGCTTCGCAACCACTTCGATTTTACCCTCCGTCTTCGTTTAAACTCCTTCCATTTCTTTTGCTTTCCTTATTTACGATCGATCGACGTTACTTTTATCATCTTTTCTATTCCATTACACTCCGTTACAGGATGTAATATATATATATATATATATATATATATATATATATATATACTTTATGAATTTTCTATCATTTATTCGTTTTTGTACAATGGTACTTAAAACCAAGTAAAAACTAGCACTTAAAATTCCATTCATTTGCACATAAGAGCAGCTAATAGCGTAACCACGCGCTAGCACAAACCTCTTGGACATGCGCATACTTTCTTCTTAACCTTGAGAGAGAGAGAGAGAGAGAGAGAGAAAGAGAGGGAGGACGAGCCGGAAGTATCGTGGGTGGACGAGCAAAAGTACCACGACCCTTTGTCACGCGAATTGACATGGAGGAACGATGCCCGGGTAGCCCGTCACGTGAGTCACCGCGGGTGTGCGGCCCCACAATTAGCTGGATGCGTATTCCGTTTGCATAAATAAATATGCGCGTGTTTGCTCCCTTCCACCGATCCTACCTCTCTCTCTCTCTCTCTCTCTCTCTCTCGCTCTCCTTCTTCTTTCTCATCCTTGTCCCGAGTCTTCTTCTTCTTCTCCGTACGTGTATACGTTTACAATCGTACGATCTCACGTAGGTTGCTCAGCTTCAAGAAAAATTGCAAGATGGAAAAGTAAACTCTATAGATCCTTTGCGGTTATACTAATCACATATGGTTTATACAACTGTGAATTCCAATTAACAGCAAACATCGTCTAATTTATCCAAACACCTATACCTTTGTAAATTCTCAAATATTTAACGCGTCAGCGCGTGCCACTGCGAAAGAAATGAAGAAGTTATCCGAAGTACGGTGATCGTGTAAAGGGAAAAGGTGAACGCGAAGGTAACGCTCGATTAGGATGTAGGGGAGGAGGATGAGGAGGAGGAGGAGGAGGAGAAGAAAGAAGAAGAAGAAGAAGAAGAAGAAGAAGAAGAAGAAGTCGATTCGAAGTCTGCGAGGCAGGAGACGTCGACGGGTAGAAGAAGCTTCGGTGTGTCTGTGGCTCGGTGTCTCGTCGTCTCCTGGCCTCGACTCGTTTATACAGCCGGTATACACGACGTACGGTACTAAACGTCGTAACCGGTACCGAGACCCGTGCGATGCTTTACATACGAGCTCGCGAGACGGCAAAAGTGATCAGGGTGAACGCGCGCGCGCGCGCGCGAGAAAGAGAGAGAGAGAAATAGAAGAAAGAGGAGGAGGAGGAAATCCGCACAATGCTACCAACCCGACGAACTCTATAGAGCTGTCACTCACTGTTGTGCTCAGAGAATCGGCCGTGAGAGGTACTCTTTTCGTCTCTCTCTCTCTCTCTCTCTCTCTCTCTCTCTCTTTCAGTTTCTTTTTCATCTTTCTTCCTTCTTCAGTCCTCACCTTTCTCCTCTTCCAGCACTTTCCGCTTCTCGCGTACTGCCAGCCTTCTACAACGGGTTCATCGACGTTGATTTTCAATGGAAAGTATCGACGTTCGTGTACGTGTTATGTAGGTACTGACTCGTTTGAGAGAGAAAAAGAGAGAAATATCGGTTAAATGTGGAAAGGATCGTGTTCCTGGCACGATCGCACCCACGTCTCTTCCGCGCCTCGCGTCTGGACCATCGCGAGTCGAAGATCGATCCCTTCCGCGACTATTATCCTTCATTGCGTTTCTTCTTCTCTCCGTGTAAGAGTTTCAAGGAAAGGCGAGTCCATTGCCGTCCCGATTCGATCGCCTCGACATTTTCATTTTATTAGCGTCTTTGTTTGCAATTGATCGATGCTGTACGAATGTTTAATAGTATCGACAGCGAAATTATCTTATCGGATTAGATCGAAATTAGATTTTACGTTCGAGATTGCACATTAACGTTTTTAAATAGAATGGACTTTTTGTCAAACGAACGGAATGTATAATTATTTGAAGGATGAAAAAGGAACGCGTAGAATCATCTCCGTCTTTTAACCTTTGCTCCACCGGTGGTGTGTACTTTCGCAGGATACCGGCGAGCCTTTGGGGAAGCACCAAGTCGAAAGGGAGAGGCCCTTGTCGGGTCGGTGGCCGGTAATTGCGATGAGATATGGCGGCCACTTCTCATTAAAATAGTTTAATATATATTTGTCAAGCTATCCCGGCGACGTATGTTCCACCATTCGTTATCACCCTTTCAGTTCCCTCTCTCTCTCTCTCTCTCTCCCTCTCTCTCTTTCTTTTTCTCGAAGGAACGAGAACCCAAGCATTGGGAGAACGTAGCTTTATTTTTCACAAATTCGGCATTCGCTTAATGGCGCTGGTTTGTCTCGTTGTCACCGATCAGATCGGCTCGCAGCGACTCTCACATGCTTGCCTTCTCATGTCGCACCTGGTGAATACTTGGAAAAGGGTCCCGAAAGGTTGGTGTTATGAAAAATTGGATCTTCTTTACCTACGGTCTTATACATTCATTGATCGAATGTTTTAATTTCTTTCTCGTTAAAAAAAAAAAAAAAGAAAAAATAAAGAAAGAAAAAATCTGTTTATAACTTCGATCATACAAAGATATTCTTGTATAGGATTTGATCGTATTCAGCATAATTAAAAGCCTAATCATTCTTCAAGTTTCCTTCAAACTTTCTCTCTCTCTCTCTCTCTCTCTCTCGTTCATTCATTCCTTTCTTGATGTTGTTTTCCACTTTGCCTTATATATTACTCCTTTCTCCTTATTTCTCATTCTTTCCCTCTTTTCCCTATCTCATACTTGCTCTCGTATATACATCCACGGGAGGAAAAGCAGAGCGAGGAGGTGGTACCAGTGCGCAGAAGGGCTCGTTAGTAATCTGCCTTTACAATCGAGGCAACGTATGCTCCACAAAACCGTGGGCGGATGTCGACAGTTAAATCCGCAGTTTAAACGCGCGGTCCTCGGTTGGTACACTGTACCGCGTATTCGCGAGAATCTTTCATTTCTTTTTTTTTCTCTCTCTTCTTCTTCTTCTTCTTATATATTTTTTTTTCTTCTTCCTTTTTCTTGCGCATATTAACCACGAGTCAAAACTCGCGCGACTCCGAGTGGTACCTAATTGGAATGCGACGATTCCGTCTCGTTGGTAAAGAAAGACAGAGAGAGAGAGAGAGAGAGAGAGAGAGAGAGAGAGAGAGAGAGAGAGAGAGAGAGAAAGAGGGGGGGAGTGGTGGACAGAGAAGTTAAATGCGAAAGTATAAAGTCTGCTACTGAAACGAGAGAGAGAGAGAGAAACGTAGAGGTGATACAATAATTCCTTTTATTCGGATTTTAATAGCAGTGAAATGCTTAAAAAGCAAACGAGCATTATTAAGTGCTCCCCTCGAACATGTTCGAGTCTCCAATTTTTAAAGAGGGTGAGACTGGATGATGCCGTAAAGTATACGAGCGGAGAATTGCTTTGCCCGAATCGTATTCGATAACGAATAATCAAATGCGTAGGTAACTGGATTGCTAAATCGAGAAACACAGTCTTTTAGTTTTCATAATATAGCTAGGTTATCGTAATACAATCGTATGTTCATACACGGTGTGACCTAAAAATGAACATTCGAGTCTCCCCCTTTCGAGTCTTATCTCGGAATCGATTATAAAACATTGATTTTGAGAAGCTGTACGAAAGGAAGTTGGTACATTAATACTTCACGGCGAAGTTCGTATCGAGATAAAAGCAATGTTCGGGAACAATACAAAGAAGAAAGAAAAGAGAAGAAGGGTGAGAGGGTCCCGGAGGGTCTGGACTTTGGAGAGGCCAGTTTATTATTATTCGGCAACCGCCCACGCGCAGATCGATCTCTCCGTGTCCCAACTGGTTGGCTCGACTCGTTCTCTTCTCTCGTCGGTAGATTCCGCGTTCCGCGACTCTCTCTCTCTCTCTCTCTCTCTCTCTATCTCTATCTCTCTTACTCTTTCTCTCTCTTTCTCTTTCTTTCTTTCTTTCTTTCTTTCTTTTCCTCTTTCACAGCGAGACCCCTCGCTGAAAGCGAGTCGCGACAGAGAGAACGGCGCAGCGCCACCAGAGGGTCTCCCTTCGTCGGGTTAAGAGAAAGGTCGTCGATTAAGATAGCTGTCTGCTCTCTGGCGTGCATCCCATAGTCTCTTCTTCCACTACTATCTCTTTCTCTTTCTCTTACGTACTTGTCCTTCTTCTTTTCTCGTCCTGGAGATTCGCGTGCGCTTCCTCGAGACACCGTTCGAGCTACGATAGTCCAGGACGTAGAAACGATTTCGATCATAAATCTCAAGCTACTGAAAATCTCGCGCTGCATTTTAAAACGAATCAATCTTTCTTTTTCTTTTCTTTTCGTTTTAAATTCCCCGAGACAAAGCTTTCGCGAAAATCCATAAATGTGAAACGAACAAAGGGAACAATTTGAGATGAGAACGCATGAAGGGATCGATGTAATATTTAAAAGCTAGGCATAAGGAGGAACGCTTATTAAAAAAAAAAAAAAAAAAAAAAAGAAGAAAAAAAGAAAAAGGATAAATATCGTATAAATTCAGAAGGATCTTTGCAAGGTACTGTCCGTTGCCGACAAAAGAACGAAAGGGAAAGATCGCAATAATCGATACACCTATCCTCGCGTTAAAGGATTCCTCTGCGCCTTGTACATCCGTCCAGGACGTTATTGATCCTGCGCACGCAAGCCTCCGTATCCCATTGCGATTTAATTGATCGTACCGATTAATAATCGCGTCTCCGAATAACGCGCCCTTTCCCTTCCCTTCGTACGGCGATCACGGCGTTCCCTCTTTACCTCTCCCTGGACGTCTCCAACGACGACCTGGCACCTAATATAGCGAGACGAATTTATTATGGCCGACGAGGCGTCGGTTATACCTTCTGGTCGATCGAGCACACCGTATTTCCGATCGTGAACACAAACGTATGGGACGGTGTGCGTGAGGCTATCGTGTAACGGCTTGTCGTATAATAAGGACGCATTTGTAATCAATATTTTAACGTTACCGAAGAACGTCGAGCTAAGGAACGCGGATGGTAAAAGGTGGGAAAGGTGAGAGAGGAAGGTACTCTTCGCATAGGGTGAACCCTTTGAATTTATTCCATGTGAAGTCGACGAAGAAGTTCGTTGAGGAATCGTTAATCTGTTAATCGTCGAAGATGTTCGATCAGTTTAATGTGAATGTGTGAAATATAATATTAAGTTGAAATAAAATGGCAAGGGACGATGACAGAAAGTTTTAGATAAACAAACGAATAGAAAGGTATGCGTGTTTTCCTAATCATTCTTATCTCGTAACTATTCTCTTCCCATCCTCCCACAACGCCTCGAAGTTTACGGTTTGAAAGGAAACAAATCCGTCGCGAGTATTTAAAACTACTTTCTTATTTGTATATCGGAACCGAGTTAACGAACGTCGATGCAAAGACAGAAGCTACGATTAATTAGTCAACTCGATGTACGTGATACTTAAGAAAAAAAAAAAAAACAAAAGAAAGAAAGAAAGAAAGAAAGAAATAAAGAAAAAAGTAGCAACCGGTTATCAGTGCGTTCGTCTACATAGCCGGAATACCGTGGCCGGTCATGGCTCTTAACTGTAACTGAAACGCTCGATAGAGAACACGGACTTAATGCGTCAATTATCGACGATCTTAGCCTATCAAGATGCGCGTATAAGATCGTCGCGAAGAACGGTACTTCAATAACAGAAGCGATAGAACCTTCCATCAAGAAGCTCGGGGGCTGGACACAGCGCTCACTCGCTCCTTGTAGTCGTTCGCGCCAATTAATGTTGACAATTAACAGCTCCATTGTATCGGTAATTACACGAGGTAGCGCACACGCTCGAGGAAGTGATGTAAGTAGAGAAAGAAAGATAAAAAGAAGGAATAAAGCAATAAGAAGAAGAGAAAAAGAAACGAGAGGGAAGAAAAAGAAGAAGAAGAAAAAAAAAGAAGAAGAGGAAAAAAAGAAGAAGAAGAAGAAGAAGAAGAAGATGATGATGATGAAGAAAAAGAAGAAGAAGAACGATGGTCTATATCGTAATTCGAAATCAACTTCTTTCTCGTAGAACGGTATAGTTAAGTTTAGATGGATGCATATAAATATAGTTAAATTTAAATCAACGATCCTCGCGATCAATAAGCACGTTCGACGAAATGTTTTTACCGAATGAATTTAAAATAACTTTAATCGCTAAAACGATTGTGAGAGACTGAATTTCCCTGGCTCGTATATCGATCAGGAAAGGAGGTCGCGAGGATCGAATCAACGTCGAAACGTCACGATATTCGTGAGGAAACATTAGTAACATGATTGCGTTAAAGGTATCGCGAGCGATCCGTTATTAATCTTGCGATCGGTGCCATCATTCTTTTTGTATTTTTCGTCGAATACGAGACGGGTATTTCTCGTGGAAACCATTGAAAATAATGAATCCATCGATGTTGCTGTCCAGTGGTATCGGGAGTAGTATACTTGGTAGTTTACTTTTACGCGTTTACGAACTTTCCCAAGTATCGTGGAGGCGTTATCGACGACTAAAAGGAAGAATACGTATACCTTAGGATACCCATTTGGTGTAGCGACATTTCGACTCTACGTGGATACATATATACGTATACTTACGTATATGTTACCTATATTAAAGCGATAGAAGAGAGATAGCGAACGTTTTACGTTGGTTATAGTTAAGCGACACGCATAATCGCGATCGGAGTTGAAACACTAGGGCCTAGTCTATCTCTACGATTTTATCATAAGAAACACTTGGAACCCTAACAGAAAGCGATCGAAGAAGCGAGCCACCTTCAGAAAGGGCCGTTCTTAGCAGCCTACGGTGTACGTACGAATGACCGCCTCTTCGGATGTATTACGATGTATGTATTAGCATAATTATTGGTTGTTCGCTATCAGTGCCGGCGGGTCGGCGTTCACCAATTTATGATTTCATCGCCGGTCGTGCCGTGGCACACGGCGCCCGGCAAAAGCGGCGCGTCTTCGAAGAAAGAAAGAGAAAGAGAGACAGATACGGAGAGGAAGAGAGAAAGAGAGAGAGAGAGAGAGAGAGAGAGAGAGAGAATGGTCGCTTCGAGGAGTTCGATCCACGAGCCGTGGGCCGGCCATTGTTGTCCCTTTTTCCCCTTTAACAGGGATAATCGGCACCGAGAAGATATCGGCAGGCGAGAATACACGATGTACGGAACGCAAATTGCCACGGCTTTAATATCGATAAATTTCATTGGAATTGAAATTTTCGACTATATTAAGGAGTAATGGACGTGTACCGGGAGCCACCGTGAGATAGATCCGTGAGTTAGTTGAATGGACCCCGTTAAAAAGAGAATTCTCTTAGATGAACTTGAACGGCCTACTATGTTAGTTTATATCGGTGAGCTCAATAAATGAGTCATACCTTTGAAAACTGGTTCTTATCTTTTGTTAACTCCTACGCAACGAGCTTCATCATACCGAATAAAATTTATTATTTGCGCTTTGTCGTAAAATTTCGCCTTCGAAAATTTCCACCTTATAAAATCTTACTAACAGCCTGCGAATAAAGTATCCCCGAGAGGTCAGAATGTCGCGTTAATAACGTGACTACCTTAAAAGTTCGGTATGTATATTAATCGCGAAGAATACTGCGGTACGCTCTTTAAACTCCAATAACGTTCTCTTTGTTCCTTCGAAAACCAGATTGCACGTAGGTAATCTATATATGTGTATACATACATATATATATATATATATATATATATATATATATATATATATATATATACACGTGTACAACTCGGAAAGTTGCAAATCTACGAGGCTCCCGAGGAAAGAGAAAGAGAAGTTTGCAAAAGTTTACGATAACAACGAGCACGCTAATGATAAGTTAATACCCGTCCCGTAGCCGATAGCGCATTTTCAATTTCGTTTTATAGTAACGCCGCATCGTTTCACGAGAACGTTCATTTATACATACGTCGATAGAGGTTCATGGATCGTTCGATTCTTAAGGATGCATTTCTCTCTTACTCCGCTTCGAGTTGGCGATCTCTTTCTCTCTCATTCGCGCGATGCAATCCAGTCCTTAAGTGGCAGGTGCTTAAGATTCCCTGCGATCGCGCGAGGAGAACCAGTCGTGCTGCATTTGGATCGCATTCGAATTCGTTTATTTCTTTTTCTTTTCCTTCGATCTTCCCTACGTCTATACTCCCTCTATCTCTTTCTCTTTACTCTCTTTCTCTCTTTCTCTCTCTCTCTCTCTCTCTCTCTCTCTCTCTCTCTCTCTCTCTTTCTCTTTTGCCTCATCCATTTTGACTGGCGCATACCAAACGTCGGTCCGTGTTTCCACTCGCTGAAAAGTATATAAGAGGAAGATGGGCCTACGTTATACTAATTTGGCATGATCACCTTCGTCACTCTTATCCTTGATTAATCGTTCGGATCTTCAAAGAAATCGATTGCCAAAAAGTAATATATATATATATATATATATATATATATATATATATATATATATATATATGTATGTATGTATGTATGTATGTATGTATGTATATAAGAGGAATCGATAAACGTCGATCGAGAAATTAGCTTGTAATGCTTGTGAAAATATGTTTCTAAATTTCTCTCCTCGTAATGTAACCTGTAAAAGATTGAAATGATTTCAAAGGAATCCACTACTGTAAACTGAATAGTTATTCGTCGTCATACGTGACTACTTTAGAGATATGTAACGAAACGATCTCTCGATCTAACGAATACCGAAAATTATCGTGAATGAACATCTTCTCTGTAGTAAGAGGAGGGATACCGAGAGGACTATGGTGGAAGGAGAAACAATTTGTCACTGGACGCCGACCAACGGGGGGCCTCTTCTTCTTTCTCCTCTTATTCCTGTCACTCTCCTCTCTCTCTCTCTCTCTCTCTCTCTCTCTCTTTCAGTCCACGTGTCTGCTTATAACGTCGTCTTCGCGCATGTCGAAACTTCCGTGGCGCCAGGAAACTTTTGTTCGCGCAGGACGCTCCGGTATCACGCTGTTACTCGCTCATCGAGAGAAAAAAAGAAAACAAATATTACACGATATCAATCTGCAACGATGGAAGAATAAGAGGATCGATCGATCGATCAAGAACTTAAGAGTTCGTCGATATCCATCTACTACAACGAAAACTACGAGCGAAACTATTTTTTTAATCTAACAAATTTTCCGTTCGAAAAAAATAACGTTACGTTTGATTTTAGGGGATACATTTGAGTTAATAAAATCCTTAATGAAAGATTAAAAGGGTATAGGTGACATCCAGACGCAATAATTCCATGTAAAGAAATAAGAGAATAAATAAAACGAATAAAAAACAATATAAAAAGTTGTCTCATTCTGAGACAACTAACAATGAGATTATATTACGTTACGTCCTGATGAAAACGTAGAGAAGGATGGTTGTAAAATGACGCTCACACACGTGGAAGAAATTCATAGTGGATCTTTCTCTCTCTCTCTCTTTCTCTCTGACTCGAGTCACACGTAAAGCGAAATAACTTAAAGACTGGCCGCTAGCAAAAAGATATACCTACGTCCTCTCTCTTTTTCGCTTCTTCTCCTTTTCCTTTTCGTTTCTTCTATAGCTAGCACGCTCCTCAATTATTGTGAGGCCCAGTTTTTCAGTTAACCGAGATTAGTTCTAGCCGTAAGCGTGCACTCCTCAACGATTTCTTACGAGGACCGACAATCGTGGGAGTTAATTAGACAAGCTATCCAAAAATTAACATTCGTGACAGTACAAATGCTATTTCAGAAAGGAAAAGTAATGTTTAATTTAGTTCATGAATTTAAAAAGAATGCTAGTAAGAACGTACTTAAGAGATTTTTCATTTGTTATATTATTTCGTGAGAATTTCAAAAGGAACAAATTAACGTATCGTATTTTATTCGTTTTTGAAGAGGAAAAAAAGGGCGGTGAAAAAAGAAACAAAAAGAAAAAAAAAAAGAAAGGAAAATGACTTTATATCCTAATTTAACTATTTTTGTCGGCGCAGTGCGATAAAATCAATTTTTCAATTGAACCTGGTAATTTTATATGCGCGTATATAAGTACATATATAAATGTGTATAACTGTATGTCCTCATTAGGATCCGGTCGAACGAAACGGAGCCCTCGAAACGAGACTGTAGAAACAGAGGCTCTTGCCATTTTCAGAATCACTTACCAACGCGATGATGGCACTTTACGCGCTCATATAAATCGAAAAAGCAAAGGAAGATTACACTCGAGTTTCTTGAACGTAGAGATACGTCGACGTCCCTCGTAAAACGATAGCCATAATAGATGCATCTCGGTAGAAAAGACGCGCGAGCGATGCGCTGCGTGATGCGCCGTGCTATAAAATCTGCGGTTTCATAACTTTCGGTCTTTCTCTACGTCTCCTTCCTCGTCTCCAAGAGCATGTCGTTCTTTGATATTTCATCCGACTGTTTTATTATTTATTTCCATGGATAGTTACGATCCCAGCGAGTCATTCGATTCGAATAAAAAACCTCCTCCCTTTGTTCTTTCGAATATCCTGCGAAATTTTAAGCCCGTTGAGAATTTAGAATTTGCGGGGAATTCGTGAAAACGTTTGTAAAAAAAAAGAAAAAAGAAAAAAAAGGAAGAGAAAAAAGAAAGAAAAAAGTCGCGTTTCGCCAGCGTCAGACAAAAAAGAAAAAATGAAAACAAAAGAAAAGAAAAAAGAAACAACGGTTGCATTTACTGGGGAGAAGGAAAACCTCGGCATCCTCATAAAATCATATCCGTGATGGTGCCGTAGAGAGATAGGATGTTGGCAATATGCGGTTTCGTGCCATACTATCGTCGCTTTCCATTCCATCCTTCTCCCCGTTTTAAAGCTCCAAAGGACCTCATAATAATCGATACCTAAATGCGACCACGTTTTTCCATCTTGTCCGAACACCCGAAGAAATGGATATTACGATGGGTTTCTAAGTTTTTTGCGAAACTATAAAAAATTAATACGCTTTCGTGCATACGCATAAGTCAACTCTAAACTGCCCTGAGCGAGCTCATGCAAAAAAGAAAAAGAGAGAGAGAGAGAGAGAGAGAGAGAGAGAGAGAGAGAGAGAGAGAGCGAGATAAATGATTTCCATGTAATAAGAAAACGTTTGATAACGTTCACGTCAATTTTTTTCTCATTCCCTTAGTTGTTGGAGTTACAACAAACAAACAAAAAAGAAAAGAAAACAAGAAGAGTAGACGTATGTGTTAGCATTATATCGGTAAAGCAAAGGAGAAAGGAGAAGGAAGGAAGGAGACGCATTCTCGATCGGGATCTCCTCCTCTACGTCCGTCCTTGTTCCTCGCGTTGCGAGCGTGTGCGTGAAATATAGGTTGATATCGCGATAAATAATGAGGTGCCCTTCGCGGTGATGCCCGGGGCTGCCGCTACTGTACTTCCACGACGTGTGCTGACTCCCTTTTCCTTCCATCTCTCTCTCTCTCTCTCTCCTCTCTCTCTCTCCTCTCTCTATATCTGTTCTCTTCTCTCTTTTACTCTCCTTACATCATCCTGTGTACGCGAACACACCGACATGCATAGACGGTCAACATTGAGGAACCAGTGCGCCTACGTAAAAGGCAGGAGCGTGCCTTGCATTCTATCGTTCTTTGAGAAAGATCGATTTTTTCTTCTTTTTCTTTTTGCGAGGACAACAAACTTAATCTGATATTTCATCTATGCTAACATTTCCATTAATTCATTGAGCAATGAGTTATTTTTCTTTTCGTTTTTTTTTTTTATCGGCATATCCCTTTTTGTCGATCATAAAATGATGAAATGCAAACAAACAAATAATAATGTGTTAAAATATATCAAGATCAAATGTGACTTAACGCGTGATAAATTCGCATTGCTCGAAGTATCAATGTAAATCGTAAAGTTAAATCTCAATGGAACTTGTTTGAGAATTTTCTAACGGAAAGTATGAAATGACATATCAAGTTCCAATTATCATTTTCTTTCGTCGAAAATTTGCGTCTTGTCATCGAGAGAAATTCACTCTGATCTTTCGTTCCTCGCTACCAAATTATTCTCAAATCGATAAGATCGATATATACGGATGATGAATTGAATTTACTGAGAGATTGCTTCCGAATAAAAATAAGACAGAGAAAGACAGAGTAAGAGATGATAAGCGTAAGTAGGAAAGTATTCAAGTGTCCACCTGGTCTTCCAGTGATCACGTTCCGACGATTCGGAGTCAAGAAAAAAAAAGGAAGGAAGGAGAGTGCCGAGCGCGCCAAACGAATTAGCATAAGTGCGTATCTCCCTTTCTTTTTCTTTTTTGCTCCAACCCTTTCTTCACCCTTCCCCTTTTCTCTCTCTCTCTCTCTCTCTCTCTCTCTCTTTCTCTCTGTCTTTATCTTTTCATCGTCAAGGTAGAACAAAATGTATGTAGAAAATTTTTTTCTGCTACCGGATCTTTCATCTCTCTCTCTCTCTCTCTCTCTCTCTCTCTCTCTCTCTCTCTCATCGTCATTTTTTATTTAACATAAAAAATAATTTCATCTCCGATCGATGACTATGATATCACGTCAACTCCTACTCATTCATACTAGTCAATCGTTCTCATACGATCTCATTTAAATGAAACTGTAACTCTCTAAGATTCGGTTTTCACGGTAAAAAAAAAAAAGAGAGAGAGAGAGATGAAAAATGATCGAGAGTATACAAGACGATCATTGGCGTGGAACGCGGATGTCGAACGATCGATCGTGTCGTTCACATGGACACAGCTTTAAGATTGGTCTAACCATTTACGACTGGCACGAACCGACACGCAAGCAATGCATCGGAATCGTGTCTCTTTAAAATATACCGAGTTGCTTCCTATTCCTAATGTCGTAAGGATGAATGATGTTGATGATCGAGTTCACGGCAATCGATTTTCCTCTCTTCTTATTCTTCCTCCTCCTTCTCTTCTTCTTCTTCTTCTTCTTCTTCTTCTTCTTCTCCATGTTTCCTTCTACTTTTCTCTTTCGCCTCTTCCGTAAGTAGTTAACCTCGACAAGCTGGACGTCTAACGAATGGATTAAGGTCAATTTAACGATCTATAAATTTCCCCCTCCATCCTAATAATGAATAAATCAAAGTAATAACGATCGGCTGTCTCATTAAATTTTGATTCTCTATAAATGTACGTTGAATTTTTTTCATCGGGTTATATGACATTTTGTGGGATCGTATATACGTAACGTACACTTTCTTTTCGATTTGACGGAAAGTGAAATTCGAAGTAATTGAAAATAACTTTCCATTGATTTCATTCAAGCTCTAAGAAAGTACGCGCGGATATTATGAGAAAGAAACCCGTAAAACGAAAGATAATAACCTGCGTTACAAACTCCCCACAGGTGCACACAAGACAATAGACGACGAATATTAACTCCTGCGGTTATCCTTCCTCTATTTCTTTGCGTATGATCCTTCAAAGGTAAGATAAAAAGTAGAAAGAATGCGCGAAGAGGATGTAAACCCTTTTATACATTTCCAAGAGATGAAGCATCTTAAATTAAATTAGATACTTCCTCGTGAAACTGAAGGGACGAAGAAAAGAAAAGAAGAGTATCGAAATATTCGCATAATCGTTCCCGCTCCCAGTTCTTCTTAAAATCACGAGGAAAACGAGCAACGGAAATTGAATTCGTACCCTTGGCGAAATTGAAAAGGCAAAAAGAGCCGATGGCTAAGGAGCAACCTTGTCCACCATTTGTTCCTCCATTAACCCTTCTAAGAAGGTGGTTTTCTCGAGCCGGAAATTAAATTTAATAATTGTATCCTGAAACACGAAGGAACAACAACAACAACAACAACAACAACAACTACAACAACAACCGCCTTCGTTCTTATTATTCCATTTCGTCAGGATGTACGAGAAAAATGAAGTTGGGGTGAGTGGGGTGGAGTGGAAATATGGTTGTTCGCGTTCTTAATTAAATCGACAAGTATCGTTCGTCGCCATTCGACCATTAGCACCCTTTTCGTACATTCCAAAAGGCGACTCCACTCTCTGGATATTGAATTTAATCCTTTCCAGGATCTACGTTGGGTTTCGCAATTCGTCCCGCTCGGCGGGTCACAAACCGCTTTCTCGTACGCATCTGCAATCTTTTTTTTTCCTCGCTTTTTCATTGGTAGGGGAGAAGGGTGGGAGGGGGGGAGAGGGGAGATAGAAATTTCAAGAGGGGGTTGTAAGCGTCGAATCGACGTTAGACGCGCGTGTACGGCTCGACTCACGCAGACCGTACCTAATTATCGGCGGGCGGTCGAGTGTGAGAGTACACCGCACACGGTGCAACGTAATGGAGCGGGACGATCTATTAGTTCAAAGCGAGAATCCACTGTGATCTATGTCCTACTCGCGTTGAATATCTCCCGCTTTTACCACGAAATTCGACTCCCTCCTATTCGTTTTATTTTATTCTTTATAACAGGAGATACGAGACCGTGAGATAATATAATTCATCGAATTAAATTAAACAAAAATGTTCGGATATTCCAATTAAAACGAAAACAAAAAGAATAAACATAAAAGGAATCGCGCAAATGAGAATGATAAGTTACGTCACGTAATCCTTTTCCAACGAAACGATTTATCGGATTGAAAAGTGAAGAAGAAAAAACGAAGGCGATGATCCGGGTAATTATATTACCTCCTAGAGTTTTAATGGGTGGAGAGGTGAGGGAGGGGGGTAGGGGGGGCGGAGGAAAGGGCGTAGAATGGAAGGTAATCCGTGTTTCGTAACGCGTTTTACTCGTTAAAACTGGCTTACCATTTGATATCGAATGGATAGATCACGCTCTAATTTATTACTCGCAAGCAAAACGCTATACCAAATCCGAAGTATAAAAGGAGATTCGATTGAATTCATGGAACGCGATCGTTTCTTCTTTTTTCAGTCACCATCGCTCGCTCGCTCAGTTTAAAGATAAAAGGCACAGAGCACATTCTCGACTCTACCTCTGCTCGATGTACCTTTACGATCGTCCTCTCTCGTGATTTCTATTCGATAATACTTACGTATCTAATTGGATTTGACTAATAGAAAGCTTAATAACAAATCAGTGAGTTTCTACGAGACACGAATGTTCGATACGTATTTACGCGTAATAACGCATTTCATCTATCTCGTACTATACGATATCTAATTATCGGTAGGCGGTCGTATATAAACCGTATTACACGCGCTTTTACAACTAATGAAGTGAGATCGCTGGCAGAACAAATGCGATTTGTATGACTCGTATTATCCCGATGCTTAATACCATTCCCCAATTGGTATTCCATAACAAATAAATAATTCAAAATTATTCACAATTGATTCATTTTTCCATCGTGTAAGTTGATCAAATGGTTTACTTAATTACGTAATATCATAGAACTGATATCGGCTTGAAACTCTAACGAATTTCTATATATAAAAAAAAAAAAAAATCTATCGCCTCTACTCAAACAAAGATCAATCGGAATCGTGGGAGAAGGAAAACCGATTAGTTCAAGGTAAGAGATACACCTTGCAGCTACCGAGAGGAGAATGTATTGTAATTATCTGTTAACACCGTTCACGTATCTAAGAATCGTGTCAAGTATGCAACCAATAGTACAAAACGATCTATTGTCACGGACATTTACATCGGCACGATACTCATCTACTACTTGCCTTTCACTGCCTTAGGTATTTTATATATATATATATATATATATATATATATATATATATATATATATATCCTTTTTTTAATTTGTATTTTCTTTTCTTCCTTTATCTTTTCCCTTTTACCTTTTCTTCCATCTTCGTTTCGCGAGCCGTACCTTTTATTTAAACGCTTGACTCTCTGCAATAAAGCACGCTTTATAGACCATTGTCGGGGATAAGTCGACATTGGAACGCTTTGCCTTTCTTTATTCCTGTCTCTTCGAAGCTATCGTTTAACGCACGAGTTGTGCCCTCATATGAATATTTATCCGATTTAACGGTGTTCTACCTCCAGGCGGTGATTAACGAGACGGGCCCAGGTCGTTCCAGGGAATCACTTTATCTATGATTTCGACGGTGATTAATATTCTTTTACCTACAATTCTCCTATCTCTTTTAAATTGTTGTCAAATGTATTTGAAAAGCTTCATTTAACTATACGTATATATATATACACCGTATAGATACACCATACGTGAAAGTATCACCTTTGAGAATTGTCCCTACTTTGCATTAGAAATCTTCGATTCCACTTGTTTTGTCTATGAGAAATATGTCACAGAGAATTCCTCATCGCGTAGGTCATCGTACTCCATTACGTGGCGTGAAATCGTAAGAAACCCCGCGTACACGATACGGCCCTGCACGAGAGAGGGGTCGCAAAAGAGACACTACTCTCCGCTAATGCGGCTCGATCAAAATTTATTGTTTCAGTCGACGGCTTATCGCTACGTTCGTCTCACTACGAGCGATTAGATTCACGCGTTTTACGCGTTTCCAATTAACACGTCCCACCGATCTCTCTTTCTCTCTTTCTCTCTCTTATTCTCTCCCTTGAACTCCCTCTCTCTCTTTCTCTCTCTCTCTTTCTCTTTCTCTCTCCTTCTATCTATCTATCTACCTTTATCTCTATCTCTCTCTTTCTCCGTGTGTCGTTCCTTTACTTCGAAGAGCGAAACGAAGGAATCGAGGAGGAATGAAAGAAACAAAAAATAAAATAAAATAAAAAAGGAAAAGAAAGAAAAGGATAGGTGGGTAGCAATGGAAGACGACGATACGTCGAAAGATCGCTGTGAGTCGAAGGTGGAGTTGGAGAACTCGATCGCAGTCTCGCGTAATTAAACGCGAAATTAACGGAGCCGAATTGGTGATTGGACATAATGGCGATCTTCAAAAGGACAGAGAGAGAGAGAGAGAGAGAGAGAGAGAGAGAGAGAGAAAGAATAAATAAAGAAGGAAAGACAAAGAAAAGAAAAATAGAAAGAATGACAGCAACAACTCGATGGGATACGCGCGTCCGTAATTTGATTGCGATTTATGAGTAATTAATCCGCGCATCTTCGCGGCCCATTATATTAGTTTCTCGGTGTTCTTTCCTTGTATCGTATCGCGTTTCTCATGAGATTGCGAGCGTCGTGCCAAGCTGGTCCATACGGTTTACGAGCTATGATTGTTGCTCGTTCTCAAAACGAAAATTTTCTCTCTTTCTTTCCTCTTATCTCTCTTTCTCTCTCTCTCTCTCTCTCTCTCTCTGTATCTCATGCACTCTCTCATCACGAGATTCGACGGTAACAAGTTCCTTGTAGCGCAAGTGAGAACACGAGAGGTACGTCCGCCGAAATTATAGGCGCCCGATATTAATGGTACCTACCGCAATTACCGTGCACCCGGTACGCGAACGATCGTGGACTAATTACTCGTAAATAATCCTTAGTAACGAGGTTACTCTCGCCGAGGAGTCTCATTGCTGTTTTTCTTTCTTCATCGATCCTTATATTTCAAGATTAATAAAACCTCCGTTCGATATGATAATACTATTCGTTTTATGTAAAAAAAAAAAAAAAAAAAAAAATAAATAAATAAATAATACGACGAATAAAATTCTTACGGATAATCATTTCTATGGTTTTGTTACTGTGATCGTTGGACGAGACGATAGAGAAGGTGAAAAAATTGAGAGAAAATAGAGGCGAAGGAGGATGAAATAAGATGGAATCTTAATCTTAATCTCGTGCTGCGTTATCTTAGTCACCTAAACGCTAAAATGTTTCTACCGAAACGAAAGTACGGTGGCTGGTGTTGACCGGTTCGTTCCGTCGTTCCTCTCTCTCTCTCTCTCTCTCTCTCTCTCTCTCTCTCTTTCAAAGTATCGCCTTATTTCTATCTTTTTTTTTTTCTGTTATTGATGCCTCCATTTGTATATCAGTGACGCGAAGCGAAATGACTAATGTCGCTATTAGCCGACGACGAAAAACTTACGTCTCAATGTATCTCGGCCCTCGTTACGTAGCTTTCTTCTTCACATCGACCTCGAACTCGAAGTGTCGAACCTCTACGACTATACAACTTCCGAGATATCAGTTGAGATTTTTTACCTTCGGTCAAAAGAGTCCGTTACACTCTTCGAAATTATCCTTTAACTTCTCCTAATGATCCTTTTCCTGCTACCGCATTCCATTCCTCCTTCTCATCGTCAAATCGAAAAAAACGTTTGCTTTTATTTTCTGTTCTCTCGCGGATACAATCGCGATGATGAAACGAAATCATTCGAAAATTTTCATCAATTTTTTAAAAGCTAACACTCAAAAGAATTTTCAAAATCAACTCGTGCCCCCGTAGGATACGGGAGAGAACGTTCGAAACGGATACTAAAGGTCCGTCTTTTGATCATCGACCGCTCATTTCTTTGAGCCGCTCACGTGTGCCCTTCGAGGTGGTATAAGGCTAATGCCTCGTGACGTTGATCTAACGCGCCTCGATGGATCGCAGTATCTAGGACGGTGATATATCGTTAGAAGAGAGCTCCACGTATCTGCGTTGAGAAAGAAAGAAAGAAAGAAAGAAAGAAAGAGAGAGAGAGAGAGAGAGAGCGAGAAAGGGAACGCGATCTCCTCTACTCAAAATTATGTAAGCTCAGACCGAACTTTCGAACCGATACGTCGGACCGAATTACAAACGTGCCTTTTTTTTCAAAATGTTCGAGTATTTCCTTTAATGGAGAAGACGCGTTCGAGTCGTGTATATCCAGTGATCTATCGATCGATTAAGAGCACGGATTAATTCTAAGAATGTAATTTAAGAGAGAGAGAGAGAGAGAGAGAGAGAGAGAGAGAGAGAGAGAGAGAGAGAGAGAGAGAGAGATGAAGCAACTCTTCCATTAGATCGATTCAATTTAAATCGATCTCACGAAAACGTAATTATAAATTATAATTATTTACGATCTTTCTTTTCTCCTGGAATTAGGTCATACTCCTATCGGAAAGGTTTCCATTCATTTCTGAAATACCGAAGGTTCACTTGCGAGAAACGAACGGAGAAAAGAGATGCGTGTGTTCGATGCTTTTCGATATCGAAACTCCGTAGGAATAGGGGCTGGACTCAGGAGCTAAAGGTGAGAGGAAGAAGCCGAACGAAGTAAAGAGAGAGGGAGAGAGAGAGAGAGAGAGAGAGAGAGAGAGAGAGAGAGAAGGATATTGGCAGGAGTTACGAACGCATTACCACGAGGCGGCGAGGTGTCGAGCATGTTTATGCCCCGGTTTGCCGCTCAGCCGATAGTCCCTAATGGGCCACGACCACGCTGCACCTCTTCGACTTCTCACCACCTCTTTCTCTCCTTCTCCTCCCTTTGAATCTCTCTCTTTCTCTTTCTCTCTCTTTCATGTGTATATATATATATATATATATGGTCGCGCGAACGGAAAAGCTGCCTCCACCAAAGTGTTGTCCTTTGTCGCTTCCCCCAACCAAGGCTAACGTATTTTCTTATTCGAGGGACGAAATCTTAATTGGAATTGTCACGGGACTTGGTAAAAGGTCCTGCCGATTCTCCCAAAAGGAAGTATTAAATCTGCTTAATTAGAGATTGTGTGTGTTTGCATTGCGGTCAGGTTTGAGAAGGTTCGTTTCGAACGAAACACTTCCGTTTTATAGATGGAGAAAGAAAGAGAGAGAGAGAGAGAGAAAGAGAGAGAAGGTGGTTGTTATCGTAAAAACGAGTTCAAAGGCTACAAGGAGTACCTTTCGAATCAGATCGAATTTAACACGGTGCTTACCTCGTTCGAATTACTTTAAAAACGATGACTTTAAAGATACACTTGTATATCCTTATTATTCTACGAAAGTGAACTCTCATCATCGATCACCTTCATTCCTTCTTTTCGATCTCGAATCGTTCGCGACTGCTTACTACTTTATCTACTGAAACACCTAGAAAATGAAAAGTATAATAATATAGGACGCGTAACATGCAACCTCCAACCGAGAGTTTGACCAACTCCGAAGAGAGAAGTTTAACGCCGCGGAATAATCATTTTATGCCGATCTCGGGATAATTCCCGAAGCGACTGCCACCGTAGACGTGATTCGTGGTTGCATTTGCATAAACAGCACCCACGGTGCTGGTAGGAGGATAACCTCTCCTCGTCTCATTACCCACCGTCAGCTCGGACTTAGACTCCTTAGCTTGCCTTTCTATCCTTTCTTTTTACTTTCCTTCCTTTTCTTCCTCATTCTCCTAACATCGTTGCTCTTACCATTCCTTCCTTCTCTCTTCTTCTTAATCGCAACTCTTACTTCGCGCATAACAACCTCAATTTGACCGATTTAAACGCGTCAACGATTTTCTTTTTCTTTTTATTTTTCTTTTTACAAACGCATGCGAAGCTCAATAATAACAGAAATATGAGCGGCGCGAAGGAAAGAAATAGGAATGTATGAATACTGCATGCGTGCAAGAGAGAAAAGGAGAGAGTGAGAGAGAGAGAGAGAGAGAGAGAGAGAAAGAGAGGGAGAGAGAAGAAAAAGAAAGTAAAGAAAAGAGAAGGATAAGTGTTATCAGTGGGTAAGTGCCCTTCCATGTCGAGATAATGCCGACACCGGGGTCGACAACATCATCCACACTGGCCATTCGTGCAAACATAATCCTCGTTGTGTCACTGGGTAACAACTGGTTGCTTGGTAAGTCTCTATACGGTTTCTCTTCCTTGCTTTCTCAATGTCTAGAGAAAAGATACATCATCAGATTGAAACTATAAGTGTTAATAGTCAAGACGAAGGAAGAATCGACCCACCGGTTCGTAATACTCGTAAGAATTTTCTACCTTATTGTAAGAGATATTCGCTCGTTCAGAAAATATTTTAATGATCTTATGAGAGTAAAATTTTAGGTAGAAAGAAAGGAGGTACGCGTGCGTATGCGAAGAACAGGTTAGTGTATCCTCTCTCTCTCTCTCTCTCTCTCTCTCTCTCTCTCTCTCGCGCGCTCTCTCTCTCTCTCTCTCTGGCGTTCCTATCGAACAGACCCATCGCTTTCCGTTCGCGCCGGGCCTTGTCCCGTGTCGGTCATTATCGGCTCTCATTATATTGGAACCGATCAATCACCTAACGTCTGAATCTTCTTTTCGAACATCCCTTCGTTGCAGACGATACCACGGAATCGTTGGACCCACGTGAATGTTCCCATGAACACACCCCCGCTTATTCACACCCCTCTTCTACCACAACGATCGATCGATTCGACGTGCAAAGATGTCAACGGGGACACGCCTGTTATGTTAATGCGTCGATATATGTGTGCGTTGAAATATAAGTCAAAACTTATTTTTAGGGTAAATATACATATATGTAAGCTACGAAGGAAATAATTTATTCCAAAGTATACAGATCGTATACGTACGGAAAGATTGATCGAGCTACAATGTATATTATCATCGTTAAGAAGCTATCAGGTTTCTCAAGTTGTATGGCAAGCAAGTACTTGCACGCAAGAATCTCCGATTCAATACAGATGTTATTACTTAATTTATGCATATTCTTACACACACGACGTATGATTTTTGTCGTCCACAGAGGCGCGTACGATTAACATAACAGAAAAGGAAGGGGAGAAAGAGAAATACAGATAGATAGATAGATAGATAGATAGAGAGAGAGAGAGAGAGAGAAAGAGAGAGAAAAAACAGGAAGATAAAAGACGCGAACACATTTATATGCGTAGGGACGTTAATACAGCAATTACACATCTGGCATTAAACATCGACTTCGACGCAATATAATTGATATCTCCATTACGTTATAAAGCAAGACAAAAGTCTTCTCGACATCCGTGTCACGCTTTCGAGAGAGATAGCTTTTCTATTCTTTTATCTTTTTTTTCTTTTTCTTTTTCTTTTCTTTTTTTTATCTACCTATTAAACGTATGTACCATCTACCCATCTCTCATTCTAAACACGATACTAGAAGTAACTATGACGTGGGATATGACGACGATGATTCCTTTTCCGCCAACATGACTTCGATCCCTCGAACTCCCTTGCGCTTTTATGTTAATCGAACGAAACGCCGAGGAAATGTCGTGCCGTCTGCGCCCGTGAAAATTTATCGCTGACATTTCAACGATGCTCGCCCGACGAGATCGACGATCGCGAATGCCCCGTCGACGATATCTCGCCGTGGAATCGGTGTCTCCTTGGAATCATGTCGAGGATGGAAAATGATGTTTCGAAAGGCGTAGGAGTGGCGGTGCCGAACCAACCAAAAGAATATTCCTTTTGTCTCCTCATAATTCCCATGAAAAGATAATCGATCGAAGCGAATCATTAATAGTAATAATATCACCTAACGACGTATTATATACTCACTCGATTCGTTTGCAAATCATTTCGATTTATGTCTATATATATGGAAAAAAAAAAAATTATATCCAATGAAAGTCATCTTTTTTCTAATTAATTCTACATTAACACGATATTTATATCTATCTCCCTGACCAAACCGGGAAGAAAGAGAAAGGGAAAGAGAGAGAGAGGGGGGGAGAGGGGGGAGAGAAAGCGGGCAACGAATTATCCAATTAAGATAACGGCGAATAAAATTCACGTTTATTACTCGCGTACCTTCTAATTCGACGAAACAAAGAATACCGAAATTATGAGAAAAGCATGAATCGAGAGTCGAGAACATTTAAGAGCGGCCTTGCGAGAGGCGCAAAGGGCAGTGTGCTTTCCGATAGCATCTTTCTTTCTCTTTCTATTTTGTGTAACGAGTACGGGACTGCCCTCGATGGCCGTGGCGGTTGATTAGCAATTTTAAAAGTAATAAAAACGATTCATAATTCGTTGAGAGAAAAAGCGGCCGCGCTAATGAGAAACTGCCGCGCTCCTTCCTCTTACAGGCTACACTATGACAGTGTGCGTGCGATGCTGAGCAAAGGAAAAGAGAGAGAAAGATAGATAGATAGAGAGAGAGAGAGAGAGAGAGAGAGAGAGAGAGAGAGAGAGAGAGAGAGAGAGTTATGAACCAATGATCTTTCCACTGACTTTGGCTTCGACGATGGTTTAATAAAATCCTTGAATCAATCGTATTTGTTTTTCAAATAAATTTTGGAAAGTTTTCGAAGCTCCTGTTTACTTATATATATATATATATATATATATATATATATATATACTCTTGTCTATTATATATACGTAAATATATATATACATACGTACCGTACCTACACGCACACACGAACACACATATTTAGTTACACGTATATATAACTGGGTCTCCTTAGTTGCTTTTTAATCCAACTCGTTCTACCGCACCTCGATCGCGTTTATCTCGCTCGTAAGGCGAACCGCGAGCGTCTCTATGGAGGCAGTATCGAAGAGAGTGGCTTTGCTGAAAAGGCACGAGAAAGGTGACACTCGTATCTCAATGGACTCCTTTTTTCCAGCACTCCGTCGTTATCTGCATAATTAGTTTCTTCGAGCGTATACATATACATATATATCGTATACAGCATATACATATACATATATATATATATATATATATATATATATATATATATATATATCGTAGATATACACATAAGGAGGTGAGAGGATCACGGAATCTTTCTTTTTCCCCCCTCCCCGTGAAATATCTTGTTGGACGCTTTCATTTCGAGAGACATTTCTAGGTGACCGGGTCGTTTGTCGATTGTTTATCGCACGTACTCAGGGTGGATTAGATTAATAAAAAAGATCACGAACTTTATTTCTTCCTCCGTAAAGGGAATCGTGAACACCTGTTACGAATATACGAAACATACGAGTTTCGTCGTTTAGCAACTTTCAACGATGAAATAAGAGGATGAGGAAAAAGAGAACAACGACAACAACGACCAAAAAAAAAAAAAAAAAGAAAGAAAAGAAGAAAAGGAAACGAAGCAAAAAGACAGTTCGAAAAAAAAAAAAGCTTTTTCTATAGATTTCACTCGTTTCGGCGAATCAACTGGAGCGAATCGATCCGCATCGCGTGGATTTAATTGGACCGCATCGGTCTACCGGTACGGAAAGTTAATTATTTATATATAATTAAGGGTACGTAGCGCGGTGGTAGATCGCGGAGATTGCGTATTTCGTCATCAATAAAGTTCCGCGCGCAGGTAGAGCCTTCGCGGTATCGCCTCTCATCTGCGAAAACATCCCGAGGCCCGGGATGCTGCGTGCCCTCTCTCTCTCTCTCTCACTCTCTCTCTCTCTTTCTCTCGCTCGCTCTCCCTCCCCCTCCCTCTCCCGCTCCTTCTACCTCACCCTTTCCCTCTTTTTCTTCTTCTTTTCTCGTTTCTCTCGGGAGTGGGCCCGTCGAAAGTCCGTGGTCGTTCTCGTACACGTACGACGACGCAAGGAGCCTACGTTCCGGCTAACGCGGCCGCGCAATCGCATTAATATCATCGAGATGATGAATTATGCCCGCTGGAGCTTTGATTTATTTTTATATCCGCCGTGCGCATGAAGCATATACCTACGCCTCGCAAGCGGCCGCACGGCTGTCTTTCTTATACATGTATGTATATATTTATATATGTGTATATATATATATATATATATATATATATATATATATATATATGAATAGTTGTATCTACATATGCATGCACATACATATGCATCTGTATGCATGTGCCTGTCGCTCTTATCGCACGCACCAATGTTTTGCATCGAGTTCGAGAGTCGCGATTATTGCTGAAGAAACGGTTGTGGTTATAGACGAACGTGTGGCTTCTTCTTTTAAAGATTCGTCTTCGTCTTCGTCTTCGTCTTCGTCTTCGTCTTCGTCCTCGTCTTCGTCCTCGTCGTTTTCTTCTTTCTTCGGTTTGCTCGCTTGACTGCATACTACCTGTTTGCCTTTCGACATGCCGTAATCGAAGGGGCTCCGATTAATCGGATAATTTACATTTTCGTATGGCTTTTTGTTTCGACGCCTGGATATGACATAATTTATATCACGGTTCCTTCCATTTTATTACGTTTTACTTTTTCCAACCCAATGGGAAAACGTTGAAGATAACTTTATAACATTGCCAATAAAAATAAGAAGATTTTATATCGATTTGAATCAGTTTCTGCATCCTCTTATTTACGTTAACGCTCCTTTCTTTTTATCTTCTTTATATTTGCAACTATTTATTATCATCGTTATTATTATCATTATTATTATTATTATTTCAAACGTTTTACCTTCCACACGACTTATAAGAAAATCCTGGAAACGCGATTTCGAAAGGAGAGACACGCAGCATCCATTACCGTACTCTCCAGAGTACAGAGCTTTCCCTCGACCGTATCTGGATTGTACCGTCTATCCTAACAAATTATACCGCTCATCGAGTTTACGTTTTCCTTCCCTCTCCTCTTTCTCTTTTTCTCTAATCGCAAGAATTTATTGCACATCGATCCACGATATACACGCTCTACCGAACGCCAGAGGCATTCCCTCACAGTTTGGACACTTTTATTCCTCTGTATACTCGTTAGTGGGACGACGCAGTTTTACAGATTTCATTTTACAGATATACCTACAACTTGCGACCGCGAGCTATACGAGATACCTATGCGAGAGAGAATATATCTACTTATATATATAAATATATACATATATATATATATATATATATATATATATATATATATATGCCGTACGTTTACGTATGATAGAGAAAATTCGTATTGAAACGCAATTTAAAGAGCTGCATCCTTTGACATTTTAGCACACGCACTAATACAGACACTAGAGTTAACGTGTACGAGTGTTGTTCGCACAGGACGTTTAACCGTTTCACCGACACGTTCGAATCGCTTTTTATTTATGCCGCACACTCTTAAGCACAAGAAGAGAACCTTGCAGATTTGCCGGGTAGTACGACTATACTACTCCAACATATACACGATATTAGTTAGACGTTAGATGGCTTGAATTGGTCAATCTTCTAAGCCAGCTGGTTTCTCTCTCTCTCTCTTTCTCTCTCTCTCTCTCTCTCTCTCTCTCTCTCTCTCTCTCTTAGCCAACGGCATCTTTCTCTCGCGCCAAAGTTCATCATCATCTCTCGGCCCCATTATGACGCGTCTCTCCTACCTCGTGGTATTTCGTTGTAACACTCGGTTCGCACTGTTAAACAATCCATCGTCGATTATCCGTTGCAAAATCATAACGTTACGCCTCGAGAAATCCATTACCGGGCAAGTAGGTATCGCAAATCGCAAATGATTACCGCGGCGAAACCGAGCCTTCCCCTCTTCCCCTTCTCTTCCCCTATCACCCCCCCCCACTACTCATTTCGTCCTCATCATCCTTCTCTCCTACTTCTTCTTCGTCTTCTTCCTCTTCTTCCTCTTCTCCTTCGTCTTCCTCATCTTCTTCCTCTTCTTCGTCTTCTTCCTCTTCTTCTTCGTCTTCTTCTTTTCCTTCGTCTCCTTCTCCTTCTTCTTCTTCTTCTTCATCTTTGCCGCCGTTGCGGAGGCACCACGAACAAAACGGAATATTCCGTGGCGAAATTAATTTCTTTTTCTTCCTCGATCCTCTTGAGATCCGAGATAACGGAAACGATTCAAGGATCGACCGCGTCGATCGGTGATTGCAAGAAAATCGATATTATTGCACGCCTTGGGTATCTTTATTTGTTGAAGGATCTCTTTTCGACGAGGAGAGAGAGAGAGAGAGAGAGAGAGAGAGAGAGAGAGAGAGAAAGAAAGAGAGAACACGTTTCCTGTGCGGCGTTTATTATTTCGTACCGATCGTGTTTCCACATAGATATGTTACATTAAAGTATTATTAAAGTTTCTAGAAGTTGGATTGTTTCATATCAAGTACCGTTCTCGTCTCGAACGTTTTCAACAATTTCAAGAAGATAACGATAAGAACGAGAAATAAAGAAATATGGACAATGAAGATTAATGTTCCATCATTAGAACGCACGAAAAGCTAAATCTGTATAATATTTAATTTGTTCGTATCTAAACAAAGAGTAATCATATTACGTGGAACTTAGACTTGTCAAACATTAATCTTTAGATATGAAATAACAATTAATTTTCTTGTGGAAAAAAAAAATTAAACAAAACGTATACGCGAATGTGTAATTTTAAAATTAAATGGAATTATATATGTATATATTTATACATACGTGTATATATACATATAAAGAGAGAGAGAGAGAGAGAGAGAGAGAGACAGGGGGGGGGGAGGAGTTAAGGAATAGAATAAAAATATTGAGAATATCGTCGGCGTAGAACAAACGGAATATCGTCTATCGCACGGCAGCATCGATCTTGCTCGTCCCTTCGGGTTATCGAGCCCTTCGCGGCGCGACGACACCATCCGTCCTTAATTAAGTCGTCGTTCGTCGTGGTGAACGTCCTGACGACACATCGTTTCCTGCCGAAGAGAAGGGATAAGTTAAGAGAGATTGAGAGAGAGAGAGAGAGAGAGAGAGAGAGAGGGAGAGAGGGAGAGAAAGAAGGAGAGAAAATGGGAAGAGTAAAGAAGGAGGGTGCAGAGACCGGAGGCTACCAAAAGCTGGCGAAAAGAATGAACGAAGAGAGGGAGTTTGAAAGGACGACCTAATCAGCACGCTAATGCACCGATCCGTCATGTTGCGACGCGGTAAGGCGAGATAAGGTTCAGTGTACGCATCAGGGAGAACCCGAAAGGACCATAGTGGACCGAAGAGGAACCGAAGAGAAGCCGACTTCCTTTGGCCTAACCCACAGAACTGGAAAGGTGGATTATAAAGGCGACAGGTGCTCGACGGGAGTGCCAGTAATATACAACTTACGCGTACGAGAGAGTCCTATCTTCCGATATTGATAATAAACTTAAAGATCTAACATTCTCTCTAGAGATACCATAAACTCTTATACTTCTAGAAACTATTTATTGGGACCTTTGATCTTCTACTGCTTACGATTTCATGCCTATAAGAAATGTTACCTCGAAACTTTACTTCGCGTCGATTTGATCTCAACGATAAATCAAACCTTCTCGAACGTTGTAATCGATTGTTCGATACTTACTTTTCGTTCGATTCTTATAAGTCTTACGAAATTCTTCGAAATTATCCGACATCGATATCCAGTAAATTCCTTTTACACAAGGATTACCATGTATCACGTTGTACAGATGGTACTCCTCTGAATTCCTAAGCGTACTGGGACAGGAGCGGACGGGGTAGCGAGAGGGGGAGGGGGAGAGAGAAAAGCGATCTCGAAGGTGGTCCAAATATTCAATCTTCACGGCGACAGGTGTCGAACGAAAGTTGACCGTCTAACGTCGTGAACGCCAAGAATTTATCGAGATTGTGATGAAATTGTAGAAGGGAATTTATTGGAAGGCCTTGAAAAATATATCCTTTTTCTTCATGTTTACGTTTTTTCTTCCTCTTCTTCTTCTTCTTCTTCTTCTCCATCTCCCTGATAAGGTACGATAACAGGGCAAATCGAACAAGTGTTTTTTGAACTTAAAAGAGATACGAAAAACTCACTACGTGTGTTGTGCCAAAGTCTGAAAGTTAACAAAAATAAAAAAAAAAAAAAAAAAAAGATAAAAAGAGAGAGAAACCGAGAATAGCGACGGAGATAAGGAAGAAGAGGAAGAAAAAAAAACATCGAAATCACATACACACCCTTGATACCGACTACGTGTACTCACTCTCTCTCTCTCTCTCTCTCTCTCTCTCTCTCTCTCTCTCTCCCTCTTCCTCTTTCCTCGTTCTCTGTGAACACACAAAGCGAGGATCGCTGGACGTTTACACGCGTTCAGGGAGCAGCCCTTTTCGTGTTTCTTCTTGTCCCTCGCTAAAATCCCCCTCGACTTCCCTATGAAATATGCATTTCGATGCTACTCGAAGTACTTTGAGAAAACCTTTCTCTTCTCACGACCTCGGCTTATGTAATCTTAAATTCCAGTCTATCCTCCGACGTCACGTGTACGTTGAGTCGTTCCAGTTCGAGTTCAAGCCATCGTGGATAACTCTTTAAGAAACGAGCGAATTTCTTCGTTATTCTTTTTACCGATAGAAGAAAGATAACGAAATGGGCTACGGTCTGACGGAATGGTGACTAAGGAAAAGAAACGTACGAAAAAAGAAAGGGAAAAAAGAAGAAGAAGGGAAAAAAAGAAGGAGAGGAGGAATAGGAAAAAAGAAAAGGAAGAATAGAGTTCGACGTTGGTAGCAGCAGAGAAAGAGAAGTGCATCAAGCTTGGCTAGGATAAGACCGGCTTAGAGATTGCTGCGTTTACGGCCAATAAAGTCGACTTCTTGTTGGCCGTTAACATGTCAGCTCCAGTTTTTCATCGACGTACTCTCTTTACTCCTTCTACCATCACCACCACCAACCACCATCACCACCACCACCACCAACACCACCGCCACCGCCACCTCCCTCTTCCAATTTCCCTCTTCTCTCCGTTCGTCGTCAAGTTCTTTTATCTCTCTCTCTCTCTCTCTCTCTCTCTCTCTCTCTCTCTCTCTCTTTCTCTCTCGTCGTTCGTTGCAAAGAGAGAATTCGCTTTCTTTTATCTTCTCTCTTCTCTTTCTTCTTCATCTTTTTCGTCCACCCAGTTTCCAACCAGTAGTACGCTAGCAGCTTCGCACGAGATGATCAGGATTCCCATCTTCGAGAGGCAGGGGAAAAAAAGAGTCGTGAAGGAGAGAAATGCAATTTCGTCCAAGCGAAAAGGCAAACGCATTCATCCGTCTCTATCTCTTCGCACTTAATCGCAAGCTTTATTACTTTCTTACCAATTGTTAATTACATTTCCTTTTCCTTTGTTTTTTGTTCTCTCTCTCTCTCTCTCTCTCTCTCTCTTCCTTTTCCTCTTTTTATTTTTTCTTTTATAACGAAACAAGAAAGAAAATTTAATTACAGAGACAACGGTCTCGTAAAGAACGGAGGCTCTTCGTTACCGATTGTTCTAAAATTTTCGATCGATCCCACTTATTCTTCCACCCTCTCTACTATTACTGACCCGTAATGAGCGAACTACAATTGAATTAGGCTGTAATTACTCGCAGTTAAGGTATTATGGTCGACGTCGTAAAAAGAATTTTATTACCGTAAAAGAATTTTGATGTTACTACGGGGGCGCTTATTATAACGAGAGACGATATATACTCAGCGACTATACTTACTTAGGAGATTAAAAATTTATTACGGGTCAGTTCGTTACTGCGGCGCTGACGCGAAAATTATTACGCGCGTAACAATCGAAATCGATATGTGTATGTGTGTGTGTGTGTGTGTGTGTGTGCGCGCGCGTGTGCGTGTGTGTATGTGACGAGAAGACTCTTCCGTTCTAATTTCGACAAGAGCTTTGCGATCATGAGCAAATAATTACATACGAAATAAAAGAAAGAAAGAAAGAAAAAAAAAAGAACAAGAAAGAGACCGATGGGGTAGAGCTCAAACGATCTTCGGGAATTTGTGATTCAAACAAGAAGAAATGAAATAACTTTCATTTCTTTTTATTCCACTTTGAAAACGAGTCTAACAAAACGAATGATTTTATAGTAAACTGACTTTCGTTTATCGATATCACATTCGTACATGTACGACGTCGACATCGAAAAGGAGAAAAGGATGAATGAAAAATACGAGCCATGAAAGAGGGATTGAGCGAGCGAGCGAGCGAGCGAGAGAGAGAGAGAGAGAGAGAGAGAGAGAGAGAAACTCATGAGATTAATGCAATACACGTATGCACGCGGATAGAATTAGTAGACGCACGCGACAGGACGCAACTAATACAAACGTCTTACAAGACGGTACTGCGCCTTTCACTTGGCGCTCGCGTATTTCGCAGGATTTACACACGAGTATCTACCATTTCCTTAGCTCACGAATCGGATCTCTCTCTCTTTCTCTCTTTCTCTCTTTCTCTCTTTTTCTCTCGTTCTTCCCTCTCTTTCTTTCTTTCTCTCTCTCTCTCTCCTGTAGAAACATACGGAGAGACGCGTGGGTGGGCGTGCGAAGCCGGTCGCGACGGTGCACGTTTTGACGTTTCGACTTTACGATCCACCTCGACGACTGCGGACAACCTGCGGAATTAAGAATGTAGATTGCTATCATCATGAAAGAAAGAGAGAGAGAGAGAGAGAGAGAGAGAGAGGGAAAGAGAGTAGATACGCCGTCCCTGGCGAATACACCGCGACAGGACGTCCACAGGACTATCTGCGGAATTCTTTAGGAGGCTCTTCTCAGAAACGAGAAAGCTAGGACGAGTTTTCGTCGGTTCGAGCCTGGACTCGAAAAGAATTCTGATGCTTCGTCGATCGGTCTTCTGCAACTTCTTTACAGTACTATCCCGTTTTCGATCTTGGGTTAGATGAATAAATTTACAAAGTTGTTGTTGATACCTATGTTGTCGTCAAAATCAACGAAATATCTGATCAGCACCTAATGCCTTATAGGATTTTAATATTGATAACTCGAGAAAGAGAAGGAGAGAAAGAAAGATATAAAGAAAAAAAAGAAAGAGAGAGAGAGAGAGAGAGAGAGAGAGAAAGATCTATGATAAAGATTATCGACGAGTTAGCTAAAGGATAAAGTTGACCTCGAGAAGGTGGAGATCTTTTCTTACTTCGCCGAACGAATGGATCGGTGTACGGGATTATGATTAAACGCGAGTAGGAAGTATGCGGTTAGGAGGACTCATCTGCGATATGAGTTAGAATCCAGCGGCGGTTACACTACACAGTCGGGCCGGTTAATTGGAATTTAGTGATCATAAGTCGTGGCGTACGAAGCGGAGCCGCCGCCTTCTTCCATCCGCTTACGGTTACCTCTCTAAGAATTGCAATTTCGAGATCGTCAGCCGGGGTAATCGGTTGTCCCCCTGAACCGAGTGCCCGACCATGGGAAATTCGTTGAGTTACCACGACGATCAGATTATTATTTTATTTGCACAATCGATCCTAACAATCTCGAATGAAGAATAATACTCACAGATAACCGACAATGATTCTGAAAACATCCGATCCGACACTAATCATTTTTTCTAATATCAATAACATAAGTAGAATCTATAGAAAGGGACTATACATTAAACGGTGGTGAAATACATTTATTCGGGAAAACTACAGTTACTTCGGTTCTAATCGAACATATACATATATCAAGTTACATAATCGCATTGGAACCTACACGAAAGAGGAGGACTCCCACATTGAACGATCAAAGCTTAAGATTTATATTATGGCAAAGATCAGGCAACCGAATGAACTTCCTGGTAAAACATGTTCAATGCTTGATCGGATTCGTTATAAGAAAAGACGTCCGACGGATCTTACTTCTCTCGGACGAACTTGACGGAATCTTGGCCAGGAAATATTCGTACCATTGAAGAAGGCTCGTTTTCTTTTCTATTTTGGCGGAGAGTGAATTTGACTCGTGAAAAAGGACGATCCCG
The DNA here is from genome assembly GCA_911387935.1 of Dolichovespula saxonica. Classification (NCBI taxonomy): domain Eukaryota; kingdom Metazoa; phylum Arthropoda; class Insecta; order Hymenoptera; family Vespidae; genus Dolichovespula; species Dolichovespula saxonica. The sequence goes on along the minus strand of OU427004.1, from coordinate 3,630,776 downwards.
AGAGGTTGGGGGAATACTGTTCGCGGGCTCTCTATCGGCGAGGCCGCTACGCACGAGGCGGGACCCATCAGAGCGGCTTAGGTTAGTTTCGAAGCCTCATCTTACTCTCACGTGGGGCGGCGTAATGAACCAACATGACTTGCGGTTTGCAGAGCCGTGTTCTTGCCTTATTGAAAGCAGTGTCGCTCATCCGGCCATTCCAGAATCGTATCTGTACTTCCACGTCCTTTCTCGAAAGAAACGGCCGTCGATCTTTCTATCTCCTTTATCGTCCTTCCTTTTGCTACTCGGAACCTTCGGCCGACCTTGAAAAAGGCATTAAAAGATCGTCGACGCCATTACGTATGTACGCCGTTACGCAACATCGAAGAAACTCGTTCGTTCGGTACTTCATTCTACTCGACTGAGATCTCTCTCTCTCTCTCTCTCTCTCTCTCTCATCCTTCTATCTTTTTCCACGAAACGATCTTCCTTACGGACGATCTTCTTAGAGCCGCTACGTGCAGTTGGTACGCGCGGTACTCGCTTGGCGTGAATCATTCGTAGCCGTCAAGAATGAATCTTTTTCGTCCCGCACGCTTCTGCAAATCTTTTGTCTCCCCGTCGATAAATCCCCAGATCGTTTCTTCTAAGCCAATCCCTCTTTCTACAGAAGATCGAACTTGTACGAAAGGTACAATGATTTTTATGAGTTCGAGTAGAAATATCGTCCTTAGCGTCGGTTACTGAATTTTTATCCAATTAACACTAATCTCTTGTATACTGTCTGATTTTAATCGAAATAAAATATAACGGACGCAATTCTACAAAGTTACTCGTTACGAAAGAAAATTGAAATTGTACAAACCTAAAGCTTATTATAATGATTTATCGTTAGGCTGAGGTTCCGTACGACGTTCACACTCTGCTGCGACGATCGTCGAGTTAAACGAAACAAAAAGAATAATTCACTTGTCGTCAGAGCCAAGTGAAGAACACGAGGACAAGAAATGATAAATATTTGTTTAAATATAATTGAATATTAGTAAATCAACGAAATAAATTATCCGGTGAGTGGCATACGTCGGTGATGTTCATAGATAATCGCATTAGAGTTTTCTTGCACCCTTGGCACAGAAGATGCAGAGAGAGAGAGAGAGAGAGAGAGAGAGAGTAAGAGAAGAGGGGGTGAAAGCAAGAAATGCAAAAATGTCGCGACAAGTCCGTCCTCCGTGCCGGTTCTGGATTCCAGTATGTCCAACGTGTCCTTGAGACCGTACGCGTAGGAACGTTGCTCGACAAGAAGCATCGATTCCTTCGTCGATCATGAGATTTCAAGACGCTCCGAATAGCTCTCTCACTCTTCTCGTATCTACCATCTCTCCTTTCGTTAAAATTAACGACTATTTCTTGTTCGGTTCGCGAGCAACGGCTCGCCGTTACTCTCTGCACAATTTGCGACCTATCCCAGTTGGGTTCTCGAAGTCTTACTGAAACTATCGTTCGAAGAAAATCGAGAGATGCAAAGAAACCGATTCGAGTTCCTCTTCGCCAAGCGCCGATCACTATTACGACCATTAAGCCCACGAATTTGAATCGAAAAGGCATTAAAGATATTTTATGACCTCCCGCTGCGTGACTCGCTCGAAACGCGCACGCGTACCCTCGATGCTCCTCTTGCCCCTGGCTACTCTTAATTATCGTTATAAATAATATTAACGCCGATTTCGTTGATTCGTCCAAAGCACGATTAATCGATCTTTCTTCTTTATCGACGATTTTTCGTATACCTCGAAGTACCTCGTGATTGACGCCGATACAAGAACATAAGGGGGATGGTTATCAAAGTCGCGTCAAGACAATAAAAAACATTCCTTATTTGATATAAATATTGATTTCAATTATTAATCGAAATTATATAGCTAGATGATATACACGGGATAGGTATTATTAAGATCAACGAATTATCGTCATATACCTACGAAGGTAATCCTATAAACCGCATTGATTTAGTTTCTTCCGTTCGTAATGCATCTCGAAAGGGCAATGGCGGCGTCCAATCTCGATCGTTTCTTTGTATAAGAAAACAGGAGACGAAGGAACAAAGAAAAGAAGGAGGGATGAGAGAAAGAAAGAAAGAAAGAAATGAAGAAAGGAAGGAAGGAAGGAAGGAAGAAATGGACGGATGGACGGACGTCCTTTTTCTTTCCCTTCTCCGGCTGTTTCTATTAGTGCGAGCCGCTCGAAGGAACCTGTATAAATTAATTAGTAGATACGTCCTGATACGTGGCCTCCCACCGTACGACGTGCCGCTATCTCGTTCTCTATCGAACGTCCGACTACGCCGTAGGTAACGCGGCCGTCTTTCTACCTACGTCCAACCTTCGAGTTGTACCTACATATGTGCGTGCCTGAGTGCGTGAGCGCGCGAGTCCCCCAAGCTTTGCGCGAGACTTCGCGTGCGGGACAAGTAAATCCTACAACGGAATCCTGAAACGTAGCCAATTTTCTCTTTATCCACCTATCCACGTTCTATTCTCGTTTATTTCAATTTCCATATAATAAAAAGTCAATTTCTAATTAACATCAACGATATCCGTTGAAATTTTCGTCGAGAATTGCGTTATTTGCCTAGCTGGTCACGCATTCGAGGATTTAACTCAGAGATTATCTAATGATTTCACGAATACTTATCGGGACGATTCGGAAATTGGACAAAAGAAGAAAGAGAGAGAGAGAGAGAGAGAGAGAGAGAGAGAATGCATCGCTTTTACGATACTACCACGAGAATAGGAATTTTCTTGTAAAGATCGTAAAGAAAACTCGATCGATAGAGAAGGTACGAAAGTACTCGTTAAATCCATCAACTTGGAACTTAGCGCTTGTTCTTATCGCGATTATCGTAAGGCGTAGAAAACGCTCGCGCGTTTTATCTACACGCGCTCGAGTTTGAATTCCGTGGATTCTCCAAGAAAACATGAAGTTGAAAGAGAAAGAGAAGGAGGGAGATAGAGATAGAGAGAAAACGAGTACCCTATGTGGATCGTGGTGAGATGAGTAATGAAGCTGCTCGTCCGTTATCGCTCGCACGAAATCTTTCCTTTGCTTGTACGCATAGAAATAGTCCCTTCTTTCTCTCTCTCTCTCTCTCTCTCTCTCTCTCTCTCTCCTTCTCTTTCTTCTCCTTTCTATATCCGCGATTTCGTAATCGAATGATACTCTGGATTCAAACGATAACGCTCGCTATTACGAACGTACAAAGTAGGCATGTAGGTAAGAGCAATAATTGAATCGTAAAGGCAAAGATTTCTAGTTCTTACTGATTCCTCGTGTGGACGATCCGCGATGTTAAAGACTTGCGTTTCTTACAAACTCTCGTGAATAACTGAAGGGCAGACGGTAAGTACATAGTTTGTTTTTCAGACATGAGACGAAGGAGAAATAGGAGAAAGAGAGAGAGAGAGAGAGAAACAAAAAAGGCAATAAGGTCGAATGTCGTAAAAGTAAACATTCTGTCTCTTAATAGACCTGTTTCGAATGACAAAGAGTAAAAGAGATAAATACGTCTGACGTCTATTTAAACGAAGCAAAAATAAAACCATCGACAAGAGTACGACGGGATAGGATCGATCGAGAAAAATGAATTATCGAATCGGTGATTTTTCGAAATTCTTTGCCGAGATGATATAACAGACGAATGCTCATTCGACGGAAATGCGAATGCGAGATATGACATTGCGTCGCAAAGATTGTTAAATTGGTTAAAACGATCGTTGACGCCTCGAAGTTCCGACGTGTGAGGTCTATTAACGGGCCATTCAATCGTAAAGTCTCGTCGATATAAAGGGCCTCGTTGTGCCACGTCTTGTTTGCCCGCACCGTGCCTTCGTCAAATCGATTTTCCGGCACCGCGTGGTACCGAAAAAGCATCGAGTAGGATCCTATCAAAAAATTTCTGTCGAAAAGGACAATGCACGAAAACAAGGTACTATCCCTTTCGTACGGCAGAAATGTTAGCTCGGTTTCAACTTATTTCTTTTTCTCTTTCATTTTCTTTTTCTTTTTCCTTTTCTTTCCCTACAAGAGCTCTCCGTAAATTCTCCAAAGTTATCCAAAGTATTCTAATTTCTGGTAGATGTAAATCGAGTCTCAATCGCATTCCCGTTTAACTCGTGAAATCTGGTAAAACTTCTTTACTTTTATGCGAAAACGAGATACCTACTACAAATACACGAGAGTCCTACGATCGAACGTTTAACATCGTTACCTAATAGAAATCAACCTTGGCTCATTCTTTAAATGAGCACGCAAGTACGTAAGAGAGCATAGACGAAGGCACAGGTCATTCCCACGTACTGACATTCTTTTAAAACAAAACAAGCGCAAACGAGGTTGTTGCAATCGGGCATTTAACATCGAGCCTGAGAGAAAATACTTTTTCCCGCTATTAGATTCATTTCATAAGGAATTTCTCCAACTAGGTAAAGGCTATTTCGCAATGATCTAACAAACATAGATAGAGGCAATGAGCGTAACGTAGTAGCCGGACTCATCGAACGATTATTACGAGCTACGTACATTCAGAAGGCTGTCCTTCAATCTCCTCCCAACATGGGATCTCAAGAGATCATCAATAGGATTAACTTTCCGCAGAGCCGATCACCGAATTCCCTTTCTCTTTTTATTCTTACGCTTTCTTTCTTTTATTTATTTATTTATTTATTTATTTTTTCTTTTTCTTTTTGGACCGAACAACCATTCTGTGGAAGACGAGAAGGAGAGAAGATAGGGATAACAAATGAAAGAAGAGAGAGAGAGAGAGAGAGAAGTTGTACGGTTGCTCCGTACTCGCGAGAAGGAAGAAGAAGAAGAAGAAGAAGAAGAAATGGAAAAAGGTGGTCCAAGGCGGTCGAAACATTCCCGGCTCAGGGCGTGCATTAAATATGATATATGCTTATTGAATTTGTAAGTAAAACGGCTGATGGTAGAACTCCTGCGTCCGGTGGTAGTCGAGAAAGGGCGCGTTGGAAGAAGGTCGATGAAGAAAACGAAAAGAAAGAGAAAGAGAAAGAAAGAGAGAGAGAGAGAGAGAGAGAGGGAATGAAAGAAGGAGAGATACATAGGATATATGTACATATGTACGTACACACCTATATACATACATGTATGTATTTACTCGCATGTGTCTTCCTCCCTCGCGCTCTCTTTTCACCCTTCCTTCTTCGTGTTTCTTTTTCTCTCTCTCTCCCTCCCTCTCTCCCGCCCTTCCTTCCCTCTCTCTCTCTTTCTTTCTTTTTCTCTGTCTTTCACTTTTTCTCTCTTTTACTCGCACCGCATTTCTCCATCGCTATCTCTCGCTCGCTCTTCCACTCATTCTCTCTTTCTCTTCCATTCTCTTTCTCTTCTTACTCACTGGTAGCCGTGATGGTAAAGCGTGCATAATTAGGAGGATTTCAACGGGGATTACCCTCGTATGGACCCCATCCAGTCATCCCGTTGCTGCCCTTCTTTGTCCGAGCAACTAATTTATTTAATCATTCCACGGGCAACCGCCAGGCGGCGCCTTTGCCTGCCCGCGGCTCCTAAGTTGCTTAATCGTCCAAAGAGGCTGTTTCTCTTCTCTCTCCCTCCACCTCGTCATCCCTTTTCTCCCTTCCTTGCTTGCTTCCTTCCTTCTACCTTCCAGATTCTTCTTCTTCTTCTTCTTCTTCTTCTTTTTCGTTTTCTTTTTCTTTTTCTTTTTCTTTTTTTTCGCCGAAGGTTTAGTCGTTCCGCTTATTCCGTTGTCCTTCGTAGATTCGCGTTGCAAAGAGGACAGAAGAAAAGAATGAAATTCTTTAAGATGGACGAGCTTACGCGAGCTTATATCATGAATAAGTCGATAATGCACGTTGTTCAAGTCGTTTCGAAGATAGAAGAAAGCGTAAAAGGGTAATGAAAGAGAGAAAGAAAGAAAGAGAGATGGGGGAGGGAACGAACATCGGCGAAAAGAGAGAAAAGCAAGAGGAATATCTCTAAGGGGAAGAAGGAAACAAGGAAGAAGGAAGAAGGAAGAAGAGGAGGAGGAGGAGGAGGAGGAGGAGGAGGAGGAGGACTTGCGCGACTCCTGTGCACGATAATCGAGCGAGCGTGCCGAGGCGGGTGCCCGATCGACTGTGTTTTGCCCTGTCGCGCGTACATCGAAAAGGAATCCGGTTCGTGGGACAAAACCACGTATCCATGTTGACAAATTGAGTATCGAGGAACGAAGTACGCGCGGGCGCGTACGCAACTCGTCTCCTCTTCCTCTTCCTCCTCTTCTTCCTCATTCTCCTTCTCACCCTCTTCTTCCTCCTTCATCCTCCCGGGTGGCTTTTCCTGATCACGGATTTTCTGCTCGACGAATTACTTCCAGATTCGAACTTTTGTCGTTTCCTCATATCGGAAATAATGAGAACGACAGTGATTTGAATTCTTTTTTTCCATTTTTTTTTTCTTTCTTTATCCATTTTAATCGATCCAAACGATTGTTTTGACGCGACGGAATGGTTTCGATCGAAATGATAGGTAACGATATTTAGTCTTCGTTTATATTTTTAATGGATAGCAATTTACCTTACGATTTGTTTGGTGCCGCGAAGGAAGGCTGATGACCGGGCAAAATAATTCCTTATGATAATCTTCCGAGTAAGGATGCCCGACATAAATCGGTCGAACGTTTTTCGCGTTACCCGATATGGAATCTCGTTCGTGAAAAAGAAGCCGATAGCGTCCTTGACAAATCGAGTCCTGAAGATCGTCCTTGACTCGTCACGTCATATGTTCGGTATTCGCATTCTCTCTTTCCCTTTTCTCTTCTCCATTGGAAAGCATTGAGAAGAAAGGAAAAAATCTCTTGGAAGGAGGACCGATAAAACATTCAACGTTCGTAGTAAATTTGAAGAAGTGCGGATGTACGACTTGAAAAGAGAGGGAGAATAAGACAGAAAGAGAGACAGAGAGAGAGAGAGAGAGAGAGAGAGAGAGAGAGAGACAGAAAAAGTTCGTTGACCTTGAGGCCAGTGTCCGAAGAACATAATCGACGAGCGACCGGTCCGTCAAATTTATCGAGCCTGTGCATTGTGATGCCCAGAGAAGAAGAGGAAGAAGAAGAAGAAAACGAAGAAGAGGAAAAGGAAGAAGACACCTACCGCCTTCTTCGAGATCTTCCACTCTCTCTCTCTCTCTCTCTCTCTCTCTCTCTCTCTCTCTCTCCCTCTCTCTTCAAGATATCCGAGCAGGAATTAATCAAAACGCATCGCAACAGTGATTTAGAATCCATCATCCTGAACGAGGCATCGATCCAACGAGCAGAGTGACGCCTTTTCGATCGAGCTCGCGGGTGGAAGACGAGTAAAAAGAAGAAGTAACCAATGCGAAGCAAAAAGACGGAGAAAGAGAGAGAGAGAGAGAGAGAGAGAGAGAGAGAGAGAGAGAAAGGGTGGGAGGGAGCCGTAGTCAATTCGAACGAGCATAATTTTAAGCGGAGTTCTTTCAGCTCTCGAAAGTTAACCGGCCTGGTATTCCTTCGTCTGAATTATCGTTGACCTCCAACACGGTCTTACAAGGCGCTCGACTGCACAGAGTGCAGCCCTTCCTTTCGTTTCTTCTCCCCTTACCGTACCCCCCTTCATCTTCTCCTCCTACTATTCCCTTCCTCGGCGACCCCACGCCACCGAGATGAGGGCCAAGCGCGTTCCGACAATGTTGCACCGCATAAATTGATACCCTGCCTCGCTGGACTTTCTGTGTTACCGGCGAGCATCGACACGAACAGCAACCCCCTCCACCTCCTCCTCCTCCTCCTCCTCCTCCTCCTGGCATGTACCTCTCCAGCCACGAATCTTACTTACGATTCTTTCCTTTCCTCGCACCCTATACCTAAATATCCTCCCGAGCTTTCGTCGCACTTAAATCACTTTCAGAGGAAACTCCGATATCGTAAGAGATTCCCTTATATCTTCCATGGAACTATTTTAATACTTGTCACGTCGAACACTTCTTGGAATATCACTTTATGGATATCTCCTTGGGAGAAAACTTGCATAGGAGAGCGGCGATCCATCAGCGAGACAATGGGATTGAAACTTGTTCGACAATAACGAAACCAATAAGTACAATGTTGTTAATCAATCTCACCGATATCCGATTCTAAGGCACGACTCTGAATACGTGGATTTTGAGAATCCCGTAGTTTACCCTAATCAAAAAGTAAAATCGTATCGGCCGGCCCGAATGGATGAGACCAATGGAAAGAGAAAGGATAGAGAGTCGAAAGGAGAGTTGGTGCCTGTTTTTCACGGCACGTTTGCTATTTGCATAAGATCATCTCGTCGAATGTCGCGGCTCCCACAAACGATAACGTTTGCACATAACACATACATACGTAGATGAGAGGAAGAAAAAAGAAGACTCAGAGACGTCGAAGAGAGAAAGAGAGAGAGAGAGAGAGAGAGAGAAAAAGATATGCATACGTATATACAAGCTCGCAGTTTTACGAGAAGGAGTTGCAGCAACAGCGGCAGTAGCTGCAGCAGTATCGGCACCACTTTGGTACTCCTTCGTCGTGTCCCATGGCACTAATCGATTTTAAGCGGGCGAAAGCGTGCCTCCGCGCTACGTCTAATTGGTAATTAAGCTTAGGTTTACGGCGATCGAAAGAGGGCCTACCGGCTGTACCCCAGGGTGGGGAGAATGGCGGAGAAAAGGAGGCAGCAAGAAGTTAAAAGGAGAATAAAGGCGGTAGTCTTTACTTGAAGGAATACTCGAAAAGAAAGATAAAGGAAAAAAAAAGAGAAGAAGAAGAAGAAGAAGAAGAAGAAGAAACTGATTTCAAAGATTAATCCCGTTTCAACCGATAATGAATTTACTTTGATTAATTGTAAAACTAAACGATATCTCGAATTGGCGAACGAAAAACAAATGTCATTTCTTAATTATCTTTACGAAATAACAAATTGTTCTTATATTATGAGGGATAATCAAATATGGTAGGAATATAACGAAGACATTTTTTATATGCTCCAATATACTGCTTTCTTTTCCCTTTTTTTTTTTTTTTCTTTCCTTTTTGTAAAGGCGGCACAAAGTTTTTGCGCTAATCTCAAAACCAAATACACCGCGCGACGATTTATCTCTCTTTTTTTGTTCTTTCTCTATCTTTCTCCCTCTTCGTCGACCTCGTCGAGAAGCCATCTCGATTCAGCCGTAGAAAAGATCTTCATGGGTTCCTCTCCTCTTTCTTCTTTCGGTCTTTCATCGCGATCGAGATGAAGAAGAGCCAACGTGACGACCGCCCGGGCTTTGTTATATCTTCACGATCGCCCCTTTCTTAGAAATTTTAACGAAAAATTTCTCCTTTTGGGATAGTATGTACGTACGTGCTGGACCCAACGAGATAAAGCGAGCAATGAGAAAGACAGACGGAGCGAGAAAGATCAAGGAAAAGGAAGGAAAAGAAAAGAAAAGAAAAAAAAATAATAAGAATCCACAGCATCGAACGTAAATTAAAAATTAATTTTAACGATAAAAAAGAAAATCATAAAGATAAAGGAAAAAAAAAAATAATATTGTCTTAGATTTTTTGTTTCTTCATTCCTTTTTTTTCCCCCTGTCCCTTTCTCGATTTCCGTCTGGAAACTTCGCTAAGCTGCGGTTTATCTTTCTTCACTTTTTCTTCCTTTTATACATCGTTCACCTCACTCGACTGCCGACAGACTGATATATAGCGCGCATAAGAGATGTAGTCAGATCACGGTCCCCTTCATGACGCTGCTTCTACACCGGCAAACATGTTCTTTCCTACGATAAATCCTTGCGGAATATAAAAGCTTCGACGAAGGTGAGTCGATGTTTGGAAAGGAGAAAACCATCGAGCTTTACTCCTTTCCCTCCCCGCCACTTTCATTCACTCGTTTCAATCGAACTTTCACATGATAAAATATCAGTAATGTTTTCCACTAGAAAATAATCTGCACCTATGGGATAATGTAAAATTTGTGATACTTATCATGAATTTTCTAAGATGTGTCAACGACGGGAATGTTGTTGTATTATCGTGGTATCAGGGCGAAGCAACGATAAAGAAAGATAGAGATAGAGAGAGAGAGAGAGAGAGAGAGAGAGAGAGAGAGAGAGAGAGAGAGAAAATCTCTCATTACGACTGGATCGTCTCGATGTACATACATACATACATACATACATAGATCGGATCGTCGGATTGAAATTTTATTCTCGTGGGAATCGTTTGTTCCTACGATATATCTCGAGGTCGTACGTGCGCATCTCTCGACGACGAGATTATCGCCAATTAGGACGTTTACTCGAATTTACCCGCGAATATACGCCACTGTGAATGGCTTTACCGTAAATGTTGGTAATTAGCGTATCGTTCCTCGTGCTTTCGACGGTCACCGAGATTGACAGCATCGATATCGCGTTCCTCTCCTCCCTTCCCCCGTTCACCCCTGAAAACTCTCTCCAGTAAGTAAACCGTTGCTTCTTTCAATATAAATACCCATTGGAAAGAAAGAGAAAGAACGGGCCGAATTAATGAAACTTTTGTGCGTAAGAGCGCGCGCGCACATACATGGAGGACAAACAAACCCGTTAATTACGAGCGAAAGTCACCGGGGCATCGTCGCGAGAAACCGCAACGCGACAGTTCGAGTTCCGCGATTATTTAATCGTACATACCCGTACGTATGTAACTGTAAGGAGCCATATATTTGCATATAAAAGTATACTCGTGTATTTGTTTGATCTAACACATGTACCTATCTATATTCCCATATAAGGTGATACTAGTTACGTAGCTATGCGTGTATTACATTGTATATGCCTATGCCTAAGTATATATATATATATATATATATTTTTTTTTTGCCCAAGTGTACATATATATCCGTATCGTTTCGGTTATCGCGAACGTCGCGGTTTAAACAAAGTTCCGTCGCCTCGTGACTCTTTCGACGACGTTAATTACCGCTAGGAGAAAAGAAAGCTTAATCCCGAGTCTGCCCTCCGATCTCCGGCGGTTCCGTCTGCGGTACCAGGAATTGAGCGTGCCGAACTCTCTTATGCATATTAATTCGATAGAAGATAAAAGGGTCTTATTACAAATGGAAATTTGCCGAGGCGGATGTAACTCCAAAGCTCTCTCTCTCTCTCTCTCTCTCTCTCTCTCTCTCTCTCTCTCTCTCTATCTCTCTATCTCTATCTATCTCTCTTTTTAAGCGCATGCCAAGATCTTCGACATTAAGTTTGCGTTCGGTCGATCGATTCCTCGACATCTTTCCAAGGAATCTCGCAGGGAAATATTTTTTTTTTCCACGGATCGTTGAACGCTAAATCCTGTCAGGCTATACGATAATGAACTAATTGGGAATAACACCGAATGCAATTCCATTATTCGTTTGATAAGCGAAGGAAAGGGAATTGGTCTAGGGGGTGGGGGAGGGGCGGGGGTGGGGGCGAGGTAATACGGTAGCAAAAATATTCGAAATCTGATAAGGAGGGTTCGAAACGGCGGCGCTCGCGAGGTCAGCCCGGTACCACCGGCGATCTTACATTGATACTTTTGCGTCAGCCAGAGGTCTATCGATAATTAATTGCGTACGAGTTCGTTTATCTCAGATCGCGATGTGATTTATTGGCAGGAACTTTTATGGCGGGGCCTAATTTATCAGAAAATCCCTTAATCGTTTTCATCGTGCCCCGTACTACTTATTATTACTCGAGCTCGTTCAGCTCTTATATATATAAAAGGCAATCCTCGAAACGGCTGGTCGACCCTCGTATCGCCAGACTTGGTAAAACCATCAAACTCGAATCGGCCAGAACTCTTTTCCTGAAGACATATACCTCTATCTCTACCTGCCTACCTACCAACCTACCTACCTACCTAGTACTTTTCCCTTTTGCCTTCTCTCCAAACGTGTAATCGTGAATTCGATCAATTCTGGATCCCTCTCCGTAACTTTTGATACACTTTCCGTCCTTTCTCTATCAATCGTAATCCATTAAATCTAACGTCACGCTCGATGTCTTTCATATGTAACTTAAAAAGAAAAAAGGAGCAAGGAAAAAAAAAAGAAGAAGAAAAAAGAAAGATCGGTATGAGAACAAACATGGATATTTAATATTCCTCCTTTCGAACGAACCTAGTCGAATGATAAATCCCGGCTTAGGTATATTTAATGATAATACTTAACCGAAAATGAAATTCGCGCGTTCGAGGAACGTTAGGAAGTACAATTACAAACTATCGAGAAGACCATCCAGTGAAATAATCGACGATGGTCCGTAGTAGATGGAAATTTCTTAAACGTTACTCCCGTTTCACCGGATGTACAAGTTGCGCCCGATCTTCCCGAGAAGGAAGGAACATGAATGAAGCCATGTGCGCGAAATCTCGTGCGAACGTTCCGTGGCACGCAATGGGAGAGAAGGAGAGGGATAAAGACAGGAGGAAGGAGAAGAAGAAAGAAAGAAAGAGAGAGAGAGAGAGAGAGAGAGAGAGGCCAGAGTCGATCGGTATAACTCGATCTCGGCTCGTTTCAGCGGTATCGTTCCATAATCCAGCACCGTAGGCGGTAGAGTGGCGAGCGCGCGCTCGCGCGCGCGCATTCACTCGCAACCCAACACACGCGCGCGGGCGCTCATACACGCATGCACGCATGCACGCACGGACGCACGTATGCACGGAAGGGTGCGCGCGAGCGCGCTAAAGAACGACGAGACTGCGTGCACCTGTTCGCACATGCGTCGATGCACCTGGCAGTGAATATACAATATTTCTCTCTCGGTGACATCCCTTACGCGAGATTCTCCAAGGAAATATCTTACGTTTAATCGAAACCGAACGTCGATCACGAAGTCACTGTAACTTGGATTACATTGCTGATTATCTATTCAACTCGAGTATACTTTTCACTCGTAAATCTTATTTACAAACGTTCCACCTCTCGACTATCACTAGAGTTGTTACTTTCAACGAAAATCAATACGAATTATTTTCAATTAAAACATATTTTCTTCCATGAAAGTATACTTTAGTATATTACTTCATCCGTTCGTATACTCATCGGCTTATTAGGATACTACTTTGCTTATTCTTTTCTATCTTTCTCTCTCTTTCTCTCTCTCTCTCTCTCTATCTGTCCTTCTTTCTCTCTTTGCTGTCTGTCCCCATGTCAACGAATGCAAATCAGCGTGAGGTCTTTAAAGATGATTCCACTTGATACATTTCGAGAGGCAATATCGAGCGACAGTGTTTTGAGAGAAGTGTCTAGTATAGCTAGCATTACGAAGTCGATAAAGATCTCGACGATAACCCTCGAGAGAGAAAGAAAGAGAGAGAACGAGTGAAAAGAGTCGTTTGAATCTTGCATTACGGATATCATTGATTTATGAATTATACAAATAGTGCTTGGTAACAAAACGACGAAAAAGGATTCATCGAACGAAACACGTTTGGCGAACTAATCATTTCAATATTCCTCGTACCAAAACATTAATACTTTTTTTTTTTCTTTATACATATATACTCGAAAACTCTTCCTATCTCGAATGGAAGTCCTTTAGTTTTTATCCGAATGGAATACTCATCCTCGTTTAAAAATAATAAAAGGGAAAGGAGGGCCAGATTTTTTTTATTTATTTATTTTTTATTCTTTTTATTTTTTTTTTTTTTATAAGAGAGATATAGGTCAGAAATTATAGCACAGAAATAGCTTCTTCTTTCGAGAAGGTAGCACGGTACTCAGCGAACACGATGTACTAATCTCTATCCACGAGTCCTACCTCTATCTCCTCTTCTCTCTGAGTCGCAGCACGACATTATTTATTGCACCGTATTGCTGACTACTAGCAACAGGTTAAGATATCGCTCTCAAATTGGACGGTGTCCGGAGCGAGTCTCCGATACGCGAGGAGAGGACGCGCTCCTTAGATTTTTCGCTTAACGTCGGCCTTCCTTTCCCCCCCCCCCCTTCCTTTACTTCTCCTCCTTTTCTCGTGGACGTCGCGTACGAGATTAATTGCCTATCGGCGGTTTGTCTCGAAAGTAGCCGGCCGAAGTAAGGCCCAGTTTCTACTTCGAAAGCGGAGGGTTTCTCCCTTGCTGACAGGAATATCAGTGCGTGCGGATCGCACTCTTTCTCTCTCTCTCTCTCTCTCTCTCTCTCTCTCTCCCTCTTTCTCTATCTTTCCCTCTCTCTCTCTCTCTCTCTCAAGACCTTCGTGTAATTATATCGAAAATAAGGAGAAGATGGAGAAGAAGTAGGATGTTAGAGGAAAAAGAGGAAAAGAGAGAGAGAGAGAGAGAGAGAGAGAGAGAGAGAAGGAGAACGCCCTATCGATTTTCTCGTCGATCGTTTTACCACCGTTATCGGTGGCCTTGATAATTGGGTGTTAGACGAGGGAACCTCTTCCACTCGTCGCTTTCGTATCGTCGTTTCGCGCGAATCATTAAATTTCTCGTATAATTAGCCGAGCTCTTCCTTTTTTACTCCCCGACGAACGCTCTCGATAATCACCTGACGATAAAATGAGACCGCAAGGAAACAGGAATGTTACTTCGCAACTGCGTACGGATATTTGTTCAAGTTGAACGTCCTCTTCCCCCTTTTATATTACACCTATATTTTTCTTACATTCGAAACCTCTTCGAAATTTTTCTTTATTTTGTTTTGTTTTGTTTTGTTTTGTTTTATACATTCTATTCCGGCACGTCCTATCCGGCAATTCCTATCGTACGAGATAACGTCTCTATTAAGGGAGAAACAAAGGACGGTATTATTTAATTGGCGAATGATCGATAAAGATTATCGTACACGGTACGACCAATACTCTATTACTATCTATTGTATTTAAATTAAAGAGACGCGCGTGCCCACTAAATAAATCTTTCCGATTCCTAGATTGAACGTGAAACTCGTTATTCTTTACTCGCATTTTCACGACAGGAAGATACTGTGAGTCTAAAGTGGCACGAAGTATAGCCTTCCTTAAATCACTCGGGAAGTTGGCTGCGATTACCGGCGTTCTGAGATCGGATTAAATAGTAAAAAACAAAAGGTAAGGAAAGGCGAGAGATTCCTTTTATTAATTCAACAACTTCCTGAATAGTACGAGAACGAGTCACAGGCCATTAATTATTTCACGGATCATTAGGCGCTCTATCGTGACTACGAAAGCTAGTAACTCCTTCAGCCAGCATTTGCATTTCTTTATATTTTTGCTTTTTAAATTGCCCCACGTTCTAGAAAATTGTTTATATCAAAGATATAGGAAATCTAGGAAACTTGAATTATGAGAATAAACTCGGAATTGATTATGAGAACGGCCTTAGAGTTTTTTCATGAATTTTACGAGATTGTCTCGTCTTAGAGTTAGGGTTTGAAGGTAAGGAGTAAGAAAGGGGTGGTGTTTCATGGTTGTCCTTAATAAGTCCGTAGGATTCAAGCTCGTTAAGGCTTAAAGCGAGGTATGCGTGTCGTCGCAAGGAGGAGAGACAATCGCGGCACGTAATCAACGCGAATGAAGTAAGAACGAGAAAGAGAAAGAGAAAATGTCTGTGTACTAAGGAGACGAACGATAAAAAAGGATATCCTCTTGGAGTCCTCGGTCTCTGTCTGTCTGTCTATGTCTCTCTCTCCCTCTCTCTCTCTCTCTCTCTCTCTCTCTCTGTTACGTGGATAAGGTTGCCGTGTGACCAGTGTGGGCAGAGATTGCGCTCCTCGTGTTACTCGCCACGCTGTATTATTTGCGGCCGTGAATTGCGAGCGAATACGGTAATACGGACGGCGAATAATTAGGGACGTGCTTCCCATAGCTTTTTGCCTCTTCGTCTCTGTCCATTCTTACTTTTTTCCCCTCCCTTCTTTTTTTTTTTTATCACTTATTTCTACATAGCGAAATCTTCGCCTTTCGTTTCACTTTCGAATACTTTTGATTACATTCAATGATTTCAAAGTTCTTACTTTTAATGATATAATGATTTCCATTTTATATTATATAAAAGAGAAATTATAGGTTGGAAGTAGTACCGTTATGCTCATTAAGTGACTTTAAACGGTTAGAAATCTCTGGTAGACGATCCTTCGTAATTGTCGTCGCATGATCGATATAATGCATTAAATCATAGTAATAAGTTGATAAAATATTTCGCGAGGAAGGTACCATCGTTCTTTTCCAGTTTGCAAATGGAACAATGTAGGCTTTTCTTCTTCTTTTTTTTTTTTCTTCTTCTCTTTTCCCCCAACGAAAAAGTACCGGTTTTTAGCCTTCTCTTACAAAAATGATCGATTCGAGTATAGTGGATATGCCCATCGCGAAAGTATACATCGGAGATTGGGAAAGTTTCCGAAAAAGGTTAGGCCATTTCGAGCAATTTGAGCTGCCATTCGTAAATTTTACGAGCTACATGCACGACACGCGGTGCAGTGCGGTGCGATGCGGTGCGTTGCGGCGAAACGCGAGGACGATTGTCGGTGCTCGCCTCGGAGAAACGGCGTAGCGTGTTTACGGCAGGTGCAGTCTTCGGGCTATTAGAATTAGGATCCGAGATCGTCAGTGATTTTGCCGACGCGAAGGGGAGTACCCCAACCTCTCGAAGAATCGCCTTTGGCTACCGTCAGGGAAGAATCTATTTCTTCAAATTGTTTCCTTCGTTACCGGGACTGATTTCGTGCAAACTGTAATGACGAGTGAATTACAACGAATTACGGGTAAAAGAGTTTACGGATTTCTTAGCAACCAAACAGAACGGAATATCATTTTCCAAGTAAAATTCATTGGCGACCCCATTTATTTTGATTCCATCATAAATGGCAATCTGTAAAAACGTCGAAAGAACCATAGATCATACGACGAATATTTCGATCTTACCGAAGAGTAATAATCGCCGTATACTTAAGTATCGGGATCGACACGGTATAATTCGTACGCACACTCAGCAAAAATGATTGTTTGTTTAATGGACGATGGCCCATTATTCGGAGATTTCGAGACTAACGAGGGCCGACCTCGTGAGATTATTTCTTTCCTTGTCGTCGTCATGCAGCCTTCCCTTTCTTTCTTTCTTTCTTTCTTTCTTTCTTTCTTCTACATCTCTTATATCTTTTTTCTTCGTCTTTTTGCTCCTTCTTCTGCTTCTTCTTCTTCTTCTTCTTCTTCAACTTCTCTTTCTTTCTCCGACTCGTCTTAACGGAGTCACCGCACGCACACACAGAGAAAAAGAGAGAGAAAGAGAGAGAGAGAGAGAGAGAGAGAGAGAGGGAGAGAGAGGGTCCCCATGGCTCTCTGGCTTTTCTCGAGCGGCCGATCTTAATCTCCCGCGCAAGGAATTCGAGAATGTTGCGCCTCGAAGAAAAGGAGGACGAAGAGGACGATGCAACGCACGGTCCGTTGGTAGAGGTACGTTCGTTCCTTCCTTCGTTCCTCGAGGTCGACCGCGCCCGACACGAGCATTTCTTCTTTCTTTTCGAGACCGGTAGCGGGATCGCCTTTCCTTTTCTTTTTATCTCGCTCCAGAGAGCCCGCTCCGGAGAGCGTAGAGATTAATAGATCGCCTATACGAAAATGTTCGACTGAGTGCCAGAACAGAGAGTAGAATGGTTGATATACGTACCAATACGAAGAAAGGAAAAAAACCCAGAATGGTTCGACGTTTCATTTTATATCGTTTTATCAGTCATGCCGATTTACGTATCCAAATATTTCACGTCAACGTTACCACTTGTAATTATCTCGTGCGTCTCGACGTACACATCCAAGAGATTTTACTCTTCTTTACCGATATACCGAATTCTTTCCGAAGTAAAAAAAAAAAAAAAAAAAGAAAAGAGAAAAAAATATAAGAATTCATCGAGCTCTTAACTTAGAAAAAAAAAAAAAAAAAGGGAAGGATCAAAGAGCGCAAGCCTGCATTCGCGTTTTACGATTTTCGCGCAAACGAGTTCTCCGAAGGCAGTAGCCCGAAGGAACCTTCCGCTTGGAGCCTGGAAGATCGAGAAGAGATTCTTTGAGGCTACGAAGCCGAGATTTACTTTCTCTCTCTCTCTCTCTCTCTCTCTCTCTCTCTCTCTCTCTCTTTTTCTCGAAATCGTTTTATGTCCCCTTTCGCAACTCTTGCGAGAGCGTAACCTTTCTCGAGTAACTCTTAAGCGTAAAACATTCGCACGTAACGCCGTGAAAATAGCGTTGCTGTGCTTCAAGGGGTGCGAGAAAGAAAGGGGAGACAGGCTCGGTCACGCAAAACGATCCTATGAAAGGGAAGGGAGAAGTAGTGGAACCCTCATGCGACTCTCTCCCTCTCTTTCTCACTCTTTCTCTGTCTCTTTCTCTGTCTCTTTCTCTTTCTATCCTTCGCGAGACACGTCCTTAAGTGTGTACATACCGAGCTCCGGTGAGTAATAGTAATAGCTTTTAAATTGTCCTTTGCTTTAGTGGCAAATAATATCCAACGCTCCTCCCCACTACCATTTCTTTTTTCCATCATGCTCGACGTTCATTCGTTTCTCCTACCATTGGATCTTCCTACCTTTTCTTTTACGGACAAAGGACAGAAATGCGAAATGTCTTGAAGACTTTACAAAGTTACTCGTGAGATTCTACTCTCAAGATACTGTAATTTACGCAGGCTTAAAAACATACCGTATATATAGTCCGTAAACAAAAGAAAATTTCCTTAACAGTTTTAATAATAAATAAAACGACTTCTCGATTCTCTTCGTAATCATTACGCGACGATAATCATAATAAAACCGTTTTGCTTGTTAGCAAGTTAACGCACGAATGCATGCATGTACGTGCATAAGTACGTACTAACAGGAGAAAGTATTCTTACGTACGAGATCAATTTCGACCCTTCCCACGACCGGACTTTAAACCAAAGAGCCAACTCCCAATTCGATCTTACTGCTCTCAGGCACGCGTTTCGTTCGATTCTTACGCGGAAACTGAGCTGATCTAATCTCAACCACAATGAACGCCGTACTCGTTCGCTAGTCGTTCGTGCTGAAAGAAAAGAAAGATAAGGATACTTCTTTTTTCTTTTCTTTTCTTTCTTTCTTTTTTTTTTTTTTTTTTTTTTTTGTATCTCCAACGCATTTTTCCCTTCGCGACGATCGTTTACGTTCATTTATTAACTTTCGAGGGATCATCGATCAAACGACACACGGTGGAAATTGGGGGGTAAAAAAAAAAAGATTTCCGAGACGATCAGTACTCGTTTCACTTTTTCCTCTACCCACATTCACTTAGAATCATCTTTATGGGAGCGAGAAAACATATATTTCTGTCAAAATGTCGAATTATCTGACGTATATTGCAAAACGTAAATTACCAACGATTTCTCTATAGAAGCTTAACAAAAAAGTAACTCTCGTTCATCCTACCAGACTAATTTAACCTATCCGTGTCCCCAACGTAAGTAGAAAGAGAGACAGAGAGAGAGAGAGAGAAAGAGAGAGAGAGAGAGAGTGAGAGAGAAATGGATATAGAGTCCTTCGGAAAAGGCTCGCACGATCAAGAAGAAGCTTTTTGCGAGTCGCTTGCGTAGAGAAGAGCGGACTCTTGCGAAGGTCGAGAAGGCGGGCCAGATGGACGCAAAAAAGGATGTAATGCACGAGACTTCTGTCGGTCCTACCTTCTTTCTCGATTTATAAATAACTAGAACCTAGTGAGAGGGAACGCACGCTCGACTTTTAGCGAAGCTCGTTTATAAATAACCAAACGACCAAGATACAAACACACACACACACACGCACTCACGCACTCACGCACGCGCACGCGCACAAGTCTATATACCCAATATAGAGTGGGTAATGCAGGTAGAATTGTAGGACCAAAGAAGATGGATGAAAAGGACGAACACGGGATGCTTTTCGACCGCAAGGTGTGACCAGTTTCTGTGGTTGGACCAGTTTCCATCTAACACGCGAGTCGAAGAAAATCAAAACTTTTTCTATTTACCAATAATTATTTTTCTCACGAATTATGGTTGAACAACCGTGCCAACGGTAACCGATCATTACAAGATCGTGATTATCTAATCGATCGATCTTCTTCTATCTTATTCCTTTTTTCTTCTTACAAAACAAGTCTAACGATTATAGGGTACAAAGGTAAAGTAAAGTAAAAAAAAGAAAGAAAAAAAAGAACACAAATGAAGGTGCAATTCCGTTGTTGCATCTCGCTCGATTGAATTTTCAAGCGCTCAACCGAATACAGGGAGCCAAGAGTACTCTGAGACTTCTCGCGATATATCGCATTACAGCTCGCGGACGATATCGGACACCTCGCGGCTTTTTACTTTCGCGCGATACCCAACAAGTCGCGGCGATTACTCTCCGCCACGCGAATCTTAAATCTCGGATAACGTGCAAGGATATTTATTCGGTGTACGGCCGACGGATATATCTGTCCTGGATGAAAGAGTTCTTCCCTTTTATTTTTCATTCCGCGAGCGAATAACGAACGAACGAACGAACGATTTCGAAATATTTACAATAATTGCATAACTGCGTCCATAATTTTAGACGTATAAAATTGAAAAGAATACGAACGTAAAGAAACAAGAAGAAGTAATAAAATTGAGACGTCCACGTATCAACACGAAATCTCTCTAACAACGTAGGTCAGGCTTGATGACCAATTCGACATTAATCGTACCAAGCGAAGTACTTTGCTTCGGCATCAAGCTGGAAGAATGAAAATTGGATATTTTCAAAATGCTAATGATTTTTACGTGATTAAATCGTCAAAGAGAAAACGACGATATAGGAAAAGGCTAATCACGAAAGATCATAGTATCCTCATATACATCCATCCGCTTTTCTCCTTCCCTAAACACACCCGATCATGATGGAGAAACGAACGAATAATCTGAAGTGAACGTAACACGTGAGAATCCTTCGAGGTTTCTCGACGTTAATAAATCTCTGTTTCTTTTCCATTCAACGAAATAATATTCAGTTGGATACTGTCATTCTTGATGGTTACACCGATGACGAGAGAAGAACGCAAAGAGGACGGACGAGAGTAGAGTGAGAAAGGGATACACATTCTCCGTCTCTCTCTCTCTCTTTCTCTCTTTTTCTCTCTCTTTCTCTTTCTCTCATGCGAGAAATGCATTAGGCAGCCATCGCGGACATTACGGTTCCCCGTTTTCTTGCGTTGACGTTTCCTTCTTGTGCGCATCATCGGTGACTCGTAGCTCTTTTGGTCCACGTCCATGCCGCTACCACTCGCGAGTTCCTTCAATGATGGCCCTCGTAGATTAGTCGATTAGCGTTAAGGCACGCTCCTTACATGTATTCACGTTCGTGCGAGCAAACGAGTATGTGTGCGCGTTTCTCTGTATAAGTGTATCCCTCTTTTCGCCTCGGCGAATCAGGAAATGGCGCGATTCAGCTAATGGAATTCTATATCGCGTTTGGACGTTTCTCGGTACGCTTCGTCAAGGTCAATCGGAAAAGGGAAGAAAGTTACTTCTTGCCGAGCTCGTTGCTGAATCAGTGAACGATGTCCGAAGAGGTCGTCGTGGTGAACTTTTTCAATCATTTCTTTCCTTTTTTTTTCCTTTTCTCTCTCTTTCTCATTTTCAATCTTTTTCATATTAAAAGGCTTCTAAATGATGCTTCCTCTTCTCTCTCTCTCTCTCTCTCTCTTTCTCTCTCTCTCTCTCTCTCCGGTTATTTAACGAGCCTTGTTAATTAGCTTCTCTACATCCCATGGTAGGATTAAAAGGTGACGATTAAAAACGATAAAGCGAATGGATTCAAATTATTTCAAGTTATTTCCCCCGAGCGTTTCAAATAGCCGCTAATTGTTTGTTAGTCGAAACGAACCGTTACTTAACGAAGTAAAAGATAACTTCTCCTTAATCATAATCGCTTACTTCGATAATTAAACGAGAAAGGGGAATCTTGAGTGCCTATTACATCCATTAAGTTTCATTGAAACGGAAAAGGCTCTACGTACGTGTCGTAAAACAACGAAGAGGATGCTGAATTCATGATCGTAGGACGAAGCGACGTTGTTGCGTGGGCTCTCCTAATACTCATTGTTTTACGTCGCTAACACTATAAATATTCAATAATTCCGTTGGCGTGATCGGTTAAGAATGGACCATAGAAATTCTTACATCCTTTACTATGCTTCTACGCTACAATTGCGATGGGAAATCTATACGATAGAATTTCAAGTCGTTTTTCAAAACGACGATACAACGAGACGCGAGTTAAAGATCGATAATATATTATCTTCCAAATTCGATTTGGTGTTCGATACAATCCTGTTAACGACGACAGTGCGAAGAAACAAAAGGAACGTAAAGAGAGAGAGAGAGAGAGAGAGAGAGAGAGAGAGAGAGAGAAAGAGAGAGAGAGAGAGAGAACACACATATGTAATGTAAGAAGATGAAGAATTGAACGGAGATACGAGCTCCCGCAGCGAAGTTAAAAAATGATCTGGACCAGAGTATGAACTCTGAACCCCGAAATGTTGGACTCAAAGCCACGAGGAATTTCCACGCGACAGTGCCTCACCTTCAGCTACATCCTCTTCCTCCTACGTCACTACTGAGAAAACGAGTGAGAGAGAGAGAGAGAGAGAGAGAGAGGAGGGGGAGGGGGAGGGGGATATACGCACAAAGGAGTAGGATGCTGTTAGCGACCGGTTCGCAGCTCCTTAATGACTCGTAATCACGGAACGGTGATGTCTCTGAGTTATGACGCGCCTTAGCCAGAAGGAACGAGCATGCTTTTCGATGCGAAGAAGAAAGAGAGAAAGAGGACATAGATGTGGCCAGAAGGAAGGATACACCGTGGAACGGATCCTCTCTTACGTAAGACCCTTTCTCCCTCTCTCTCTCTCTCTCTCTCTTTCTCGGATTCTTTGAAGAGATGCGTGTCTTTCTGAAAACTGTTTCCTCGCGAAGGACAAGTTACGAGGTTGCTCGAAATCCTGATTGTAAAAATCTATATCCTTCCGAGATCATATCCTTACGCATTTGCATCGAAATGTTATATTTTCAAAATCGAACAAAGTCGAACTTCTAAAAGATATCGGACGAAAATAACAACAAATTGAAAAATCATCGATAAGATTATATTTTAAGAACGATACTTTTTTGATTATACGGAAATGAAGATTTTTCATTCGAAAACAATTGATCTCTTCAATCCATCTTCCTTTCGTACAAAAAGTAAAGTATCAGGATCACCGTTACAACATCCGACTAGCCGGTCGATTACCGCACCACCCACCCACGCACGTACTATACGCACCGAAGAACCACTAATGACTCGGCCGTTTATGAATACGGATTATTTGAGAAGGAGGTCGAGAAAGGATAAAGGATTATCGCGAGATGGAGTTCTTTCATTAGGGTTTCGTGGTACGAGCGCGCGTGAAGAAACAAACAGACGAACCAATTTTCGCCTCTCTCAAAGCCCAATTTTTTTTTTTTCCTTTTGTTCTCATTCTCAATACTTTACGAAATCGTTATATACTCGATGTTGCAATTAATGCGCGTAATCAAGAAATTGTCCTCGGCGTAATTGAGATATTAAATTCGCATTAAGGAGATCGCGATATAAATTATACTACGCAAAGCTATATATATATATAGGAAATTATAGAAATTATGGAAGCATCGGAAATTATATATGTAAACGAATTTTTCTTCTTTCGGTGGGTGGGGGACGGCGATACGGTGACGGAGGAGAGAGAGAGAGAGAGAGAGAGAGAGAGAGAGAGAGAGAAAAAGAACGAGAGAAAAGAAACTTAATAAAACCATAAATCAACGAAAGAGTAAAGCAGACAGTGTCGAGTGTTTAAATCGAGTTTCAAGGCACGGATAGAGGCAGAAGGTGATCTCGCTCGCTAGCTCGTTCGTTTATTCGAAAGAGAAAAGAGAAGAGAAGAAAAGAGAGAAAGAGAAACATAGAAAGAGATAGAGAAGGAAAGCATAATCTTGCGACGTGCACGGAAGTCGAGCATGAAGGCAGAAATCGACGACGTCTCTTCGCCGTGAAACACCATCGAGCGAATCGACCGCTTCATCGACTTTCATGAGAGTCCGCGGTACCGTGACTTTCGTGTACCGGAATATTTTTCTCGACTCTCTTTCTCTCGTTCTTTCCTTCTCTCTCTCTCTCTCTCTCTCTCTCTCTCTCTTACTCTCTCTGCTTCTCTGTTAAGTCAACGCCGAAGGAATCGCACGTAGGATAAGGAAACCCTCTAGAAAACACCCTCCCCCTCTACCAATTTTTATCCCACTTCGTCGAACCTCCTCTCTTCCTGTAGCAACCTCGAGAATGTCGATTAGATGGAGAGACTTAACCGACCTCTTAGGATTTTCTAAACGTCGCGAGGTGAGATCATCGATCATGCGAATTGCATCGAAACGTCGATCTTGACTGGTATATTCCTTTTGGTGGAGAAGGAGGAGAGAAGAAAAAAACATTAACGAGAAACGACAACCGGCACACATGGCACACACATACATACATACATACATACATACACACATACACACATATATATATGTGTGTGTGTGTGTATATATATGCCATGCTAGAAAATAAAGTATAACAAATATTCGTCTAATGATCGATCAATTTCTAATCTGTATATTCGCGAACTTGCACTCGCAATAATAACAAGTTCGCGATATTTAATTGCATTATAGAAATTGAGACGTAGTAACTACCGCCGTTTAATTCGCATTATAAATAACTATCCTCCATTGAAATATATAGCGTTAGACTTAGGAGTTCCCACAAATCCTTTTGCACATTGGCTTTTGATTAAGGACGCCTTGAACATCGGTAATCCAGCAGGAAATCGGCTAGACACCCATGTGAGAACGACTACTCCGCGGCGAAGGACTGTTATACACGGCACGCTCGATAGTAAACCTGTTCTACCATTGCTATGACACGATCGAGTACCTTCTTCAGATAACGAATCCTTTCGATATTTCCGATCTGGTCATGGCTTCGCGTAGGTGATATCGAGTTGGTTATCGGCCCTGATTATACTTCGAACGCGAGGTCGTTTAAACTAGCCGCCCTGGAGGGAGCAACCGTACTTTTTTACTCTTTTCTTCTTCTTCTTTTTTTCTTTATCTCATTTTTTATTTCCTTAAAACCGGATACGTTAGATGTCTCGAAAAAAAAAAAAAAGAAGAAAAAGAAAATATTTATGTGCCATCGATAAATACGTTTTCTACTTTCTCCTCTTCTCTCTTACCACTTTTCTCCTTCTTTATCTAACTCAACCTTATACCAAACCACGTACACGACGATTGAATCGGACAATTTATTTGAATGGAAAATCATTCAAATGACCACACTTGGTTTTCCTAATACTTAAGTCGAATAAGGAATTCTTCTAGAAACGAAGGGATCGAGGAATAGTTTCTATGAGATTCTTTGACGGTAAGAAGCACGACTTTAAATCGACACGTCCAGGAAGGGAAGGACAGTAGAGAGTAGTGGAATAAGAAGAGGGAGAAGTAGAAGAGGAGGATGAAGATGAAGGAGGAGGAGAAGAAGAAGAAGAAGAAGAAGAAGAAGAAGAAGAAGAAGTAGAAGAAGAAGAGGAGGAGGAGAAGGAGGAGGAAGAGGGTGAGAAGATAGGCGCAGCCTCCTCCACGGTGGCTATCCACGGTCCCTCTTCTTGGCAGGTTTACGACGAGCCAACGCAAACACGACACTCGGCCGCTAACTGGCCACCTAGCTACCGGTGACTAGTCTCCTTCCTCCGCTCTGCTCTTATCCCTCGGACCCCTGGAATCTAGTCTCCTCCGATGAACCTCACGCTCCGAGTCCGTGAGATATGCGTGACCGCTTCCGAAAAATATTCGAGTCGGCCAATTAGGAAAAAGAAACCCTGCGACCGGCCCTTTTACTCTCTCTCTCTCTCTCTTCTCTCTCTCTCTCTCCCTCTTAAGTTACTTCGCTATTAACTCAAGAAACTAGTTTTCGGTAAAGCTTACATTGACCTCAAGAATTTCTATTTAATTATTTTCTATTTGGTAAATTTTCATCGTTCCGATTTCTTAGTACCAGCGCCTTAATTATTCTCTTACACTTCGTGAACGTTCCTATTTTTAAATATCAACCCCATTGAACTACGACTGATGCCAATTAAAGATGACAAGGAATTTGAAACGCAGACAGTTACTCCAACTTGATTTACCTACCACCATCGAGATCTCATCGAGATCTTTCTGGCCACTGACAATCCAGATCGAACGACTCGCTAAAAAAAAAAAAGAAAGAAAAAGAAAACAAAAATCCATCTACCGTTAACTCGATAAGATCTGCTTCGGATGCAAAAGGACGTTAAATCCTATAGAGTCGTTGCATCTAACTATCTTGAATAGAGACTCCTAAGATCTTTTTCTATATAAGAAACGACTATACGTGTATGGTTCATCAGGTTGAGTTAACGTAGATGAAACATCTTTTTCTAGACGCGAACGAAATCATTTCCCTTTCGTTAAAAATAAAAATACAAAAAAAAAGAAAAAAATTCACAAACGTGTCTTCGACTAAGCCACTAGCCAGTTCCAGCTAGAAAACGTGTATGCGCCCGTGAAATACGTTATTCCCACAAGAGGATGCATACAATGGCCGTGTAAAGAGTAAATGATATATTCTCTGCGAGAAACCGTACTCGGTCGGCAAGTTGCGCGGGTCAGTGTCCGATATCTCGTTCTCTCGGGTACATTGCACGTACAGACTCTGGTACAGGCGGTCCATCTTCCTTTATTCTCTCTCTCTCTCTCTCTCTCTCTCTCTCTCTTTCCTCCCTCTCTCTCTCTCTCTCTCTCTCTCTTTCTCTTTCTCCTCCTACTACTGCTCGAGAAAGAACCGAAAGAAGAGATGAGATTTGCAGATCGTATCGGTCTCGTATTGGCTCAAAGACAGAAGTAGCTCTGACATTGAGAACGTACAGAGTTAAAGAGAGAGAAAGGGAGAGAGGGAGAGGGAGAGAGAGAGAGAGAGAGAGAGAGAGAGAGAGATTGTTGCCTGTTGTTCACCATTGGAAAATCATCGAGCAGGTGACTGGCACATTGCGAAGGTCAGTATCCTTTGGAATGCTCCGATCAAAAAAAAAAAAAAAAAAGAAAGAAAAAAAATGAAATCTCTCTTCCTCTCCTCGTTACGATCAACCACCACGTTTTATACAATTAAATTCTAACGAAGCTACGAAGTGCGTTCGCGAATTAAAATAATCTCATTGAAACGGTCACGTTGAAATTCTTATGAAAGGATCATAACTGAAGTTCGATGCAATTTAATTCCGAGGGATTATATACATTCGACAGGACTCGATTTCGATGACGAGATAAAGGATTCTCATTCGACGAGATGGTTTCATGCAGAGTTGGCTCTGTAATAGCTCTGTGGTGCCGGACTATCGAGTACCGCGAAACGATTTTGAAAGTCGTTTCGCGGTGCGGAGAGTGCGTCCGGATAATTCTATGCCGATTCCAGTCGGTGCAGCCTGCATAACGGATCTTCGGATCGCGAAGGTCGCCAGCCCTTACGCAACTAGCAGAGTCACTGGACTCTCCCTCCCCCCAACCCCTCGCCCCCTACCCTCTCTCTCTCTCTCTCTCTCTCTCACTCACTCTCTCTATCTCTATCTCTTTTTCCTTCTCTCCGACTCCCTTTCTTTCTCTTTCTCACTCGTATCTCATCCCTACAACTTCCACCATGTCTACTGTATGCCGTGTTTCAAATGAAAAAGATTATACGTATCCACTTGTACGTTTATATCTGTGTGTACTGTCGCCGTCCTCGTCGTATCGGATTTCAGACGGAGAGACAACCATATCCTTTTTCTTAAATTCCTACCATCGCTGGGAAAAAAAGAAGGTCCACCTTACCTGAAACAGAAAGAAAAGCATCGGTCAGATCGGATGTCGCTTGAACGTTTCAATTGCAGTGAATAGTAATCGTCTCACGCCTCTAAGTTGTTTCGCGAATACGAATCGATCAAGATCATTGACTTGCTAAAGTATAAACTTGTTACTTCGTGCAACTCGCATACTAATTGATCCTAGATCTCAATATATGTATGAACTTGACACGACGCGATTGCTCTTTTCTTTTCTTTTTCTTTTCTTTTTCTTTTTTTTTTTTTTTCTTTTCATTATCAAATTAGATAGGATAATTGCCAAGTAGAAAAGATCCCTATTCGGAGCTACCGATTTTAAGATCAAATCGGAATGAAGGGAATGCGTTTTCAATGTAGGCGTGTTTAGAAAATCAAGAAAGTAAAAGGAACGGATTATTAGGAGACCAAAGAACAAGCATATTTCGTTTGACATTAATGACCACCTTTCAACATTATTTGTATCTTTATTCATATCCCCATACTCGTATCTGTCTCTTAAAACTTAAGTACTTACTTGCTCGTGTAAAGAAGTATCAAGTAGTTTTTACTGCTGATACGACAGAAATTAAAATGTGATTGCTAAACGAGAACTACCTTTCGTTTCGATTAATCGCGATGACTCTTCACAAAATCCGATACGCAAAAAATGTGTACGAACGAGAAACGTATCCTAAGTCGATTACAAACGAAATAATTTAAGTATGTAAGTACTTGAAAAGTATTACGAGCATATATATAGACAATATTATTAATTATATATGATTACTATGTATGTGTAATAGTAATATTGTATTATTAAATTATATATAATGATAGTAATTTATAGGTAAACTAATTTTTTTTCGAGTGTGAAAAAACAATTTAATTAGATCTCGAATTTTAAAAAATAAATTTTTTTATTTTACACATCGTAAATAAGCCTACTTAAAGCAAGCTACGCCTACTTTAAAGGTAAACTTCGCAATGCACTGTACGGTATACGCCGAATTTCTTGGTTTCCTAGTGCTTAAATTATTGATGTAAAGGTAAACCGATTCTCACGGTATGTAGTGATAAATTCGCATGTAAAAGAGCACGAAATACGAACACGTTAATGCTGATTTATCGCAGACATTTCTGTCATGTACGAAACGTAAAAAAAACATATTTTATTGTATAAAATTAAACGCAAGAGTACGACGTATTGATAATTATTATTTTATGTAGAATATTTCCTATATATACCTTATCATCGTCATTCACGAACACGGTACATATACTTTTAAATAAATAAACTAAATGCATACACTATAATATACCTTATTAAAAAAGAACTCTACCAACGAATTAATTCGTGAAAACATTGTTCCTTTCTTCTTCTCTTTTTTTCTTCAGGTTCAGATCCCACACGAGATCAACATATCGCGATTAATAATAAAAAAACACCCCGTATACGCAAAGACATTGTTGAGAGGATCGGGGTGATTATAATTACCAATAATTATACTACTCGATCCCTTTTCCTCCAATTATCGCATATACAGTAATCGTATGACGTAATATATCTTTACGTAGGACCCCATTGAGAGAAACAGAAGAAGAAGAGAGAGAGAGAGAGAGAGAGAGAGAGAAAAAATGGGGGAGAAACAGACGATAAGCGATAGGCGGCGGATCAGGCCATAATAATTAATTACTACCGCGGCATAATTATTGCTTTCACGGGTAGTACTTACTTTTCTTCCTGCGCATAAACGTTGGCTTTACGACGTGGCGCATATTTCATCGTTATTAATAGGCGAAAGATGTGGAGACTGAAAGCCCTGAATTTCTGATACGAGAAACATACCGATAAGAATATATGCTATCTCTTCGCTCCTGTAACGAGATATATTACGAAATTGGAAAGAACAATCGAATTTAGGGGGGTTAGGGGGGTGGGGGAGGGCGGAGATGTCGACTCGTCGACGTTACATTTATACGCCATTGGAGGTTTTAACGTCGTCGCGAGAAAGACGCAGCGTGATATATTCGAAGGTCAAACGAGAGAAAAACGAACGAATGTGAAATACCGAAAGAAATGGAAAGGCATGAATACCAAGGGGAATGGAAAAGGACAAAAACAAAAAAGAAGAATTTCAAATTGGAGGAAAGGATTACATATGAATGTTGCAATTTATTCAACGTAATGGTAAGGACAACGAGGAAAGAACGAATACCCCGAGACTCGAGCCACCCGTCGAGCATTATTACATATTTAACTAATTTCGTTGTCTCGTAAAGAGCAGTAAAACGTTCTCCTGCGCCTATTCGTGTGCTCGCGCGCAAGCAAGCCGCCATGCTCGCGACTTTTCGTACCGGCATTGATATCTCTTTACCTTCGAAAGAATAATTGATAATTTGTCTGTAGGGTGTCCGGAGGGGGTTGGAGGGGGGAGGGGTTCGCTTCGCGATTCGAGGGATGTAATGAAATAAAAATGGGGGAAGAAAAGAAGCTTCGTTCGTCAAACATTTTGATGATCTCCGCGAACGAGAAATCAACGTTTATTATAACGGCCATCGGCCGCGATTACTTTCAATTATCTTCAATTATCGGCAATAAACGCGCTATATAAATATACCGACGCGCGTCGAATAAAACAAAGAAAAAAGAAAGGAGGGGGAGGGGGGAAGAAAAAAAATCGGAAGAAGGAAAACGTACCGCGAGTATACCGTTAGTTAACACCAAATTTCAATTATTCTTAATTACATGTAATTACGTTCTCTGTCGATCTCCTCGTGAAATATTTTCCACGTGTGAAGTACTGTTAACAGAATTTATAGTTATCATGTAGGTAATTCATGATTTATAATGCTCTCTATGATCGATTTAAATGGACATCCACGTAAAGCGCCGAAACGTTATTAATATGGATTACACGCGATGGACGCTTAGTAAGAAGATAAATCGAAAAGATCCGAGTTGTATCTATCGATCGCTCGAGAGATACAAGGAGATACGCGAGCGAAGGATTATCCGTTGGCGTCCCTTTCAAGAGAGAAAAAGAAAGAGAGAGAGAGAGAGAGAGAGAGGAGAGAGAGAGAGAGAGAGACGTCTATCTGCATGGACCATCTCTCTCTTAATCCGATCACTGAAATACGACATTTACGATCCTGTTAACGCATCGATTTTCACCGCGATTCTCAAGTCGTTTAAAACATATTTTATCGAACCGGCCATTGAATTCGCTCGGACAAATTATGCACCTGTAGATTTTCCAGTCTTAGAAAATTAGCGATGTCATCAATCTATACTTTCTTCTTCGGTATTTCGAAAGAATTTTCACAAAAACAAGTAAACTAGATCGTGCGAAAGATAACTTAAGCGAGTGCACGACCCTCGATCGAACCCTTCCGTACACTCTCCCTCCTCTCTCTCTCTCTCTCTCTCTCTCTCTCTCTCTATCCCTTTCTCTTTACCTATGCTTTTCTATTTTCTACGGTATCTACGTAGAACGGTCGCATAGAACGATCGAAAACAATGGCTGTTTACAGGCTAGCTTGCGAGAACGGGAAAACATCGTGGTGCGGCACGATTACGGAAACGCTTCGTATTTTATATCTTTTGCATTGGAACGCGCAGTGGAATCCAGGAATCGCATTCTAGAAAAGCA
Source organism: Dolichovespula saxonica (assembly GCA_911387935.1). Taxonomy (NCBI): domain Eukaryota; kingdom Metazoa; phylum Arthropoda; class Insecta; order Hymenoptera; family Vespidae; genus Dolichovespula; species Dolichovespula saxonica. Next base: position 3,599,226 of record OU427004.1, on the reverse strand, counting down.
ATTACTCGTAACGGTTCCTTAGACGCGCCAAACGACCATTTTCCATTCTTCCTATTCGTGTGTGTGTATCTTTTTTTATTTTTCCTTTTTGTTTTTGCCATTTTTCTTTCTCTCTATCTTCCCCTCCCCCCGCCCTACGCCCCACACTAACGGATTTAACTTCGTTCCTTTCTCTTAAATCCCTACCTTTCGAAATGCATTAAAGTGAATTCGTCGTTAAGAACATTATAGTTGTTTCTCTTTGCTTAAGGACTAGGGGCAAGCTTAACGATGATGGTTTCATAGAAATCACTCGTACACCTCGAAGGAAACGGAAGACGCTGAATGGATTCTTCCGAAATCATAATTTCGACGATTCCAAAGACGATTCTCTTCCCACACTGGCTGGTTCACGCGTCGTCGAGCAAATTGCTAACTTCCGTTCTTAAAAAGGTCTCTCTCTCTCTCTCTCTCTTTCTCTCTCTCGCTCTCGACGATGACTATAAAACGAGCGCCTCTAGAGATATATGTGTATATAAACGATCGTACGATAATATGTTAAGTTTAAAGAAAGAGAAATCTATCATTGAAAAAGGAATAATTAATCGAAATGCACTCGAAGACAAAAGTAAAAATCTCGATAGAGCGATACGATCTCGTTCATATTCAGTTCCTTCGACCTCACCGTCGGGCAAACTTCATTCTTTTACAAGCGAGAACATTGTAACGTTAGTCGGGGGTACCGCTACAACCAGCAATTTGGAACGTATAATTGTAAAGAAAAAGAGACGATCGAGAACGAAGAAGTATGGCCGTTCGAAGAAACACGAACGAAGAGTAGCAGCTTATGCACTGTGAAAAAAGAAAACAACCTAATGGTAGTTATGTATAACGTTGTTAAATATCGATTTTACGTACGAGATAAGGAAGTTTATAATCGACATGGAAAATATGTGGTATCGCGTTAAACAATAAAATCTTTTTTTCCTTTTATTTTCTTTTTTTTTTTTTTTTTAATAAAATGTTTAAAAGTTTCAACGAAAAAGTATCTCGCAAGTTTTCTACGATCGCCTTCTTCAAATCCTTGTGTCCCCTTATCCGTCGACGATAAACACGGAACTGTCATTGACTAGACAAATTATCTTCTAAGAATCCGAACGATCGTTATTGTTTATATCTCGCGATCACGTTCTCTCGAGTTCGACCCACGCATCTCTTTCGAATCGCCTAATCGAAATTCCACAATACAACGGTACCGCACGATAATTTGTATCTAACGATTTTCGTTACTCTATCCGTTGACAGACACCTCGGTCGCCGTTAGAAAGTTATTACGCAAAACGATATGAAAGTAGATGAATTCCGAGCCGTAGTTAATACGAATTCGCATGCGTTATTACATTGCATCCACCTGTCGCTGAATCGAGAGCGCCGCACTTTCTCGGCTTTGCCTATAACGATCTATGCCCCCTCCCCCCCCCCGCTTAGATATAAATACTTGCCGATCCTGTGGCTAGAGTTACGATCATCGTTTTTTATATGGATAAGTTTTACGACACGAATGTTCCAACACTAAAATAGAACGTATAATAATACTCATTGTTAAAATTGCAAAGCAACGCCACGTATAACCATTCTACGTGGGAGTGCAACGTGTTCGAAGGAATTTTGATTACCTATGGGTTCTAACGCGAAGCGAAAAACGTAACAAAAACGAGCCAACAAAAAGAATTGAGCGTTTGAGGGAAAATTATGAAATCCTTTAACGAGTCCTCTTTCCATCGAGGCTTTGGCCTTCTCTAAAATCAAAAGGTAGATAATGAATATTCACACGCTCTTTACATCCGAGATAACTCGGGATTAATGAGCGGTGATTTAAAATCGCTCATCTCGAAGAAAAAAAAAATAAATAAATAAATAAAAAATAAAGACGTCGAAAATATCGTCATGAGGAACGAACGGTGTATCTCCGTCATATTCAGTACCCGACTAAGAACGTACTTTCGTACGTCACGATCTCCCCTTCCCATTTCTTCGAAGAAACGATGAAACGATCGAAAGGGATCCGCGAATAACAGCAACGGCAGCAAACGGAACGTATCCGGTTCGTTGCTGACTCTCTCCACCTCCTCTCTCTCTCTCTCTCTCTCTCTTTCTCTCTCTCTTTCACTCAGAGTAGAGAAGAGTTCGAGTTTCTGCCCCGGGAAACGTGCCGACACGAAGGAAGCTCCATCGCGAAATTCAGCTTTAAAAGGACGGTAGACAAATGAGCGAAGCGTTCTACATAGATCCCTTCGCGTAGATTGGATCGAGTTTCTCGCGTCGTGAGAGAAGAGTAGCACGAAGGGAGAAACGAGCCAGCCACCCTTTCTCGCGCGGGACCGTTCGAAAGGTAAGCTGAGGGCTGAAGGGAGGGGACGGGGGACGGGGGATATCTCCGACGGCCTATTATGCGAGAATGATAAATCGACGTGCAAGGCCACCAACAATCTCGATAAGAGTCTCTCTCTCTCTCTCTCTCTCTCTCTCTCTCTCTCTCTCTCTCTCTCTCTCTCTCTCTCTCAGTCTCGTTCTACATTCGTCGAAGTCTTTTTCTTCAAAGTACTTTTACCTTCCTTAAAGTCGAGCGAAGTTCGAGGTCGTTCGAACTATCGGCCATCGTCCATTTCTTCTTGTCGGTGCATATCCGGTTCGAAGGTCGTTCTCTGTTTCTCTTTGCTCTGGGAATGATTATCGTCTGGTAGAATTAACTCCGAGAAGAATTCTTTAGTGTTCTTCGATAAATCGAAAGTAGTCAATGAAAGAGTAGGTATGGATAGAAGAAACCTATGATGTCGGTGATCTCATCCACGAGATAAAGAGAGAAAGAGAAAGAGATAAAGAGAAAGAGAAAGAGAGAGAGAGAGAGAGAGAGAGAGAAAAGGAGAATAGGATGAACGATCATCATAACGGACTTTCGCAAGGGTTGCCGCGAGTACGAGAAAAGGTGGGCGAGATAAGGACTCGCGCTGATGGTCCCGGAATCGCAAGGCAAACGTCGTGCGGGTCACGCTGCGAGTTACTCATGTAACTCGAAACGACGAACCCGGAGCTGGCCGGCAGCCTCTCTCTCTCTCTCTCTCTCTCTCTCTCTCTCTCTCTTTCTCTATTTCTTTCTCTTTCTCTCTTTCTTTCACACACAGTGATCCTCCAAGTGCTCCTACCTTATCCTCCAAGATGTGCCGTTATGCAGTGAGAAGAGCATCGGCAGAAGCGACAGCAACAACGAGCGGCACGAGCAACGCCAAACATTATACCCAACCTGGCTCGATTACTTAGAATTACCTCTCGCACCTACAAACCTCTTAACGATATTCTATATCCTTCATTCTTTTCCCCAACTCGAGACACCCCGGATAAGTGTAAGATACTGTTAAAGATTTTCAAAGTAAACTTTCGGTGAACCTAAACGGGGAGAATGGAATCGAATGGAATCGAATGGAATGAGGAAGAAGGAAACTATAGATACGTTTCTTCTCTGGGAATAAAAGATGCGGAGCGAGGAGGGGACGGGGAGGTGGGAAGGGAGGGAGGGGGGTGGAGTGAGGGGCGAAAGAACGCGAGATTGTAGAAGCGCGATCGAACGACGAGAGGAAGATAGATAGAGAAAGAGAATATCACCCTTTCTCTCGCTCGACTATCCCATATGTGTTCCTTACCTGCAACTTATGCGCCGGCCGAGTTCCCGGGTAAATGCAAATGAGACAGCACGGGCAGCGGTTAACCAACGCTGCCACCGGAGAAGAACGTCCATCCGTACCCTAGAACCGTCCTCCTCGTCGTCGAACGACGAAGACGACGACGACGACGACGACGAAGACGACGACGACGACGTCTCAAGGAACGACGAGAGGAGCTTAGCCTGTTCCAACGTTTCTTCTTCAATGTATTCCGCATGGTTAACAAACGTCTCGTTTGTCGACGCACCGTTACCTCTCTCGTTTGCCACAATCGCGGAAGGAGGGAGCGCCAAGGGAGAGACGTTTCTTTTTTTTTTTCCTTTTTCTTTCCATTGAAACACTAACCAAGTTTCTTAAGGGTTGCAATATTTATTTCCTACCGAGGATTGTTAACAACTGTATTATGAGTATTGTCGAGCCGTCGAATAGATACAAAAATGAATAACTTTTCCCGTTATAATTCATCAAGATGTATATGTATATATATATATATATATATATATATATATATATATATATATTTTTTTTTTCTTCTTTTCCTTCTTTTCTCATCGACGGTATATAAACGAGTTAAACGTTTCGTAAAAGCGATTACATAGTGGTACGCCGCTAATACGCAATTGGCCGATACGATCTAACCATACCAAGGGAATAGCTACATCAGTTACATGTATATTCGATTAGGAAGAAAGTATCAAGACCCCGTCATCCTTAAAGAGAATCGTTAGATTTGGAAAATGCGAAGCGGATAGTACCGTTCTCTTCAATTAGGCTGCTCTTATACAGTAACAATACCAGGAGAATCAGTGGAATCGAATGAGGATGGGGAATAACAGAAAGATAGAAAGAGAGAAATAGAGAGAAGAGAGATTGAATAACAAAGAGTACAGTTGCACGCACGCATTTCCACGTGCAAGGCGCATCGCTGCACGTACGTAGAACCCACGCAACGATCGAGGAAGCAAAATCGAACTATACTAACTCGCGTAACTGCGTTGCCGTAGTACGAGGACACACGAGCCTTCTCCTTCGGTTCTTTGCCGTTGCCTGTTTGCCCGTTCCTACTCCTGCTCCTGCTCCTGCTCCTGCTCCTGCTGCTGCTGCTGCTGCTGTTGCCGTTGCCGTTTGCTGTTGCTGCTGTTGCTGCTGCTGCTGCTGCACCAGTCGAGCCGCGTCCCCGGGAACTTTATGGCTCATGCATGAAACATGGGCCTAACCGTATATCCGCGAGGCTACGTGTTGCAACGGTGGCTTAATGTATGCCGCGATCATGAAAAATGTCGAACCGATAAATGGAATTAAGGCGGGGACCCACGTCGTCGTCTTTGTTGGTTTCTTGATATCACGACGACGAGAAGGAGAGACGACGGTTACAACACGACTTTCCGATTTCGTTGCTGAGCTTCCAAAAGATTTCGCAAGGGTATTCCTGATACGTCAGTTTATAGAGAAAGAAAGAAAGAGAGAAAGAAGGAGAGAGAGAGAGAGAGAGAGAGAGAGAGAGAGAGAGAGAGAGAGAGGAAAAGATAACGAGTCACGGAAGAGAAAGAGAGAGAGAGAGATTGTGCACTTACAAATTGTTCCCTCTGAATCGCAAATCGTCATCAGATTGATCTCCGTGCTTACACCTGGACACGTACCTGTCCCGATCATTCTAACGAAATAAAAGCTTTAAGTATACGATCACGATCAAATAGATAATAAACGTAGGCGTTGAAGCGTGCAATTGTACGGTACTCGAAAGAGGGACGATTAAACGGAACAGTGGTATTAATTAACCAGAACCTAAGAGACAAATCTATCGTAGAAAACTGATCTATCGGCTATACGAAGAACAGGTTCTCTCACGGTGGCTAGACTCTAAAGGAATTGCCTGATAAATTCATGAATCTTTCACCATCTTGCAATCATCGAACTTGTCGAGATAAAATATACTCTTTCAATGAAAGATGGCCAACTCGCTGATTCTCTTCTATTACTCTTGAATATGTACTTTTCCTCCTTGAAGATGAAACGTCTAAGATGTTATGAAATAGTCAGAATTGTATGTAATTCGAAAATCAATCGATCGGAATCGTCGGATCAAAAGTTCTCGCTTCCCTTTCTCTCACTTTCTCTCTCTCTCTCTCTCTCTCTCCCCCTTTCTTTCTCTCTCCCTCTATCCCAGTGAAGTCCGTTTAACCGCTTAATGGCAGGTCAAGCGGCAATAACGCCGCCAAATAATCGTAAAAAGGAGGCTGGTAGCAACTTCGACGCCCCGTCGAGTTCGTAGCGACGGCATAGCGCCGCGTTAACGTCCTCGATGGCGACGACGTATCTTATGCTCGATTCTTCATGGGGGTCTTCCTGGCGGTCCTGATGGCTCTCGATACAACAAATTTTTACATATTCCTATCTTGTTACGATCTTCGCCAAGAATTCCTTTGTCAATCGTAGTAACACTATGTTACTTCAATGCCGACATAAAATACAAGAAAGAATTCATTGTCACGAGTGTTACATTAAAATTCATTTTAGAATCTAAAAAAAAAAAAACACTAAGAAAATTTTCAGGAACGTAACAAATAATGTCTACGAAGTAACGAAGAAAAAAGAAACCAATGGAATTCGGATTTGAATCCTCTTTCTAATCGCATTGTCAATACCGAAAAGACCAATGTCGAAGATTTGCAAGAGAGACATTTAAGGAAGTAGATCTGAGGTAGAGAGCGGAAACGAAGCGCGGCTGAGGTGGGCCAAGAAAATCACGCTCGACCTTCGGCCCCGATCCACGACGACCTTATAATACCGAAGACTGGTCTTCGGTATTCCGCATTCGATCCTGACACGAGAAAACTTTCGACGAAGATCGCTAATGGAAAAATAAATAATTAAATAAATAAATAAATAAACACAAATTAGACCACGGCCTCCAAAGTTCTAAATATCGATCTTGAATCTGAAACTTTATTACATCTGAATCGTACTATCCGTACTTAACTTAACTTCAAAGATTGTTATTCAGAAATAACGAACCTTCGTAGAAAACCATACAAAGACAAGCGCATCTCATATAGGTAAACCTCTAGATCTAAGCGCATTCCACGGAATATCTTCGATTCCATGAAGAGAGAAGATCTCGTCGAACGCGGAAGATCGTTCAACGTTCCACGGTACGATCGTTCGCGATCGATGACTCGTTCGATCGTCGTCGTGTGTGTCCTTGACGATGATCGTGTCACGAGAATAAACCCACTCGCATTAGAGTGAGATAAAAAAAAAAGAAAGAAAGAATAGATAAAAATAGGGGAAGCTATATGATATATATATATATATATATATATATATATATATATATATATATATACACGAGAGGATATGGATCGAAAAATTAAAAAATTAAAAAATAAAAAAAATTGAAAAAGAGAAGAACACCACCGAGGAGGAGGAGGAGGAGAAGCAGTTAAATAATTAAAAAGAAACTACACGTTGAAGTTCGAATTAAAGGAGATTTAATGCAAAGAAGGGAAAAGTTGTTCGCGTCGTGTAACCTATCCGAGATGTGAGACAGAAGGACGTAAAAAAAAAAAAATAAAGAAAGGAAGAAGTCCCCCCTAAGGGCACACAAGGTTGCATTCGTGATACATGCCGATGATTGGTCCGATTTAATAAGCATATCGCGAAACTCTATGATTACGAAAGATCGCGAAAGCATCTGGGGGATCTTTATTTCCAATTGGATCCAACGTGGATCCACCAGTTGAGTCCCACTTAATTGACGGAGCGCCGAAGGGAGGAGACAAAAAGTGAGAGAGAGAGAGAGAGAGAGAGAGAGAGAGATAGCGAGGTAGGTGGGTGCAGGGTGCAGTCCTCGAATAAGTATTATTTTTAATAAGGATACTTAATCCTCTCTTTCTCTCTCCCCATCTTTCCTGCCCTCTACTTTTAGCGGTTCCTCCTTCTTTTTCTTCTTCTTTTTCTTCATCTTCTTATAATTCTTTTTCTACTTCTTCTTCTTCCTCTTCTTCTACTCAATAATTCTGACTTTTCCTCTCGTTGTCCTTTTCGCAGCATGATATCTCTTAGAAAAGTTTCTAACCATTTGTCGAAGATTTCAAACTCCAGACGCTTCTCTTTCTTCGTCTCTCGTCAAAGACAGACGAGTTAGTCCTCGGAAGTGTAGCTCTATAATCATAATTTAACCGTAATTACATTTATGACCCACTTTGCCCTCGTAAATTGTCCACGGAGATCGGAGGCTCTGGTCATCGTTATTACGCGCCAGGGATACCACGATCTCTCTCTCTCTCTCTCTCTCTCTCTCTCTCTCTTTCCTTTTCTTTCTATCTCTCTTTCTCATGGATCACTCCTTCGTTCTTTTTCTCGAGCCGTGCGTGGTTATTAAGATCGTGATTGGAAGAGAACGGGTTGGTTAGTCGGGTGAAGGGAGTTCAAATACCCCGGCTAATCGAGACTTCTGATAATCCTCTTTCGTGGAAACAAATCGGATCTATCCCTACTCCAACGGGTGTCCTTTCAAAATTTGACAACTTCGAACGTTCCCGATAATCCCTCGATCGACGATTATAATCCAAAGACGTGAAGACAATATTATCGAGTCTGAAAGTGAACTTCGAGGAGCGAGATAGAGGATCGGGAGCACCCCCCCCGCCCCTACCCGCTCTCATCTCTCCCGCCACCAACCCCCAAAAGAACGGAAACGAACGGAAGTCAAAGGGATCGAGATAAACTATCAAAGAGACAAAATGTTTCCAAGTAAGAAAGGTAGGGGGAGGGTGTCTTTGGTGCCGGAAACGGCAAACGCAGTGGGGAGCGGGTTTCGGTGGAGGGCAAAAGGAGGTAGGAGTGGACGCATTCCAGTCGCGATGAGACGCGGTCCCCATTGGCTCCCGGCCCGCGGAGCGTCACACCGGTTGGCCGGCTTAATAATATGGTACGGCAGGCCAGCACCGTCGAGAGACTACCACCGTCTGCCTACCAGCCTTCTTCCTCTACCTTCTCTCCTTCCTTACCTCTTTCCCCCCCTTACTCAACCTTCCATCCTTCTCCTCGGCACTTTCCTACCGGAGGTTGTTGCCGCTTCGCGCTCCTTACCTATACCGTAACACGGACCTTCTTCTCTACCCGCTCGTTACGTTAGCCACACGTTACGCTTATCCTTCGCGTGCGTGCCTTCTACCTTTTCGATCTACGAAATAGATCGAGAATAAGTACCGATCGGTCTTTCTCCGATCCCTCCAAGCACGTTTATGAAAAGTCTCTAACGCTTACCCGTTATACGTGTCAAAAATATCAAAGTGTCAAACGATAAACCGATATATCATTGACGGATCGTAATATCACGGAATAAATATTGTTTAACGCGCTTTGCGAGACAAATATAATAATTCTCATCGCTCAACAATGTTATTGTAGTTTATCGATTTAATACGATTAATTAGACGCTATGTACCTTTATCTCCTTTCTTTATTCTCTCGTTATCTCTCGAAAAGAAATGCGTATATCTCTGTCGTCAAAAAATAAATGTGAAGAAGACATTAGGCATCTTTATATCTATCTTTATCTATCTATCTATCCATCTATCTATGCCTCTTTCTTTCTCTCTCTCTCTCTCTCTATCTTTCTCACACACACTCTTTTCTCTCTCTCTCTCTCTCTCTCTCTCTCCCTCTTTCATGTGCTTCCTTCGAAGCCCCAAGGACGGATTCGCGCAAATTTCATAGCCCGACTTATGATTAGTCCGTTCGCAACCCGTCATTATGTATATTACCGTCTCTCGCGCGTTTCGTCGAGCTTCCGATGCACCCTCTCGATCCTCTCTGCAAAGCGTTTTCACCGTTGAAGCGTGCACAATGATCGTTTCCAAGCGCGTTCCCTCGTACGAGAGCCAAGTTCGATACTGGATAGGCAGCCGTGGAATAAATAATGGCGGGCTATCGCGAGACTAATTCCGTAGTGGACTCTCGCGAATCTAATAATTAGGACCTGGCCCATTCTACGATCGATTCTTGGCTTTCGTGGCCCAACATAATACGCACAAAGGAATGTTCGATTTCATCGAGCCCGTTCCTCGAATAAATCGAAATAATATTTAAATTCGAAACACCTTTGACGATTATTCCATTCGAATTTATTTCGATCGTTTAACAGGCCACGGAATTGAAACGAAAGTATTTAAATGTCGGAAGTGAAAAAAGGCAAAAAGAGAAAAAAATGACAGAAAGAAAGAGATAAAAGATTAGGGATTCGATGGTGATCGAATGGTTCGTTCCCATGTTGCTTCGGTGAATCGAAGTATAATCACTTTTTTCGAGATTCAAGATCCCGAAGGACTTATTACGTATCAAAGCACGACTCTCGATCGTGAAGTATTTATTCTCTGTCCTTCGGTAAACCGCAACCGAGCCGAAACAAAAGGCCATCGTAGGATAGTACCGTAGAGGAAGGAAGATGAACGAAGTCGGTGTAAGATCGGGGAGAGGAAGACAAGAGGACCCACTGGTAAAGAAAATAAAATCCGACGGGTCTGATA